>VCRD01000011.1:766364-819104 GCA_006783055.1 Trinorchestia longiramus
GACGGACACGGCTCTTATTATAGAATAGTTTAGAGAGATCCAGAGCCTTATATACTCGTATACTCGAGTCCGTATCGTGGATACCGAGTTCAGCGGGGCATTGCCCTATGATTCGGGTACATTTTACCCGAATATAACACGAATTGCTGAGTCAATTGCAGCAGTAGAAAACTGTCTTAGTTTTCAATAGGAAGGCTCTCATTAAAGAAATACTCTATTAAAACGTTTGCCCTTTTTAAACATATATAAAACTAAATATATTGCATTGCATTCTTTTATGTAATTTCATTTAATATCTTTCCAACAGTATTTGCCACAATTTTTGATGGCACGGGTATTATCTCAAAATCTCTGCCGTCATTTTTGACGGCTGGGTACACTAATATATACAGAATTTCCATTCTATATCGTCTCTACCGATAATATGACCGTGTAATAAAAAAAAGCTAATAACAAAAGAAATGGAGTATTTTATAGTGCTCCAACGTCTTTGGTATCCACAATATACTGCTTATAATACATACATAGTTCAATAATTTTTTTCAGCAATAGATAGAAAGTAATGGGACGGATACACACAGATAGACAGAGACAGAGAGAGAGAGAGAGAAAGAGAGAGATGGATGTACATTGTCTATTATACATGTAGATTGGTTTCTTTGATCAATCGTTAATCAATAATGATTATAACAAGTGTACATAGAAAATGTAAGCTTATAATTATAATGTACACGAACACGAATTTTAGAAAAGGTAGATTCTCTACTCTTCCCTTTACCCTTCAACTAAAGGTCTAACACTGTATTCCCCGACAACAGACTTTCAATAGGTTCATATTTTGAATCATAAACTTTGGCTACTTCTTCAACATCAAAACCTCTTCTTCCAACTTTTATCCATCTAAGTAACTTCTTTCTTCACGTACTAAAATTATCAATATTGGCTTTATGAATCTTTTTAACCCAAATATTTTTTTCCCATTTCCTCAATGTCGGCTAGGAATAATTTGACGTCCAGTACTGAGTTTCAACACGAACACGTGTTTCCCACAGGCGCACGTGTATATATTGTGTACTTATTTCGCTTTTTCCCTTTATTGTGTCAATTTTGTGTCCACATTTATGTCTAACAGCCTACGATAGTCGATTGAACCTAACTAAATCTATTATTCTTAAAGTCTCAACTGTACAGATGAACGAAAGTATTTCTTGTCATTTAGGGATGAAGTCGTTTAGACGTCGAAACATAAATTAAAACTTTTTGCCAATCCATAAGAAACTACATTGCATTTAGTTTCGTGTCAGATGAGAGCAGCGCTAATGGTCAGCCATGACGAAACCGTTCCGAATTTTTTTGCCGATGTGATATATGGGACCATTAACATGTTTTGCCTTCTTGATTCTGTAGAAAATATCATGCTCCCGGTATTGATATACACTGGAAACAGAGAAAAATGAGCTACAACTTCGACAATCTATTTCTACATTCTTTATTGTATTTTCGCATTCTTTATTAACAGATTACATTACTGTTGCCCGTAAAATTTTGCATGTAAAATACTCGTTGAACCACTTCTTACAGAGAAAACAATTTATCGTAAATGCATTTGAAGATGATAGAAAAAGAAATAGGGCTGGTAGATGCAGACTGTCACGATAAAGACATCGGATGAGATGTGCGGAACAGCGTATGCTAGCAGGGCAGTTGATGCAGAGTGTTCGTCAGCACAGTAAAAATAATTTGCTGTTTTACTTAGTTGATAAACTTACAAACTTAAACTTCTGAATTCTAATCGTAGAAATACATTTATGGATCAGACTAAACCTCTGAGTAATTTATTATATTATATTTTCTTCATACTGTTGCAACGGGGTTCCCAATAATGAGCGATTATCAGTAAAAATGGAGATGTATGTGTTCCTGTGCAAGCGCTAGCGTGAGAAATCTAACTCTGTACACAAATAAAAGCTCGGAGCAAAAACGTGGTATCCTCAGGTCTAATTATCAGAACACTTATACTGAAATTAAATGCCTACCAACAAAGTTGTTGTAAGTTCGGTCTTAACTCATGCTCGTAATTATTAGCAGACACATCGTATGAATTATGATCAATTCTTAGTCTACTGCTACTCAAATTACACATAGTTTGCTTTGACTGAACTCCCTGAGGAAGCACCATTGACCTCAATCTTTTTAGCGAACAGCCAGCTCTTTCATAGCAACTAGGAAGATTGATTGTTTCTTCAGCACTCAGTCATTGTGCGGTGAACTTCGAACGTTCCATATTTTGTTCCAACTTTCGTGCCAGCGAGTCTTTACATAAATTTTACAACGAAACTACTACGAATCTCCTACTGCGTTGTACTTGTCTCCAACGATTACAAGTTCTAGTTGCCATGAAGTTTCATAGCAGGAAATTTAATTTTCTGTACAGCGGTGTACAGTGCATTTTATTAGTTAGTCAATTTTCTACTAAGAAAGTACGCTAAAAATTTGCCTACATTTTCATGTTTACATTTTAGTTACTGAATGAATCCCTACTCTACACAGACTTCTTTCTTTTATTTTCTTTAGAATCATTATGTAACTCTTATTTAGGAGAACTACATAACTCGAATTACTGAGTACTCAAGATTCCCCTACTTCAAACCTTTCATTAAACTACAGCTAAATTTTCCGTCTATTTCATGAGAAAGTGTTTGTTCGTGACTCAAGACCATACACAAAACCAATTCAAGGATACGCTAGTTATAATCATAAAATAGTATCACTGCTTCTTTCTCTGCAACAGTAGCAGCTTTCTTACTACGATCTGTTGATTTATTTTCTAGCATGTTCGAATGAGTTCATTTGACTGGTTGTTGTAGGCACTTTAATAGAGAAGTTTAATTTTTCGAAAAACTCTGAGTATTACTTGCGTCTAATAGTCGTCTGTTTTCATTCATGATTGTCAAACAAATTGGGGGTGCTTGTTTATAATTGAGTTTTAATGAACTACTGCAATCCCTGTCACTACGTGAATCTTTTTAAAAATTGTAAATTAAATGTTCATTTTTGTTAAAAATTGTATCATCAAAATGTTTCATCATGCTAAAAAACAAGTAAAATTTCAAAATTCATAAATCAAGGAAACATTCAATTGATTATTTATCGAGGGCTTTTAACTACTGTACATGCTGTACAAACGAAACGTAGGCACACACACACCGACACACACCTTTCCTTTGAACTCTTTCAGTTTATGCATCACACAATTAACTTCGTTGGTAAGTTGTGTTTATTTTATAAATTTTTACGCCGTCAGATGGTTTCTATTCGTACTGGAAATTTGAAGCTTCCTTCGATTAGCTGTTGATCATGAGTTTGTTTTTGATCTTCTCCAGTTCGTATCTTAGACGAGTCTATGTAATCGATACAATATTGCTTGCACAGCTACGGGATGATATATGTTAATTATTTTCACATCATCGAACAAATGAACTGATGGATTCAGGGAGCAGGTTCATGAGCTGCTCCCTACAACAGCGATGTGTTAGTGCCAACGAGTTCTAACGTACCAGCATGGACTAGAATCCGGGTCAGTCATGTCATGGGTCAGCTTATACAGCACCTAATTAGTGAATGGCTTTAAATGCTTTGCAGTTTCGTTTTCTAAATAGTTCGTATAAAAATATAGAAAATATGAATGGATCAAAGCAATTGCGATAATAATATAAAATTTTTAACGTTTGAATGTCATTTCAGTTTTGATGACAGGCTTCTAATATGCAGTTTGGAAGGTATTCAACGATTCAATTACGTTTTGCTATACAGAACTAGTCAATATAGTTGATCAGAGTTATTAGTTATTGATAATTCATTACATAGTACACAGTGGGAAACTCAATCAAGCATGGGAACACGCACCGTGTTCAATGGTTCTCAATGACTAAGTGTCGAATGGGTTCAAAGGCTCTGAATGTCAAAGTGTCGATGTCAATAACTGAGTGTCAACTGAGTTCAGTGGTTCTCAATAACTGAGTGTCGACTGAGTTCAATGGTTCTCAGTAACTGAGTGTCAAATGAGTTCAGTGGTTCTCAATAACTGAGTGTCAACTGAGTTCATTGGTTCTCATTAACTGAGTGTCGGCTGGCTTCAATGGTTCTCAATAACTGAGTGTCGAATGGCTTCAGTGATTCTCAATAACTGAGTGTCAACTGAGTTCAGTGACTAAATTCACATTTTACTGTGCTAACTTGAAACTTGTCCAAACTTTTTCAAAAGTTACTAGATCTTGACACTGATGTTCCTGAAGGAATAAAATTGCTGAACCACTGCAAAAACATACAGAAGCTTCTACTCGTGCAAAAGTATATTTTTTAACTCTGTGGCCTCCCAGACCGAAAAGGGAAAACTTTTAATAATCATTTTATCTTTTTTCATCAACGACCAGTAAAAATAGGATAGAACTTTGGCTCCCCTCAACATGCATTTCACAGTGGGCATTTTCGCTCAATTTTTATAGCAAGCTTCTCTCACCACTTGGGAGGTTAGTGATGCTACTTCAGCTTCTTCTCTACAATATTTCACTGAAGGACTATTCAAAAATTATGTTAAATATCTCTTCTGAAACTCAGATATAACGTAAAAATATCCATGTGTAAAAAATAGATGCCTCCCAGTAATTGTATCGCCTCCCATCAGTACCTGTGATGTAACACAGGAGCGGTGAAAGTTACTTATCCACGAACACTATGATCTTACTGCCCAGCAGTAATGATCGCAGCTATGACTGCCTTCCAAATAATAGCCAACTCTAGGTAACGATCATGCCCATGAAGCTTCAGTGCAGTCAGAGCTGTCATTATTTTTAGGATCTGAGCTAGGAATGAGACTATGACGGTCGAACGAAATCCAATTAAATATTTTGGATGTATTATAGTTCTCTACTAATTTTTTAAATTCGCATTTTCGTTTGACTTCTAGCGAAAAAATATTTTTGACTGTATTCAGCTGATGCTGATCGCCATTGACCGGTCCAACGCTGTTCGACGGAGCAAACTCTAAAGTATCATATATACTTTATATGATACATATATGTTAAATAATGTTCGACATTCGTCGAACTTTCCATTTACGTTAAAAAAATTTTTGTTTAGGCGGATTTATTATTGTGTTTCCCTAATGGAAATCTCAAAACTTTTTCCTTAACAGACGGAGAGACCAATGTTGACTTTATCGAGCCTATGTATATTTTGAATGTCATTTTTGAAATACCTCTTTGCATATTAAATATCAAGTTTCAAATACTATTTTTGCATTTGCAATATTATGCACCAATCATTATTTTCTTATTTCAAAACTATGCTGAAAATGCCAAAAATATTGCTTGCTCTAAGTGACTTTTTTTTTTAAATTGTGAAAAATTCGTGTGTGAAGCTTACTTCATCCACCCATTGTCGCAAAATGACTGACTTTTATGACGTAGCCATGGATACTGACCCTGCGTATGAAGGGCGTTGTTGGAGGAAAATAATCAGAGTTTCTTTCACGGATATCACCCTTTTTTCCTGGTTTAAGTTTGATTGTGATGACGTTTATTTTACCTCGTAAAATCAGAGTCTAAGAGGTATATTCTGCAGTGGTAAATTTCAGAGCTACTCTAAGGGAAATTTTAAGGTGGACGTTACTGCTATATATAAGAATCCACGTGTTTTTGCATTCGGAATTTTAAATGGAATAAAAGTCAGACTACTTCATCGATCACTTCATCAAGTTTTGTGTGTCATCTTTAAACTGAAATGAAGGGAGAGTCCAATAAGTTAAGAGAGTTAACGCTATCGAAATTAAACTAATTCCAAGCTAAAATAGAATTTGCGAACGCAAAGTTAAAAAGTGATACACTCACGTGGATTGATTCTACAACCGTGACTGTGACACTTCCTCGTCCATTCCACATGACCTTCAAAAAAATATCCCTTTCCATTTTCAATCAGCTGCTTTACTGAGGCAGAAACTGAAAGGCGTTTGCAAGTTGTATATCAATTCCAGTATTTGAGCATATGTGGTACATACATTAAGTAAAATTCAACTTTTTTAAAATCGTAATTTGTTTCCTAACAATTTAAAAGATTGTTCTATAACTGTAGGAAATATTAAAACATTCCTCATGAAATTCTGTCTTGGAGTAGCAACTTCCTCATGGCTGTACTGAAGTCACTGGCGATTATATTGAGTCAATGCCCTGTTCTTCCGAATGCTTTCAACAGCATCTCATGTGTTCAGTGCAGAGTCTTTTCCCCGAGAACTATTAGGCGCTTACTCTGAATTCATATAATTTAGATATGATATCACTTATGACCTAAATTTTGTTAGCATGTAATTTCATTTGGACACCAAATTCTCATTGTAGCAAGTTTTTTGGACCATAGAGAGATAGGCTTAAAAATATTTTAAATTTCTGTCGTGAAAGACGCTTTAAATAATAGAAGTTACGAATTAACGACTCATATTTCTAAAAATGTTTGTTCGTGAGTTTAGAATCATAATAAAATAGCAGAATAAAATACCACATGCATATATTTGAACTCTTAAATACCCTCCAGAGAACACACGTGTTCAGTGAATGACAGAACTCATATCTGTTAAAATTGTGATTCATTGATATTTCATGATCTTGATTTACAGTATATGATTTTATCTTTTTTCATAATCATGTGCACAATTTTCTACTACCCTGAGGTTGTTTGATGAAATTTTTTTCATCAAACAACCTTTCATAATTTGTTTCAATCACTTCCAATGTTGAAGTTTTTTGAAATTGAGCCATGCACTTCCAGCCTCGTAATGATAATGGTTTAGGGAGATTTCTGCTCCGTTACCTTTCTGATTAATCTACCCTGCAGAATAGGGCTACAGAATGTGCCCCTAAAATACAAAATGATATACTAGTCACTTCCAATGATGATCTGCTAAGGTGTGAATGCTCGTCGATCAATTCCGTTTTGATGTAGATCCACAGCATCATATGACTGAACGGATATTATATTCTACAAAATCAAATCAAACATGACCGACATTATCATTAAATCAAATTTACTAGACACATTTGTAAACCTTCTAGAAGTGAAGCTGATACCCACTGCATCAATCACGTGACTTCAAACGTTGGATAGAACTGACGATAAGATGCAAGCCCTTTGCATTGAGCTGCTTCAAATGCCCATAGCGCCCCTCACACTTGACCCACCTCTGCCCGTCCTCACGACGGTGACCAGCAGGTGATCACGACTCCACTCCTCGAGACTAATACCAAATCGATGGTAATGGCCTAGTTGTAATTGGGACCTCATCAATCCGGGCAACGCCGCACTTACCCGGTCAATGTGAAGTGTTCTCCTAGCGTGCATGACCTCCGCAACATCGCACGATATAGCGCATGCCGTCTCTTCTACTTTGTAATGGCACCCGCTGTAAAGTTGCTTCCTTAATTGAAACTTTATGGCCGAGCTATGGTTTTGTTCCAGGTTGAGGACTTTGAAGATAATTACCTTCTTTTGAAAAAGAATTGTTTTCAATGAGGATTTGAGGCGCAGGACGTAAAAAGCTTGCTAGTGGTTTGAGGGTACGTTGTGTGTGACAATTATTTTTATTTCTGTGTACTTAGTTGCGAAACCTTTATGTAGAAACTTTTCTAGTGTACTGTAACTTCTGAACCCTCTACTGCTAAAATTATTGAGGGGGTTGAGTGGGAAAACTAACACTAAATATATCAATTATAACACTGAAAAATCGTTTGCAAACGCTGAATTTAAAAAATATCCTCTCAAGATCACAGCAAAATCTGACGAGTAAAGCATTATCCGAATACGTTGAATTATAAACTGATATTTTTATATAAACGAAGTTTTGTTACTGCCGACGAATTCGTCCTTTACGGCAGTAGAGGGTCAAGTTCCTGATGTATGCAAAATACCTTCATATCAGCACGTATGGTAGCAATAGAAACGGATATGATTAAAATTGTGATCTCTTTGGAGCCACTCTATAGTTATGTCTGACCATGTTCTTTCACCTTTACTAACCATGAAGATGTCGGAGTAAATGATATATTTTTAGTTCCAAAGATGTAATAAAAAATAATGTATGGAAGATTCGCATTCAGTGTTATATGACATTAGAATACAGTATTTTTACTATTATTCTCTACCACCTACAACTTTCTTTAGGAACTTTTTTCCCATTGCACTTCAAAGTCATGTCTTCGAAGCGTTTGCTAGTTTGAACTCTTTTGTGTTATTTTCTGATACCTTTTCAGACTAAATTTTCCTTGGCAAAAAGAAGCTACACCTTCATAGCACCTAATCAAAATTGAATGCACATAAAACCTCGCAATTGGTTTGGTTTGATAGGACTCATCTTAAATATTTAGCATTATGATATAGAATCTTCCACATAATTTCTAAGTTAAACAGCTTTATATTTTTTTATCTACAAGTGGTTTCGCGAGTTTCACACTGTCACAAAGCTGATATTTCAGCTGGCCACACGAAAATCACCAACTCTGCAAAGTTTGGATCGCTAATCGGAACTTAGGTTGCAGTAGAGTGACACTGAAGGCCAACTTTTAGGATTCTTGGTATTTTAGCAAGAAAAGAATGCACGTTTACTGGTGACTCCCTCTACTTCAGAAGCCATGAAATGGATAATCTGTGCAATCTACATATTTCATTGCCATTTCCTTTCAATATTAATAGAGAGTGTAGCTTTTTTCCTAATTTTTCATAAAAGTATGATAAAAGTATCATGAGAAAAGTACTCACTCAAAAAAATTGTTGGCATCTTTCATTACGGGACTTCAAGAGGCTGCTCAGGTCTAAATATCCGAATGGTCTTGCAGGTGAGTATAATTTAAAGTGAACACGAATAGTTTTTCTTGGAGCTTATAGATTTACCTTTCCACTACCATTAGTATGCTTAATTGACTGACAGAAGAAGTTCATCGAGGAATGAATTTTAAAAATTTGTTCCATGTTGTTTTTCAACGCACGATAAGTAAATTGTACTATTTTTGTCACACATAGGTCGTAGCTGCATCTTTTACGATCTTGGCTTATAGTAAAAACATAGAAATAGAATGAGGATTGTCAACCTTGTTACATTCAAATTCCTTTCTGTTGTAAAGCCCGCAGGCCCAACACCATAGCATGATTTGATGTGAGTGCATTGTAGCCACAAGTGGTATCATTATAATAAAAAATCAAAGTCTCATTAACCAAGTTAGGCTTCGTGTCTGATATGTGACCTCGGAATCTATCTGCAATATGAGGATAATTGAAGCTTCTACCAACAAAATATCGTCTGGTGGTAGAAATCCAAACTACAGATCACACAGACAAGGAGATCTGTTCAATGTAATATAATTGTAGAAAAAAAGGGCCCACATCCACATGATACTTTGTTTTCGATGCATTTCTCTTTTATTGAGCACTACTCACGAATAGTTTGGAGGCAAAGTTCATTGTTATTGATACATTTTTTTAGCATTAGAGCTCTACCAAATAACGATAGTTTGGTTTTGTAGTGTGAAAATATAAATAGTCTTAATACAGGTGAACTTTTGAATGAAACTACTCATGGGTTTTTACTTTATAGCAACGATTCAAGACGTATTTGTATCTATTCACGAAAAAACTGTTCTAAAATAGAAAATCAAACCATAAATTTAATATACTCATGTATATTTAAATAATATTTTACAAAGTAAATTAAATTTTGCTCCCAGTGAAGCGGAACATTTCTTCGGAAACTCATAAAAAAACAGTGACCTCGTTTGATTTTTTCATGCTGGCCTCAACTAGCACGATGCTAGCCTCGTCCGACCCCCTAATGCTTCACACTAATGCAAAAAAATTATCAAGTGTAATTTTTACAGTTTTTTCATTATTTCGTGAGTTTTACACCACTGTCAGAATAATTGACCAAGCTAACAATCAGAGTATTTTCGTAACAACACATCAGTCTGTTCCGTACAGCTTAGACGTTTCACCTTCAAAGCGCAATAAGAAGTAACACTGCACTAATAGCGGTCCATAAGCTGTAATTATTAACTCTTCGTAGCAGAAACGCTTACTAAGAACTAAAAATCAATTATGCTATCATACTTTATCATTTTCACTACGCTGTTTAGAAAAAGTGCTACTCTATATTTTCTTGAACTGCCGCTATCAATTCCACTAGCCCTAATAGCCACTAAGTTGAGTATTTCTAGATTGCAACTTGGCTTCTAATCTATTGTAAGCTAAAGTGTTTGAAGTTTTTTTTATCTAGGTCGGTACAAAGCTCTTTCAAGTATCGAAGTTTCAATAGTGCTGCTTGCTTTTTATATGTTATGCATTCAATATGATTTGCACTCCGAATAGTTAAATAGATTAGTCGGATACCAATAATTTCTTCTGCACAGTGGAGGGTATAAATCTTCGGCTGAAGTGAGTGCAAGTGAAAAAGTTATCATTGGGATGGTTAAAGTTAATTCATTGCTAGTCTTCTTGGTGTTTAAAATATTGAGCAATAACAAAATACATGAAAAGTTAAAAGGAAATGAATTCAAAAAGGAATAATAGTTTTAGCTTAACATTGCTTATGACAGAATTGTTCATGTAATTATGGGTTTCATTCTTAAATAAGATTGATTTTAAAAGCACAGTGCCTTTTTTCATGAATTTGAGAATTGTGATGATCAAAATTGGGGTCTTTCCATCATCTGACGCTTCATAAACGGCATGAGGCTTGTGCAACAACCAGGAATGGAGCAAACGGCTTGTTCTTGTTATCTTATTATAATCGATTATAGCATATGTTAACAATTTAACAGCTTTGATAATATTTTAATACAAAAATTTGAAGCAAGTGCCATGACGCGAGATTAGAGCAAAATTAACTGATGAATTTAGACACACTTTTTATCAATGAGACAGGACGACTTACTAGAGAGGTAACTGTAGAGTTACCTAGGAAAACTGAATCACTTTCCAACACAACAACGTGAGGCAACTTGTTTCTTCTGTATCCAGGCAGAAACTATAAAAGCTGAAGGGGAGCTACAACATAATTTTCTACAATCTCCGAATATTTCTCCCTAAAATTTTCGTTTTCGTGGATACTTCAAAAATTTATAACCTTAAGGTTCTAAAACGAACTATGAAACTGCAGCAAAATTGTGTAAATAAAAAACAGGGGGATCTCATGTACGACAATTCTTTGTTTAATAGAAACTGTACGGAGAGCGACTTTCATGACTTCCCAGCATGGATTTAACTACAGTTCAACGACCTGAAAAAAATATGGGTGCAAAAAGAACAAATTTTCATTCATTCTTTCATAAAAAATTCGAATTTTCACTGATTGAAGTGATCTCAGCAAGATCATTCGAAATTTTATTCCTCTTGGACTCTGCAGTTGATCTTCATTTATCAACAATTCTAAAATGAAGAGTCAAATTTCATCCGTAGTAGAGCTCGAGCTTGACAGGTTCAATACCTACAAAATAAATGAACGACCATGAAGTTACTTCGAGACACAGAATTAGAAGGTTTTGATTTTGGTTTGCTCGCCGAGAAAAACTGAACCAGGGAACTACGAATTGCTTCTCTTTGCATTGTGAGTCACGGTCAGCTTAAAAAAACCATGCGTGTGTAAGGATTCTCGCTCACGGCAATAAGCTTATGCTAATGGTAACCTCGTATTATATGAACAGTAACTCTTCTGTGCCTAGAGCTCTCCTACTTCCGATAATCCTATCGTTATTTTTACGGACCATCGATTTTTAATTTCATAGGCTTCGGTGACAAAAGTTAGAGCCCGTGAATAGTGCGGTGCAATTTTTATAATTAAACTAGTGGGTCATGCAGGACGTTTTTCATCCGTGCTTTTAATGACAGATCTATTCGTTTAAACTGTGAATATTCCTCGATTCATTTTAACAGAGATAGCCAGCTACTTGCATCGTTTAATAACGATGAAATAAAAGAATAAAAGAATAAAAGCTTTCCAAACTCTGAAATAAAAGATTACCATTCTACAGTCAAACTGCAACTGAAAAGACAAAAACACAAGAAAATATTTGCGGAGAAACAACACAAAAAGGTTCTATTAATCAAAGCTTTTTCATTAACAAGTACTATTTAAAAATAATACGAATCAAGAATACCTTTTCTTCACTCTGTGGGTGTAGAATATAATAATTTTAACCTCAATTATGTTTCGATTTGATTTTGTCATTCATTCAATTTTCTGATTACATGACCGCATTAAAATTATTCCTTCCATTTGTGTTTTTATATCCAATTCTGAAGATGTGGCCAGATTTCATGTAGTTCACTTTACATTCTCACTAGAATTAACTTGTTAATGTATATAAACTGGTTAAAAATAACATCTTTGGTCAGCATATCTGTTTCTTGATTATTGAGGTAAATTTTAAGCAACTGATGTTTCGTTCTTTGACCAAATTCAGTGTTGCAAAAAATTAGTTCGCTAGAAAATAGCTCTAGAAACAGGTAAGTGCATTGATAAAAGCCTAATTGTGAGGTTTTTCAATAGATGCAATCAACGAACAGGCTGTTTGGGTAGAGGGAACACGACGCGTGGAGAAAGCGGCGGCGTCTCAGCTGGTAATGATGCTACCACTTTATTTCTTTACTTACTTTAATTAAAGCCTCAACTGGTACACTAAACCTTTCAGTTTTCTTTTTGTTTGTACGTTAGCTTCTTGTTAATGATGAACGTTTAGTTGTTTCGAACTCCTGCACGAGAGATGAACCTAATGAATTTATGATTCTTACTTGTTTGGGTTTTCCCGAGTCAAATATTTTGGCGCGTTCTACGGTGATACAGTTGAAGCAGTGTTGTTTTACATAAACATAGACGAATAATTATAATAATAATAATAATAATACTTTTCAATTATCTGATGCACCTGCGGCTTTTACAAGCTGGTTCATTACAATAATTATTTCGCAATAAAGTTCGTAATGTAGAATATCACAAACGTCAACATCAACTTGACAAATTTAAAGAATATTTTCGCTCATGTATGTTAACCGCAACTTCAAATGAATGAATCAAAACTTTCATTCATATTGAAGTTTTTTCATTAAAACATTAGAACTCATTCGTATAGAGACAGAGGTCAGAGCTCCTGAATCATCATATTTTTAGAATGTTTATGGAGCTTTTTGCAGTTATTTTGCAACCATCAATTTCAAATCTCGAACACTTCTTAATGATTGGAAATCAGTAATTTTGGTGCAGTAAACATCTGCAATCTTACATGATTGTCTAATAATTCATCTCATTGTATATATTTCCAAACAGCCTGAGCAACTTTTGTCTTCAGAGGACCAAAATTTATTAGGTCTGTTTCCTACTTGTGTTAGCTTTGGAACTTTAATGCAACGCTGTATTTTCCTTAGCATAATTATTTAACATGAAGCCGCCCGGATACTTACTTAAATGCAGTACAGTGGTGCACTTATCACAGCTAAGGAATTTTTCACATTCATTGTGAATCACAATTCAATAATATATTCATTCGCATTCTAATGAACGTTTTACATGTATCTGCACAAATGATGACAATTATTTTTACTTCTGACTTGTATGCTCATTGACTTTTCTGATAAAAGTCTTTTGGTCCCTGCATCATTGAACAACTTGAAATAGTGCTTTTATAAATACATGTACACTTGATAATACAAGCATTATGATATTTTGAAACCTGAGGTGCTTTGCTCTCACATGTTCATCGCGTGCTTCATTTTCAGGACTGCTTTGCAGGTGCAATGCAAAGTAATTGCCACCAAATAAAAGCTCATGATGTTGGAATCATGCAGTATTTTACGACAAATCATCAGCATCAAATGAACTTGCTAGTGTCAAAAAGTCGTGTAGTGCCGACGTTTGAAGCTGGAAACAACTTCAGACTTGTACAGTTCATTAGTTTTCTATATGGAATGTACTCGCAGTTTTAATTATATTACGGTTGTTCAACGAGAGCCCCTATATTTTCTTCAATTCAGTACTATTTTCCGATGAAATTCTCATTTCCCCACTTTTTGAACACCTGTCAAATCTACAGCATATATAAGATTTTTAAATTAGACATAGTGTGATTATTATTTTTTGGCTGATGGTTGTTGTCGATTTGTTGTAATAGAATTGATATCCAAATTTCGCTTCATAGTTTTTATCTTCTTTAAGCACCTATCTTCTTCATTAAATGAAACTATTTATCGTACACCGTTGTTAAATTCTATGAAGTTTTGTTTATTGAAACTGTGAACAAGCGTTGACAACAGTTCCATTTTTTCAAATAGCTATCTTAGCAATCAAGCATCTTTGTTCTTTAATACATTTTTGCCAAAAAACAAGGCGCTGAAGTTGGTAAAACTATAAAACGACCAAATCCACAGCAACTTTAAACATTCCTTTCTGGAGCTTCAATTAGTCTGGCATCCTTGCTCTCAAACTGTGTCCGACGCTGTTCCGGTTGGACAATTTTGTCCCCGGGGAGTCCATTTCTCTGCTCAACTCTGCCCCAAGTTTTCTTCATCCCCTGCATCCTGCACTGGTGACTAGTTAGAACCATCTCGCGACTGCAGTAATCTTGTGTTAGAATCTGTGGTTACTATGCTGAAATCTGCAGTTATATTGCTGTGGGAAATGGAGCTGCTAGGCTGAAGTGCCTGTAGTTACCTTGTATCAAGAATTGTAATTACTATGCTGAAATATTTAGTTATTTTGATCAGTAATCTGTAGTTACAATGCACAAGTTATCACTTATCTTTCTTCGAAATCTGTAATTAGTATGCTGATGAATTTGCAGTTACCTTGCTACATAAGCTGTAGTCGCTTTGCTGAAGTATCTACTGTTATTTTGTGTCATAATATACCTACTATGCCTATAACATGTACAATTACTCTATGAAATCCAGTCATCAGTGTCTGTGACAGAATTGATCTTCAATAACAATCTACGGATATGTCACATATCTATGCCAGTTTTCCATTAATTAAATCGCTAATTCAAAGCTGAAACTAAATGTTCACAGATCAACTTAATCTTGGATTGGCGGAACTGATAAAGGAACTCTTGAATTTAATTAAAGGCATTGAGGCAATGTCTACCTCAGCTGACTTCAATGATTGTCTGTCTGCCTTAGCAAAATGCTGCTGTGGTTTTAGAGTACACTAATTGGCAGTACTTAGATGAACTTCAGCAACCTCGAATGAATCCAAAGCAGATCCTCATTTTGTACTGAAAACATCCCTCTCTGTTTCTGTTCGCCAATTTTGTTGCCGGGGAATCCTTGTCTCCTCAGAAGCTTCCTCTAAAGTTCTGCCCCCTTCTCCAGTTGCCCTTGTTGGTATCTGCTGCACTCAGCGACATCTGTTCCCGGCGACTCTCGGGAAAAGGCGGACAAAAATTTCAGTAATTAGTGAGAATCCCTTCAGTTGATGCTGGATAAGACTGGAAATTAACTGATCAACACCGAAGTCTGGCGGTAATTTTACCCAAGCGTGGAGTTTACAAGTGTTTCTGGGAGAATTTTGAAATTGGTCGTTGCAGCTGAATGCTAAGGAAATACTTCGCACGTGTCAGTTGAAATTGAAGTCTCTAAAAATTACCAGTCGATACTGATGGAGTTGAAAATTGAGAGAAAATAGCATTATTGTTTTCAACACTTTGAATGTATGTGTTTAGTACACCAATGCACGTTTAAACACTGAACATGCTTCCATTATTACTATGGTACATGATCTGCGAGACCTATAAGAATAGATATTGAGGAATTGCAGTTCATTTTTTAGGAATATGGCACTTTAGATTCTTTCAGTTTCAGTGAGTTGTGAGTATTCCTTTAAGAACTATGTACAGCTTTTTCAAGCACATTGATTGAGAACCGTTAACCTGTTAAGCGTTGTTTACATCATATGATGTTTGTACGAGTTGCATTCTAACGGTAACTTACACCATGTGATGTAGATGCGCAACGGTACCACAGTGGCGTTAATATCATATGATGTTTTAATGTTTATTAGTTCAATTAACGAGTGAATTATTAGTTCTATTAGTTCAATTAGTTTAGTGTTCAATTATTGTCGAGTGAGCGGTGACCGTTAACAGGTTCAGTGTAGGTATAGTAAATACGACATGGGACTTCGGTATTGAACCAAGAATGGGCCAAACGGCTCGTTCCTATTGCCTTATTCTATTCTATTCTATTCTACGAGTATGTTTCAGGTTACATAACACGTTTGAGAGGAACACAACAAAAGCTGATAGCCTTCCGTATCTGGTGTAATCATTGAGTATAACACATGCTCAATTTGTTGCGCTAAATGAAATTTCATATGCAGGTGAAAACTTTAATACGAACTCTATGGCATTTACAACCAATGCTGAAATACGTTTAAACGGAGTCAAGGAGTCAAGCATTTGAGAATCAAGGTAATACAGTAATAATCTATTAATATTTGAACACCAAATCGAATCGTCTAAAACAGTGTTTCTCAAAGTGGTCCGTACCGCCCTCTCGGGGCGTTGTAGAAATGCAAGGGGGCTGTAGGAGGGTAGGCTTTGAATGGGGGCCGTATATTACTGTATAATATACAGTAATAAAATCATTAGGGGGCGGTGGAAAATCAAATAGTGTCCTAAGAGGGCGGTGATTGAAAAAACTTTGAGAAACACTGGTCTAAAAGATAGTCTCAGATTAAGGTAAAAGGAAAGTGAACATAATATTGGTTTCATCTTACATCACGTTTGAAACTGGAGCGAGAATGACAAGGACTTTTTTCAAAATATCCACTGGCAATACTGCGTTTGTGTTTCAAATTGTAGGGGTTAAGTCGGCTCAAATAAGATCATCCTGTTGTAAAATACACAGTATGCCTATACATGAAACACTACATTAAGCGAAAGTAAAGTAAATGTTTTATTGAATAGATGTGCAGCGTTACGATCCAGACTAATTTTAATGTTTACTGAGAAGAAAATTCACGAGGAGTTCTTCCTTTGCTTGATGAGAGCGTACATTGGTTATAAAACTTGACTGCAAAAGGTGACTCTAATCGTTATTGAATGACCTTCTAAGGTATAATATTACATCAGATTCATATAAATAATTATGTAAACAGACACAAATGTCAGTGCATATGCTAAAGCAGTTTACACACAGTGGATTGTGATATTTGAGTAATATCACACATAAAAATCAGGGAATCTTGATATGAGTACTGATAAAAAAATAATGTAGTTATCACGGAGTAATTTATTTCTTGAAATGAATGTACGACAAAATTTGTAACATAAACTATGACATTTGATGTATTTATTACAGTATTTTATAATAGATAAATGATACATCTTGAAACTCTCATTGATCATTCCAAGGATAAAAATTAGTGCCTATTTGTTTTGACCATCTCTTGCTACATCGCCTGGACGGGACGAGAATCGAGGCAGAAGTTATCAGAGCACAAAAGGAAGTTATTGCCCTGCTGTGCGGTATTGCAATCTCTTGTCTCTACAGCGCACATTCATTCTCGTTTTTATGATGTGAGTAAAACTACCGACAATGTTACTATTCTGAATATACGATTCGATATCAGAAACCTAAGAATTATAATTCTTTTTTATTTTGCCTGGTAAGCCAATTCGCAGTGAAGCACAGAGCTCAAGTCACCAATTGTGAATTTGGTGCAGTCGGTATTAGATAAATGTCTTTTCAGATTCCAAATGAATGTTTGATGATGCATGTACATAGATACACAACTAAAACTGTCATGTTTGTCCGAACACAACGCATCCAAACGAGGTCACTGACTGCTTGTATCTACCCAAACAGTCGTTCGTTTGTACATAATTTACGCAAAATAGTGAATACTCTTCATTGTAATATTAATTTGCAAGGAAAATGAAAATAGTTTTTCAGTATTACAAGTGAAAAACTATGAAAGTACAGAAATGAGAATTCACCATGCATCACAGTAAACTTGCTTCAATGTGTAATTAAATTTAAAGTAAAGGAAGCTGTGTAGTAATCAAGGTTCACATACGGCAGAAATTAATTCAGTACTATCATTCTTTTCACCGACAAATATATTTTTATTGTGTCCGTTTAGGACATATGGGATACATTCTTTATTTGTTTGTGATACTACAATTTGACATTTAGTTCCATCGTGCTTCATTTCCAGCGATATTAATAAAAATTAAACTTAGGGACTCGAAATTTTACCGCACTCCAGAATTACGTGATAGGGTACTAACAAAATAACTTGGATTATGTGTCATAATTAGTAAGGTGGCCCATAAGTAAGGTACCTTTTTAAAATTATTATAGCTATGAAACTAAAAATGGTAAAGAGATTTGGTTAATTCACAATGAAAGAACAAATTTCAAACTTCAATATAAATTTATAAATAAAACAATAAAATACGTTAACCTATGGAATACAATATCTTTTAAATGACCTCCATTATTAGTCAAACAATGGCGTGCTCTTTCAACGGTGCTGTTCATTACTTCCCTTAATGTATCAGTTGAAATGTTGTTGCTGTAAAGTATCAGGTAATTGCTTTAAGTATACCCAGAGAAAGAAATCAGGAGCAGTTAGATCTGGAGATCAAATCAGCCACGGTATATCACCAAAACAAGAAATTATTCTGTTTGGAAAAATTGCTTATAACATTTGCATTGTTTCTTTCGCTGGGTGCTCTGTAGCTCCATTTTGTTGGAAAAAGGTAATCTCTGTGTTATTATCTCCAATTTCAGGTATTAAATATTCATGAATTATCTGTCTATACAGGGTTCCATGAACACAAAATGCATCACCATTAGCATCTTCAAAAAAATATCGTCCAAATGATCGTCCAAGCCATGATGTCACACCATACTGTTACTTTAGCTGAGTGAAGTGGACGTCCATGAATTTCTTTTAGATTTTATGAAGATCAGAATCTGCAATTTTGCTTATTAACAAAACCATTGAGGTGAAATGTGCCTCAACAGTCATTATTAAATTCTTTACAAAGTTTTCATTTTCTGCAAGCTGCAGAAATCTATTCACAAAATCTAATCGCTTTTGGTAGTCCGTAGAATGAAGTTATTGAGTTAATTGAAATTTGTATGGATGATACTTTAGATCATTTACTAAAATACGTTTCAGCGAGGTACGTGACATTTTCAGTTGAATTGAACGTCTCCTAGTTGACGTTTTGGGCCGATCAGCAACACTCGTTGCAACAAGCTGAATTGAAACACCAATTCGGATGGTCCATGGCCTGCCACGACGTTGTCTGTCTGCTGTTGTCATAGTTTCTTTAAATTTTAATACCAGTCTTTTTATTCACTTCTTCGAAGGATTTCTTTCAATACCATCAATATTCCTGTAATTTCTCTGAACTGCAGTAACCGAACAATTACATCGGAAGTAAAGTTCCACTATTTTTGTTTGTTGTTCCATTGCGTAGCGATTCATTTTGGAGGGGTGGATTTTATACATTTTTTGGACAATGTGTTGTGATTGCCGGTAGACTTGATACGCTGGTAGAAAATTTTAAAATCTCCTCATTCATACTGAATTAACGAAACCTCTTTACCATTTGTAGTTTTATAGCTATAATAGTTTTAAAAAGGTACCTTACCTATAGACCACCCTGGATTATGGTTTCAAAAATCAATTTTTCGTCTCAAAGCGGTAAAAAGCAACTCACAAACTTTTTCATGAAACTTGAGACTCTTGAATTCATTTTGAGTGTCCAGTAGGTGCTTTATTTGATTCAGAGTGAAAATATTTCGAACCAATGAAAGGCGACCACGACAACGATTATTTTTTTGCAGGATCGCCTGCACGCAAATCTACGGAAACAATCCGTGTTCTAGCGAGGAGTCACTGTGCCTAGAATTAGACAGCATTTTGAAACCCGCTGAAGAAAAAGAAATGAGGAGTCTAGTCCTCCAAAGAAATTCTCCAGTACTAAATGCGAAAGTCTCTTAAATCTTTTGACGGAGACTCCAATCTCAGACGGATCTTGTCTGTAACAGAAAGTGAAAGAAGTCAGGAAATTTTCAATCAGACGGCATCGATTCTTTTGAAAGTTTTCCGTTTTGCCGAGCTTCGAAAATTGCATAGCCGTTCTCCATTGAGAGACGCGTGTTGTCGATACGGCCTGTGCAATACAGCTTAATAGACTGTAATAAACCCTTCTAATTTTTCAGAGTCGAACTCTCCACAAAGTTGGAATGGCTTCAGCCGCGTGTTATCAAGAACTTGCTGCTCTACGTCAATTTCAGGAGATCCTGTGATGGCGCAGATGTTTTGATTTTAATAAAAAAGTCGCAAGGCGTTTAACCTAATGGATTATACTAGAGATCAATTTATGAATTAACTGCAGTGTTTTCATCCAATCTTATAGCGAATCAATTTTTCCTTGAACCGGGCGAAATTTATGTATCTTACTAGAGTTGAAAAAGATTATGCCAAGAACAGAATATTTTAGTCCTAAATATATATAATGGCAGTTTCTGGTTTGCTTGAATTTCCAATTAAAATTTTAAAGTTGATGGAAACCATAATATCATCCCCGTTTCTGAGCTAGTAGATGAGAGCTACTATTTTTTGCTTTCCTAAATACTTCGCACTTCATCTTAGTAACATATTCAGTAAATCCACCCTACATCAAATATCGTCTCAAATACAAAAACTTTCGTGAATCAATGAACTAAAAATATACTCGTTCCCCAGTTATATCAAACAACAAAATTATATCCTCAAAACAGCCTTCCATCCTCATTAAGTATATAATATTTTCGAAGGCCAATGAATTTTCGACTAGGCGAATCACAAATGAAAATACGAGTATCGTGCATGTCTATTTTATAGACGTCATAGCATTGACATCTTGAGCCCTCATAGAAGAACCATAAATTTACAAGCAGAAAGACTGTTCGAACTGAAAATGAAAGCTCTAGTGTGGCTAAAATAGGGTTAAAAAATGGTTCTCCATCGATCAAGTCGAGGCAAGTAGTACGTTTTACGAGTATATACATATTTTATTTGGTAATATGACACGATTTACGATGACAGACGTACAACACAGAAAGAATCTCTCATTTCTGAAGGAAAAAAATTTGCTAGCAACAAAAGCTTGCATGTAAACTTAGCTCTTTCTCATCTAAAACGCAATCGCAAGACCAATACCAAAAAATATTGCTGGAATGCTGATGCTGTGTGGATATTGCTGTCAATCACAGTTGGCCTGAAGCACAGAAGTTTCCCTAAAATTTTCTTTCAAATTACACCAATTTAAATTTGTTTTACGTCATTATTATCCAATGTAAACTAGTACCTTACTTCCATATGAGTGGTGTAACTAATTAACGTGCCCACTTCTAGAACTGCAAACTGGTACGCCTCTTTTACAACATTTCATTTGTCTATGTATTTCTAATTGAAGGGTGGGCAGCACTAGTGGACTACTTGCATTTTTTCCCGTGGTAAATATAATATATTTTCCACGGGAAAAAATGCAAGTAGTCCACTCCCGTGCTGTCGCTAACACAGCGCTGACAGAGGCGATTACGATCCAGTAGTTTACTATATGAAGGGTGGACAGCACTAATGGACTACTTGCATTTTTTCCCGTGGGAAAAAATGCAAGTAGTCCACTAGTGCTGTCCACCCTTCAATTGAGAATCCTGGACAAAGCTGCTCCAACCACAAAATTTTCTAGGGCACAGCGTGCACTATAGAGCACCGTTGCTTGCCATAAGTCAAATCAAGTAGCTTAGTCGTCACCAAGTTTGGGTATTATACGCAGAGTATGAATTAGTGTGTCTATAAAAGTTTTGGCTGAAAGTGGTCGTGAATATTTACAGTTCATTTATTCGTCTCAAGAAACTATCTTTGGGGAGTAATCTGCGCTTAGTCAAGGGAATTTTGGCCTCAATCTTGAATTTCTCTAGAAAATGAATGATTTTCGGTTTCCTACGCTCCCACTTATGTGCATTAGTGACTACGTTTGAACTTCTCCCCGAATTTAAAATATGTTTCCAGAAACTTAAATTCATCTCAATTAGAAACTCTGAACATTTTCATATGCTATGTTAAGGTTTCGCTTTCTCTGTTTGCATGGTAACTGAACATTTTTATGACACCAATTTGTGTAATTAATACAATGATGACGGGTCAGTGTACCAAATTTATATCTTATGAGGTTCATGTTATTTATTCTAGTCTTTTAACTCACTGGATCAATTCTCACTTAAAAAACTCTAAGTTTGTTCATTTCGAGAATAAAAAATACTGTAGTGTTATTTGCTCGCGTGATTTGACCGTATACTTGAACATATGAAATAACAGGAGTATTCAAAATTGTACAATAAATAAAATGTATTTAAAATCTTACCATGAACGAAGTGTGCACGGCAGTTGATTACACAATTGGCACTCACAAATTAAATGAGAGTTGGCAATAGATGAATTGAGTTACCATCGACAGAAAATATTTAATTTGCAGTCAAACAGTTGATTAAATAATTCACGCATGGCCACGGACGATACTATTCATAAATATTCCTCTGAAAGCTTATCTTTGTTGCCTGTGCCGCCTCCTCGCGCTGGTGAATCAGCTAGCCACTGCCTTCCTGAATCTCGCATCGGAAACCTAAAGGAAATTCTTACCAGTAAATCTAAATGTGGTCTCACACATAGACTTAAGATGCTTTGCTACTCTGCTTCGGATATACAATCAGGTAGAAAAAATAATAATTTTTCAGCATAGTGCGTGAAATATTCTACTGAAGGTCATGACACTACAGTTTTGTTATTCTGCTCTCCTGATGTAAGGAATACTCGTCAGTGTAAACAAAACTGTGGGAAGTATTTGCTTCGTATCTTGTCCTGTCGAGTCAACTGTGGTTGATTGTTTTTGATTTGAGAGAATTTAAGTTATTTTTACGAACTTGCGCAAACAGAGGATCAAGGAGAACAAACTCGAGTCGCATTAAAAGTTTTGGTAACGTTAAACATCAAAATGTTTGTATTAAATGAACCAAAACTTATGTTTCTTCCTATGTGCCTCCGAATACATATCATTTAATCGGATCTTCAATTTCCTTGAGCAGTATTTAACAGCATCATTTTGAAACCACTTCACTTCTGCTATTTAGTTGATAGTTGCCATTGTCCTGAGAATACCTTGCATTCTTAACAGATCAATGACGTTTTCCATAACACCTATTTTTATTTTCAACTGTGAAATATGATAATAAGAGACGATCTCTAAAAATACTATTTCTTGTTGTACACTCGTCTCATTGAAACTAGTCTTGTGTACATGTGGCACAAAGTTTGTACAATAGGGTGGCCCCATGATTGTATTCTCACTTTAAATGATTATAAAGTTAGTCCTTATTGAAGTACATTTCATTTCAAAAATCAATCAAATCTACAGACATTATTTCATAGTTGTAGTTTTAGTTTTAATAAACACGAGTACCGTGTACCACTATCATCTATACTGTAATATCATTCAATTTGTACTTTTTGCCTTACTTATTACAGTAAACATTTTATTTTATGTTGTACATACTAAAATCCGTATTTTCTACTTATCCACACTCTTTTGCTAAGATGAAAACAACATAGAATTTAATTATAGATGTTCAGGTAGAAAAACCTTTCATCATGCGCTATGATAGCTATCGAATTGCTTAAACTCAGGGCTGAAGCCCCAGTGTCTCTTTAGAGATACAACGATCAGAGCCAGGTAGTAGAAGCGAATAAGCTTAATGCTTCTACTTAACCTGTTAACGGTCACCGCTCACTCGACAATAATGATACTATTGTCATATTACGAGTGTTATATGACAGTAATAACAACGCTAATTGAACTAATAAACATTATAACATCATATGATAGTAACTCCGCTGTGGTACTGTCGTACATCTACATCATATGGTGTAAATTGCCGGTAGAATGCAACTCGTACAAACATCATATGATGTAAATAACGCTTAACAGGTTAAGAAAAACAAATTTCCATGAGAGAGTGAATTTGGAGACCTTTTTTATTTTAACAGTCAATCTTTATTTAAACTGCTACTCCTTTCCTCCACATGCGATGTACTAGCGTAAATAATAATTTATATTCGATGGGCTGGTCTGGATACGTAAATTTAAAATCCTAACAAAAATCACGTGGATTTACCATTTTTCTTTTGTTGAATGAAGCTCATGTACAGAAGAAGAATAGATATCGCATTGCTAAGATTTACATCGTCAAGAGTTATACGAAAAAGTGCATTCAATTGAGTAAATATCGTTTAGCAGTATATACCACGTAAATGTAACAATTCTGGAAACTCATGTTGCGTAAATAATCGTTTGGGTACCGAATCTGCATATCTTACAGAATTGAGGATGTACATCTTGGAGCATCTGATGTAGCACATGTGCTTCTCACCATTATTTCATCGAGGAATTCATTTCTGTTCTCCTGAATCTTGTAGAGCAGCAACTGTTTGTCTGGAAGGGTGCAGTGTGCCTGAAGTGTCAGGCGTCGATTTATTAGGCCTTAAGAGACTGCAGAGAAGCATCGTACTCCATCCGGCCTATTGCGCTGCTGTCACCGCAGATTACGTGAGCTACTGCACTATCAGCACCAAGAAGATAAGGCGGGACCTCTGCTGATAACTCATGTAATTAGGAGATGAGAAATGCTTGGGAGTCTTGGGTCACGTCGGGAAGATGGAGAACCTATTGTTTACGAGGTGAATCTACTCAGGACAATGAGTGAGAATAGCATGAGTACATTTCCTGTTATAGTAGCCACGCAGTTATTATTCAACTCTGACGGTTCCTTAATTACGTGTTAGATCACAAAGGAAAGCCCGATTATGCATAGTAGGAGTTTAATTAAAGGTAAATACCTAAACCATAATAAATAAACTGACACCTAAAATATGGTCCTGATTGATTTGGTATTCAACCCCTATTTACGCAGGACATGGCTGAGTAGTTTTACAAATAACGTACATGAATAGTAAATTCGAGTTTGTATCCTCTTGAACTTATTGACATATTGTTATGCAACTAACGACAGATTATTTAAGAATGTAAACGTCTTTACTATCCTCGAATACCTGAAGCTTTGAAGAATTACATTGGCATTCAGAGACAGAACAGAATAGGGCAATAGACAGTGTCTTCGTTGCAGAGAACAGGCATCAACTTCACATAAATTTGCTGACATACATATATAATTGAATGCAATTAAATGCGTTAAGTTTAATTGAATCACAACAATGCAGAAGAGTTTATTAATTCAATTTTGAGAACATAAAATTCTTCGTCTGTCAACGAACACATATCCTTATAGTGGAAATTTAATTATCTCAATAAGAAAGTCGTACAACTCTGACCTCAACTCTCCGTTATTCTAGAAGGCAATCAATCTCCTACAGCTTAGCCTATGGTAATCTCCTCACATTTCAGTCGACAGTCAATACCCCAAAATTTCAGCTAACAATTGTGTCATTTCATATTATGATATAGTAGTCCTTTAAGTTGGATATTATAGCCAAGAAATAGCATGAACTAAATTTTATGCTACCAAGAATTTTCTTCTAAAATATTTATTACGATAAACCAGCTCGAAAGGCTGCAGACCCGACGATATACTCGTATGTGATAAAAACCAAGTGTACCTCTGAAATTTATTTCCCACGGGAGGTAAATGATATTACTAAACATAAAATACTTTTCACGCATCCACTTTATTCTACGCAAGTCCCTCATTATTTTGAAATTTTTAAAATTAAATGGCATGCAGGGTAGCACATTGTGCTATTGGATGTATCATGGCCGTACGCAATCAAATTCTATTGAATGTGTCATGGCCGTACGCAATCAAATTATCAAAATTAACACGGAATTACTTGATGCGTAGCGGTCATTTTTGGCTGCCCTTGTTGATCAGCTGAATTCTGAGTTTAATATTACAGCCCAAAACACAATAAAAGTAGATCAAGGATTCTATGATCCATATCAAGGGCTATTAGTTGTAATTTGTAAAAAGTTTATTTTGACTACTATTAACGCCCTTCTCCAATTACCATGTATGTACCGTCGGGAGCAAAATAATACTACACGTTGATTAAATCGCCAGATCGCACATTTGTAGACCATGTACAATTACGAAAATTGAACTATATATAAACAATAGTATAAAAAGGTAAATAATATATCTAAAAACCACAAATATTTAATAGAAAAGAATATATTGGAACATGTATAATATATACGTGAACAAAAGTTTACAATACCCGACTTTTTTCTAGATAATATACACGAAGATTATTGTAGGATTATTCCAGAATATTCTAATACATTCTAATATTTGGCAACCGAACTTTCGTCAGCATTCATCTCCAATAACGTATCACTGGTACAGCAGCTCTGGTTCTGAAACATCGTAGGCATGGGTAGGAATAAGGATATCAGCCAAGATCTTCGTAAACGTATGTGGAGCTCCATAATGAAGGTTTGGAATATCGGAAGATAAGTGCTCAACTGTGTGTTCCTATAGCCTCGGTTAGAACCATTATACGTAAGTGGAAATGCCGGAATACGACTCTCAGCAAGTCTCGAACTGGCCGTCCTCGGAAGATTAACGATCATGCTGCTCGAAAATCGGTCCGAACAGTAGTGCAGAGGCTTCAAACTACTCGTGAAGAATTGAAGGATGACCTCAACGCATCTGGGATCAAAGCCAACAAACAAACGATCAGCAGGGCACTACGCCGTGAAGGTCTTCGCTCCCACACCCCTCATAGGCCCTTCTTCTGCAGAAATGTTACGTCAAGGGCTGAAGTAGGGCTGAAGTATCCCAACGAGCATTTGAACAAGCCAGCAGCGTTTTTAAACTCAGTACTGTGCTCACATGAATCCAAAATCGAACTATTTGGGAGGAACAGCACAAACCATGTTTGAAGGCAACAAAACGAAGAGTATAAACTAAAGTGCACCATACCCACTGTTAAGTTTGGAGGTGGCCCAATCATGGTGTGGGGATGTTTCATCTCATCAGGAGTGGGTAAACTTCACATCATTGAAGAAACCATGAATGGCAGGAAATATCGTGAAATATTGGAAAACAACTCCTACCTTCAGCTCGTTTGTTAAAATTGAAACGTGAATGGAAATTTCAACACGATAACGATTCAAAGCATACTGCAAACGAAACTAAGAAATGGTTGAGGATGAAGAAGATAAACATTTTAGAATGGCCAAGTTAATCCCTGGACATGAATCCGATTGAAAATTTTCAATCGGATTGAAACTTGTGGAGGGAATTGAAATCGAAGATTCAGAAGAGAGGTCCCAATAACATCACCGAACTCAAAGAAATTTCCAGTGAAGAATGGAAATAGATTACGCTCGAAACTTGTAAAAGGCTGGTAGTGAACTACTAAAAACGTCTCGAAGCCATAATTAATGATAAGGGCTATGCAACGAAGTATTAATGTATGTATATCTTGAAATGTGTAGTAAACTTTTGTTCGTGTATTTATTATACATGTTCCTATATATTTTTTCTATTCAATGTTTGTGGGTTTTAGATATATTATTAACTTTTTTATACTATTGTTTATATATAGTCCTATTTTTAAAATTATACGTGGTCAATAAATGTGCAATCTGGCGATTTAATCAACGTGTTGTATTATTTTGCTCCCCACGGTATATCTCGTATATTAAACGGAACCTTAACGAAATAAGAAATTTCATTTTTAACACCTTGTTGATATATTTATAGCAAACCATGAAATTTTTCATTTAATCTACTAACAAATATTTATTAAGGTTACATTTTTTGTTTCAAGGATTCTTTCATGAGCTGTAGCATCTAGTTATCATTTATGAACACAAATCAAAATTGAAGTTTCCATTTGAGAACTTACAGGCCTCGCTTTGTGTATCAAAATCTCGAAAGTCATTATCTCAAAGAATCTTATATGATCCAAAAAACGAAGCTTTCTAGGAAAGTGGCTGCGGATGAAAAGATTTAAGATTGATTTTAATAAATTATTGAAAATTGCAAGAGCCTGAGGTGCTCTGAGAAGATTGTGCTAGTCAATACCGTCAATCAGTGTGGATCGAGAGCCTCAGGCATTCAATCATCAGCTGTCGCAGGTGCAATTACCAAGGCAAATTTGAGGCACAAAATAGGATACTCTTCATGTAATTGGGTATTATCTCACCCGACGTCTGAGAGCTTCAGAGACCAACTTCAATTCCCTCAAGATTAGGACCGTGGGGGAGAGAATATTTGAGTCGGTGATACGTGTTGCACAAAATGTATTTATAGATTTCCTCGGGGGAGGGGTTACATGATGCATGTTTCTTCTCTCATTTCTTTCACCTCTGTTAGGAACTAAAATACAAGAATGGATTCTCTTCGGCACTCTGTATATGTGGGCAGTACACGCTAGTCGATATTGGACGAGCGCGTTAGCATGATTTCTCGACGATGGGTGGGAAAGAGAGCCATCAGTTATTTTCAGTGAAATTGTACTTTATTTCGTTCACAAGCAAAAAGAACTATGAAAAGCTATACACATATTATTTACTACATATGTTGTAGCGTACTTCAATAATTAAAAATTATGGCCTTTTAGACTGAGGGGATCATTCCTTGTGGTTCCCTGTATTTTACAACACTCGTTTTTCCTAACTTAAGCTTCATTAAGAGCTTCTCTAGTTATTTAACCCCAGTAACAAATCACAGTTACAATCAGGTTCCTAAGTAGTTATCAGTTAGTGTCCAACGCATTTTCGGAATAAAATTCAGAAGCTCTACCTACCTAAACGGTTTAATTTTCACTCTCTGCACAAGCCGTAGTCTTAGAGTAAGAGACAATAAAAATGGGAGTTGTGAACGCTAGTTCATTGTCTTAGTTTGTCGTTTTCGTGAACAAAATGAGTAACAGAAGCACGTGTGGCAGTCTGTAAATCACAGTTGGAAAGAGGTTGTGGCAATGTAAGAGGCGATTGAGCAGGAATGTTTTGAAAAGAATTACGTTGTCAAGCGGTATTTATTTTCTTGCCGATAGTTTACAACGATATGATGGAGGCTGCGATGGCATAGTGACGAGGTTTATCTATTCGCCTTCGTCTACACTAGGGCGATCAACAAACACTGGCGGACCACAATTGATTTTTGACTTGGATCAGTGATGGATATGCAAGTGGCAAAGAGGTGACCGCGTTCTCACTTCCATTAAATTTTTAGAAATTTCCTAGAAACTTTTCTTGTTTTTTTGCCCTGCGTGAGAGTGATTCTGAAAACCTCATCAACTTTCGAGGCTGCTCCCGCAGATTTAGCAGTTGGCTCTTTTTCCGATTACTGTTCACAAGGACACATACAGAGAACTAAGTTTCTCCCTAAAGCTCCACTGCCAACTCTAAACATTTTCACTGGATGATCAGACTGATCGTTATCACATGTATGATTATTTCAGCACAACTGTGAAAAGCTCTCAAACTCACTGCAGCATTTACATACCTGCAAAAACAGTAACTCGCAACACATATTTACACTGAAGTTTGAGAAAACTTGTTGGAATATCTAAAAACTATAAATTTTCAGCAATTGTTTTGAAAATTGTCTGATTTAGAGTACGACGTGAAAGTTTCGTTTACCTGAACACGATTGAAAAAGCTTTTCAAGCCACTGCATCATCTGCAGACTATATTTGCTGAATGTGGACTTTCAAAAATGTCACATTGCCATGATTTTTCGAAAACACTTGTAAAAATTAAATTTTATACGTTAGAGAAGTGTTAGATATAAATAGATAATTTCCACCTCAAAAAAATGCGGTTCGAACTATAACACGCTAAATGTTTCGGTTCTACATTCCATCCAAATTTTTGTTTCCTGAGAAATGCGCCTTCGCTGCAATTTACTCAAGATTAAAGCCACTTTAAATTTTCTAAACATGATCGTTGAATAATTACACTTGCGTCGTCACTATAGCCTATGTATCGCCTGCAACTGGGTCGCCCTCATCCGTCAAAGTCTCATAAAGAACAGTAGATTTTACAAGGAAAATTAAGACAAGCAATTAAAAGTTTTGTCGTCAGCCCTCTGCTAATCTAGTAACGACAAACGCAAGCCTGCTAGTTAATTAAGCGCCCTAGGTGCAGAAGCGACTGAAATCGAAAGTCTTGCCACACTCTACCATTGAGGTGTCCTGGAGTGAAGCCAGCATGCAATTATTAACAGGATTTCGCTTCTGAACTTTTTTGCAAGAACCGACAAATAAGCTAATTAATAAGAAAATGAAATGTTGAACCAATACTTCCAGCAAGCTAAATTACGTAAAGATTGTTAAGGCTGTCCGTTTTAAATTGGTCTGAGTTTCCTCGTTATTTGTCATCATTAAAGTCAAAATTTTTTGATTTGAAAAGTTTATGCTCGTAGAAACAAGCCCATAAAAATCACGGAAAAAACAAGCAGATGATGGAAATAATGAAATGCTTAAAAAGATATGTGGCGAATCTTGAAAGTAGTGATAGTGAAATATAAAAGTTTCAGTGTGGTGGCTCGAGAAGTGTAGAAAACTACCCACATAGTTGAAGTAAAGAGGATAATAAAGTTATTATGACCAACAGTCTTTTAGTCAACAACAGTTAAAAATCTTCATCAGAGGAGTAAAATGATTTAATAATATCTTACTGCATACAATCACGGGTTGAGAATATTATTGCTTGAAAAATATTATAATCGAGTGAACGTAAGCAACATATCTGAAACTTTTGTAATGTTTTACATGAAATAGTTGGCTACACTTCTGTAATCGTGAAAACGGTGCAGTTCAAAACGGTGCATTAACAGAGCGCGTAAGAACTCAATTTTATCCCTAGTCTAATGAAAGCCAACTTCTAATTATGAAACTTTTGTTTTTCGTCGATGATGTTAAGAAACTTTGAAAAAAAACCATGACCACGATTCTCAGCCTTCCCTCCTGGCAACGCTCAGTTCAAGATCATATAAAATTCAGATTATGAAACTTATTTTACTGTAGTCAAATCTGTTAGTTACCGTAATCATGTGCTGCTTAATTCAGCATTGCTTCGCCTCACTGTTCTGGAACAACTTTGCGCCTCAAGGTAACCGACTTCTTGCAAGTTGGTCAACAATTTAGGTCTATTTTAATTTACAATTAGCGATCTTCTGCTGATGTTTACCAGAACATGTGCCTGTTGGATAACAAGAATAAAGGCACGTGTTTCTTCCGGAAAACGACAACAATATGTCGTCTTATTGTATTAAATAGCCTCCACAAATTAAACTTACGTCGAAACCTTCGTATCGAAAATGTTGGTGAGGATTGCTTGCATGAGTACATCAAGAAAAATAATCATTTCACCAAAATTTCAACTTAATCGTTTAATTCAGAACATTATTGTGCATTCTAATCGGGTGTACCTCAACAAAATATTTCTGTTTATTTCGATTCTCTGCTTGAAACCGTCTAATAAAACTTCTGTGGTCGTGAAAGTTTTTTATTGTTTTTATCGCTGCATAATTTTGAGAAATTTAGCGTCCTTGACGAGAGGTTGTAATAAAAGAGAGACGCTTTGTTTACTGAACGGTAAAATAACAAACAACGATTATAGCATAGAAATGCGGATGAACTAAAAATCAAACATCTTTTGGTTAATTCTTTCGAAACGTTTGTTATTTTTACAGGTAGGTGAAGGATTTTTTAATTTTCCAAGGATTTGTTTGCAGTCATCTTAACAATTAAAAAATCGAGACGATAAAAGTTTTGGTGAAGTGATGGATTTGGGTCTTATTTCTTCGAAGTTGTGCCGTTAATTTTGGTTAGGGTTGGTGGATAGAATTACTCACGTATAGTTACTGCTGATAAATCCCCCTTTCGCACTGCATGCTTCATTATTTACAAGTGAAATTGCATAAATTATTTGCAAGCGGGAATACTGGATCTGATACCACGTTATAACAATCGAATTTTATTTGCATTCTGTGAGTAAAAACTTCTCTTCTATTAGAATAACATGTTAGGAAGTAGAGAAGCACAGCAGGAGCTTCTGTGTCGCTTGTGTACTCCTGTTAGTCAGGAAATTTGCACGCTTCAAAATTCTTAACTAAAAAATAGACAAAATCTACACGACCTGTGTTCCATTTCTCACACCAGCAAATGCATTTGCCAATCACGTTTTCTCACCTTTTTTCTTTTAAATATTTTGAGAAACTGTTTATAGAATTAGCTGGTTGAAATAAAATAATTAAGCTGCTACAGATGTAATGAATGAGTTACTTTCAAAATAGAATCAAAACTTGCTACTATTTTCTCTCTCTAGCTTCCTCAAAAATAAAATAGAAACAGTTGACTCAGTATACAAATGAGTGACGATGCTTGCCATAGAAACCCAATAAATGTTTGTATTAGTTGTTTAAAAATGAATAATTAATTCAAGTTAAGGTCCTTTTGAAGTGCAGGTCTGCATAAATATCGTGTTTATAAAACTCTCAAACACTACGAAGCATTTCTAAAAATTAGGGGATTCTATACGATTGCTTCGTTCATAAATTTTACATGCATCTGCTCAAAAAAAAAAAAATCGAGCCAATTTTGGGGAAAGCCGGATCGTTAAGTAGCTTTACAAGCTCACGAAATGCATGTGAAAATTCTTATTTCATTTTTGCCATATCGAAGCTCTGATGCCACTGCATCAAATTGCGCCTGAAGCGAGTAAAGAAATAACACAGAATTTAATGAAATAAATGATCATAGCAATATAATGACAATGTTGAAAATTGTTTAAATAATTAAACTATCTATCCTGAAACTTGACATTTCCCTCCTACAGTAACGCACTTGTATGTAGTTCTTGCAAAAAGAGTATTATAATAATAAAGTTACAGAGCTGTAGCAGTCTTGTCTTCATCCTCCCTTATTAGCAAAATACTTGGCTCTTCGCACTCATTGACCTCTCTTCTACGTCGGTCAAACACGGCTAAGAAGCTGGCAGAGTTCTGCGTTTCTTGTGTTGTATTCCGTGTGTCATACCTGATTTTTCCATAGAGGAAACTCAGAGGAAGAATAAAAGCCACCTGTGCCAAGAATTTCTTAAATTTGAATTTAGTTTGAATTGTGAAGATCCATTAAAAATAGTAAAACAGTTCAGGACACAGTTTTTTTACGTTTCAATCTATGGTGGACTTGTAAACAGCACATATATGTACCTTTGATTGAAGTGAAGAATTATTATAACAGAAGGTTGTCCATATTTAATTGCTATTAACGAATAAATAACAGTTCAACTAGAAGTACCTGCAAGATAAATTGAGCGTTCGTAAAACCGCCTGTTTCAAAATAAAAAAAAATGTAAAGCCTTTTTAATAGACATTCACGAATAGATTTTACACTTGGAATAAATCGATTCTGAATAAACATTTGTGGTCTCCGTATAGATGTTGATCTTCGTTCGTAATTCTTAGTTGAATTAAGCTTTATTGCATCTTATGCAAAGATTTATTCTACTTATTGATGTAATCATATTGGTGTTCCAATAAGTGATATTACAAAAATTGACTGACAGTAAATGACGTTGTGATGTAACAGTGTCACTTACCTATTTCATAAAACGACATACTATAGTTTAGATAGCTGGAACAAAGTCACTTACCCATGAAGTGAAACAGAACATCAATCCTGTAAAGATACATATCATTCGACCAAAGTAACAACACGCACTCGTACAATTAATTGATACGCTCTATACAACTTTAATACATGTACATTGCATGTTATATTGCTTAATATAGTGTAATCGCTGACTTTTTTGTTTTGTTTAACGAATTCTGAACACGAAAGCTCATTCGACAGAGGCCTCTATATACACCCACGAAAACAAACAATTCCTCATTTCTGAATTGCTCAATAAATAAGGTTCTCTTTTTTGGGTAACTCAGTGATACCCAATCTAGTTTCCATAGTCGTATGGGCCTGTAAAAATTTACGCTGATTAAACGCTAGTCAATCCACGCTAAGTAGACGCAATTTGCTCTTTAAGTTGGAATTTATTCATTTCAACTACATGCAGTGAGCGATAAATGAGACAGTGAATTTAGTACAGAAAAATGGTGAGGTTATATTGAAAACCTTAAATATGCATTCAGAAATTCATGCTGTATTTGTTACTGTAAAATAATGTTCAATTATGTATAGTTTCTTAACTACTGATTTTTAACCTTAACAATTTTGATTGTTAAACGTATCACTCTATCGTTGATCAAATATTCCACACTTTGTGAGAGTATTATTCAAAAATATATTGTGAATTTCTAATTTAATTTTCTCGCCACCACCTGCGCATTCAGCCCATCAAAAACCGACGAGGCCTGCTACCCGAGATGTCAACAAAACTCAGCCTTGGAAGAAATTAAAGGATCCTAGTCCAGACTTCACATCCTCTCCGGGGATGGTCGAATCAGTCGTCTCTGCTGCTTGCTTGGATAAGAACTTGGTCTCGAGGGAATCATTTTTGCAGTAAACTCTCGCTTACTTGGATCATTCGGACCATCAATTTCCTGCTCCACTCACTAAAGTTTCCTCATTTTTCCACAGACTAAGTTACCCCAAGCGAGGACTTTGACGTCGATGCTTTGCGATGTTCACCCTCTGAACCATGTTGGATGATGTAACATCAAAAAACAGCGCAGCACGGCATTTTTTGATAAATAATCATTGTAGTGAAAGAATTTTTTTGCGTGCTAGCTTTCTCTGCAACATTTGTCTCTTCATGTCAGGGGACGGGAGGATTTTTCCATCGCTTCACCGACAGTTGCTCACGACCCTGGACTGTATTAAAGTTCATAGTGATCTTATATAAGAAATATTTGTGAATGGACATGTTGAAATTAATCGTCATTCTCAATCGTGCTACATTTTTGAACGGTTTCGTGTTTCAACATTTCGCATCTAATTTTTTTGTTAGGCAGAAAAGGACAACTGTTTCGGTCTTCCTGTAATTTTAAATAGATGTTCAGCATTACTGAGTTCAATCGATCATCGTGTTTCAACAATAATTTTCCTTCTGTTATTTTAGTAACCCGTAGAATAGTTGCTATCTTCCAGTGTCCTTACAAACGAAGATGTTTCTACCCATTGTTCCTTGTTCATTCAATTCGAGGTGTCGATATAATCCACTCTTTATGGAGAATAAATAAGAATAATTGTTCGATTCCTAGCATAACCATTAAAAAGAATTAATCAGAATGTTCACGCTGTCTAGCGAGCTAGTAATTACGACTCATAAAAATGACTACTCGCAAAGAAAGGCAAATACCCTAATCAAAGACGTAGCACTGCGCTGACTTCCATCGGCATTACAGAACGCTAGTCGCGATAAAACTTAAAGAATGGATCTTAAAATTTGCAGTAGGACTACACTTCAAAGTCAATCTAGGTTATTAAAATGGACTCGTATTTCACGCTCTCTAGTGCACGATATTTAGTGGAGAAAATTAGTGACTGTTTGCACAATAAATAATTACACAAGCATTACTGTTCATCAGCTCCGGTACACAAAAAACGCAATATCAGAAGGAGCTTCCAAACATTATTTTCTTGCATGAACAGATACTGAACCAGTTTTAATTTCCCGCCTTGGTAGATGTGTTCGAGTGGAGTACTTTTACAAATAATTTAAGCAGCAAATGTAAGGTATATGCTGGATTTGTAAAAAATGCGTCTCTCTACAGGAAAGGAAGAAATAATAGGACCAACAAAATATGCTTTGTTACAGAATCCTTTCACAAAGATCAACATTCCTTTGCATCTTTCCTACAAGTCATGCGATGTCTTCGATAATCCGTTCAGCTAAATTATAAAAAAGGCTAATTTCAATTTGACCGCAAAAAACAAACACTCAATCTAATGCATTAAATTTTAAAATAGTAAAACACAAAAATAGATGAAATGTGTGAGCAAAAACGTAGCTTCTATTTTAAATGAACAAACTAATGCCAAGAAAATTGACGGGAAAATTCAGAAACGTTACCAATGTTCTTATGAATTTTGAGTAAAAAGTTGTTATTCTGTCACTGGCAATCACCTAATTATTGTCCTTACAAGGCTCATAAATTGTGCTTTAATTCTTCTTCTTTGCCTCTAATTGTTATTTTCAAACAATCAACAATTTTTATTACATTAATCATAACAATTTTTCGTCAAACACTTAGAAACTTCGAAAATTGGTTCAGTTTCAGTAGTTAAACAGACAGTGTGTTAAGAATCATAATCTTGGAAAGAATGGGATATTTTTTGAGTCGTGTTGCAAGATTTTCTTTTTCCTTGGAACGCAGTAGGCAAAAATTTTCTTTTTACGCCATGATTTTGCCTCGTCACAGATGCATCACCCAGGCAGAATGTGGGTCATCTTTCAGAAGACACTAATTTATTCTGCCATTGTCTGCAAGCTGGATCGCCTCCATTAGTCATGGAAGTAAAACTTTTACTCTGCGTTTTGAGGAGCTGTTCAGCGAAGGTTGATAATTCACAGTTGCTAACAATTTATAGCTTTGTGAATTATGAGTTCCCATGTTGTTGAATATGACATTTCTGAGTTTAAATTAAAATTCATTCAGAGGTACAATTAAATTTTGTGAATAAGTTGTATCATTATATATAAAATATGACGATGCAATACATAAATGTATTGCATATATAATTTTTCACCCAATTAGTCGTATTTAGGAACATTGCAATCACCATCTGGTGTATCAAACTTCAAAATATGTATCAGATGCAACTTTTTCTTGATGAACAGAACATTACAAGTGCAGGTTAGACTGAGAAATTGTAACAGTCGCTCGCTGTATCACGCAAGCAGCCCCATGTTGGTCATGGGGTTAACGCAGTATCTGAAGCAGAGCTATCGTTCCCACTATGACTCAAATTGTCGTAACTGTTCACTTGTGGACATTCAAAGATGCTGGAAGTGGTCTTCAGAAACCGAATTTTTACTTACCTTCACTTTCATCATTTTAACTTCCATTTCGATGAGAAAAAAGTTTATGAAAATTATCCAATCTTACCAATAACAATACAGATAATTTTACCTTTCAAATATTTTCCTCGGTGTACGTTAACGTGATCGTTTTATGTTCCTCTGTAACGCACCCAAATTACTCTGTCTTCACAGCAAGATTACTTTTTATGTGCAATTTAACCTGTGATTGAGCACTCCTCTAGCAATTTCAAACACTGTTGATTATCAGTAATGGTGCAACTTTTTAAAGCTTTTGTAGCAATCTTGGTCTTCAAACACGCTTAGAAGACTGTAATTAAGTGTAAACAATCGTAATCTTAGAAGGAAAATGGTTTCATTCAATAAATACATGTGTTATTGACGCTATAGTTTTTGCATTCTGTAGTATAATATAAATTAGTTTTCAAAATGAATGTGTGCGTGATGTGAACTGTCTGATTTTCAACTAATTTCTTTTTAGTCAATTATTTTATTGTGTATATTACTTCCACCGCCATCAGTCGAGTACGTTCCCAAGACTAATGTGCAGCATTGAGAAAAAATAGCATCCATCATCTTTACAATCAGAAAAGTCATAGATCTTGCACTTGTCGAGTGGATAATGTTCTGTAGAAAATTGCAAAAACATATAGAGTGGTCTCTGCGATGGCGTAGGCTTCAGCAATAGAAAATGAAAAGTATTGTCCGTTTTTTTATAAAGTCCAGGATTGAAGTAAACGGAGAAAATGTAAGAGTCACGGTTTCTCTAATTTTAGAATTCCTTTAAAAACTAACCTTTAGTCGTGCAAGTGAAACTTTTTACAATCTCTCAGAGTTATGTGACTTTGGACTGGCTGTACTCGTGTTCTTCACTTCATCCACCGCAGATGGCAGAATAGCTAGCGTCCTCTGCAGATCTAAGCATTTCAAGGTTATAAATCTGATCTATATAAGAACGTATCGATGCACTGACTCCTCAAGCTGGCTCAGATTTTACAGACTTTGAAGTCTCTGAAATCAAACCGTGAAGACGAATGGACCAAATCCAAAATTGAATTATTATACGTGAACTCAAACAGCCACTCACACAGCGTCTTTTGTGAATTTATGGTACTCCGGATATTGAATGAAATTTTTCAGCATATTCAGTTTCCTGTTTCATTTGAGAAAAATTTTGGCTCTTTTTATCCCACATACAGATTGAAAAAATTCAGGTGAGGCTTTGTATTGCAACATAAATAGACATACATATCTCTTTTGGGGTGAGAACACGTTTTAGATAGCAATACAAACAAAAAATTTATGTCAGTTAAATATCCTCTTTATAATTCCTGATTCAATTCAGTTCTTAACTTAGTTCATAGGTGTACTCATGAATATTATGGAGAGGTACTGACACTTTTGTTTTCAGATCACACCCACGAACGAGTCCCCTTGTTATTGAAAAGATTGCATCAGAATGTTTTTCTTAGATCTTAGAAGGAAAATTTTCTATTATTATTGTTTTCACGAATAGATTGGTAAAAGAAAACTTTGTGTTGGCTGTTTTAGATGCATTTGCATTACCAGAACACATCAACTCAACAATCCTTCTATTCACAATCACCTTGTTTTGAGAGAGAAGGATATAAAATTTTTCTTTCTCACTATAAAAACTCCATATATTTAAGTTAAAGAATTTCATTTCCCTCAATTAATTACGATCTAGGTTAGAACTCCAGTGTAAGCTGACGAAGGTAATATGAGCTTTCTTCTTTACTCAGGAATCATAATTTTCAAGCTAAGTTTTCTGGGTCATGGTAAAATGTCTTTATTTTGTTGTTTTATCTGCCATTTTTAATCATTTATATTATCACAGTCTCCAATCATTTGATTGACTTTACTCATTAGGCATAAGTTTTCAGCGATTTCGAAATTGTATAGCATCAATAAAAATTTTTTTCTCATGGGACTACTCACAGTTGTGTGCAAATTACAAGACTGTATAACCTCTAGCACTAGCAACGTGCTAGGGGTTAGACACTCCTAGAATTCACTAGCAAACGGATTTAACAAGCGTATAATATCCATGTACAAACTGCATATCCCAGATTGACGTCAACAGCACAATTTATTATATTTTTATAATCAAATTCAATCTTGAGATAAAAGAGTTTTCAGGCCGGGAGAAACTCACGCTCTCGGACCATCCTGCTCCCGATGATAGCAGCTCAGACCTGGTGGAGAATTCGATAAAGATTACGTTGACTAAATTTTTGCGGGTTGATTTCACTTGGGAGTATGGAGGTGAAATTGAACTTACGCATGGTGGAGAGGAAGGTACATACCAATCGTGTTTCAATTACGATATCTTGATCTCCCAATCTAGGATTTGGAAAGTGTTCGGCAATATTGTTTCACGGTCGTAGAACAGCTTTCATTATATATGAGTTCCATTTTAGAAATTTCTACTTTCTAACCATAATTAATATTAAGCAATTTTCAAAATTATGGATCGAAAAAATTCACTGTTTATTATTGGAGAGAAACAACTTATTTTTACTCGTGTTAATGATACAAAATATTAGTACATGTATTCTGACTTTTTCTGTTTCCATTATTCCTAAGCTTAATTTTTGTTCGCTCTAGTTGATATTTTCAAAAACAAGATTTTAAACTAAAGAGTAACGTATCTTCATTCTGAAAAAAATCTTCATTTATACCTGCCATTTATCCAGACGTAAGATTACTAAGATTAAAAATTTTAAGATTAAAAATTTTGGACTAAGATTAAAGCTAAGATTAAAAATTTTAGCTAGTATGATATTAGCTAAAATTTTTAATCTTAGCTCTTGATGACTTGTACGTACAGCATACAAGTGTAATATCTAATTTTTAATCTTTGCTATAATGGCACCGTTTGCGGAAATTTCAATGTTTGTCAGGAACACCCGGTAATTTATTTCATTTCTGAGTTCCTGCACGCGTACGTCAGGACTGAAATCAAAATCTTTAGCTATTGCCTATCATTAGGAAACTGCTCATTCAGGCCAGTTCCGACGCAGCAGTTTAAATTTGCTCGAGTAAACAGCTTAGGCACTCGAGAAGTGACTTGCATGTATCAGGAATTATTTATACCTGAAAACCTGCCCCACAATGGTTATGCAAACTATCAGGACCGTGGTAAGCGTCATGTCCTAAATGAAGCGATTGCATTTCAGTACAATACAACTTTTTGTTATTATTTTTGACTCCTATGCATGCAAGAGAGTGTAACCGAACTTTTAACCTTATATTGCACGTAACATAATTTTATTACCATACGAACTTTGGAGTTAACAGTTTATATCTTCTATGAATCAAAATGTTTTTCAATGATTTTTCCGCAAAGTAAAGCTGGACTGTACGTAGAATGTTCCCAAGTAAGTGAAAATTCAAATATTAACTAACTTTGCAAAAATTGCAGTCGTATTACGGCATTCTTCAGAGATATACTTAATATGAACACGAGTACTCGGACTTTACTATTTCCTTTACTATTTTGCACGTCTATTGTAGACAACGCGATTTACACTAAATAAAATGAAGATATTAAAGCATTTCGATCAAAGATATGGATGATGCACTAAGGAAAATACATCAAATTCAACTTATCTTCCAAATCACTGAATGTTTGCTTCGATTGGCATAGAATATTACTGATTACCAAACTATTGCTAATATGAGATACACTGAACTTCATAATAATGAATGTCTTTTGTTCTCGTATTACTGTAACGATACTTTCCGCGTACTTAAACCTACGTGTAGATATCATTATGTTCACACAACGAACAATGTAATATGCATCCACCGCCCCAACAACCTTAAGAGACATTTTGGTCACAGAAATCATTTACAGAACAAAAATGTACTAGTACACGCTAACGTGTTAGTAAACAATTACTACTATGACAGGACTACTTTTCTTGACTCATTCTAAAGTTGATTGTGATTTTATGACTCCATTTAAATCCACTTGAAAATAGAAATGACGGTACACTTTCATTCGAGAGAACTTCTACCGCCAAAAAAGACCTAGAATGTTCTCTCATCCTACAAAAACTTCCATTTCCCCATGTAGGATGGACATCTACGAGCATACTGGAGTACATTGAGTCAATCCCAATAAACATTTACTCAAAAAACTCAAACTTTACCCAACGTTTTTGGTTGCTTTCGTCGTTCATTGCACATGCATTTATTCGGAGCTGCAAGCGCTGACCGGCGAAAGGCAAATGGTTCTGCCAACATTATTGAGATGAGGGCTGCAAACACTGGAGAAATCTTGGCTTTTTGGAAACCATTCTGCGTCAGTGGCTGTTTTGACGGGCTGCGTAACAGCTTCTTCTCTAACATGCCCTCCACTGGCCTCTGTAATCATGCAAATATCCCCTGCTTTGCCAGCATAGAAAAATACTCTGTAGATCTCCTATTTCATCACATTTACTTGAGGACAGGCTGAACCCTTTCGATGAACGATAGTAAAACTTCTGCTGAAATGAATTTCTCGAGTATACAGGTAGACCGTAGACTAACACGAGAAGAAAGTTGTCTAATTTCAGTGAGCAGCAGGCAATGAGTTTTGTGTACTTAATCGCTTTTGTTTGCACAAAATAAACTAGGAATTAGTATAAACCGAAAAAATTACGAGTAGACGCATCAATACTCAATTGTTAGCAATTTATTGCTAGAAGAAATTGATTTCGACAAACAAGTTGGTTTCGAAGAAAAAAATTTCAGTTGAACTTACGTAAAAGTTGAATACTTTTACTCACTTGGCTCCTTCAACTAAAATTAATGAATGAACAATTTGCAGACACTTTAAGTTGGTATTTTGCAACGCAGTAAGTTGAAAATTGCAATTTTGGAAGGGAACGGAAAGGAGCATATAGAGCTGGTGCAGTAAATAGAACTTGTGTAGTTTTGTACGATTAATTTAAATTTGAAATCGTAAAACAGAAACAAAGCATGCATAAATATTTTAATAATAATAATGTCGAAGTAACATGTCAAACACTATCCGACACATCGATAAATAAGGGCGTAAAACAAAATAAACTATAATTGAAGTTTCTAGAAAGATTGAAATGGAGAGAAATATCGAGAAAATGTTATATAAAGATATGAAGTGAGTCAGACGCAACAGATTTATTGTTTGACGATTAAAGGATATAGAGCAATGTATATCATTTTTTAATTATACTATTGAGAAGTAAAAGAATGAGCAAAACGCACCAGAATATATTGTTGCACTTCATAATAAAAGTTTAGACTACAGGAAAATTTCAAGTATATTAAAAATTATAATTTGAACCACTAGCGACATAGCTCGTCGGCTCAAGTCGTGTCAGTTAATTTTTAGTCTAGCACGTTCTGTGAGCCAATCAAAAAATTTAGATAGCATGGCCAGAAATATTGCCAGCAAAGTAAATAAGAATCCTCAAAGGACTCGCTGAAATTCAGAAAGATTTAGCAGCAGGTACGACAAAGTTGAGCAGAAACAGAGAAACTTACTCCGAAGCGAAGGCTCCGTTCTTGAACACGACTGAAGATGTCATTATTGACGCCTATTCTCGTTTAAAATTCTCTGAAATTTTCTAGTCATCATTTGGGGAAACCTGCAAAGATTTGTGATACTGCATTATGGTTTGACAAAACGAAGATTGAGTTATTTGGCCGGAATGGTATTAGTAGGTTTCGGAAGAAAAAGATTCTGCATTTGATTCCAAGAATACCTTCCCAACAGTAAAGTTTAGCGGAGGCAACATAATGGTTTTGGGGTATTTTTCTCTGCTGGTACAGATAAACTTCCTGTTATTTAAAACACAATGAATGTCTGATGTATTGTAAAATTCTTGACTATGATCTCCTGGTGTCTGCTACAGATCTCAATTTGTCAAGACGATGGACGTTTCAACACAACGATCCCAAACGTACGGCCAAAGACACATCATTATGGTTTCAGTGGAATAGAATATAAGGAATGAATTAGCAAAGCCACTCAATAGACCTGAATTCCACTGAAAATCTCTGACTACTATTCAACCTAAGAGTTTCGAAAAGAAATCCAAGAAATCTAACGGATTTGAAAAGAGTGTGCCAAGAAGAGTGATTCAAAATGCCTGTGGATGTTTGCAAGAGCCTTAAAAATAACTATCCTAAACGGTAATAGTAAACAAAGACTAAATCACTACGTGCTGTCTAGTTTTCATTAGTGAATCGAATATATTTTGACACATTTTCACAAAATATATATATATATATATATATATATATATATATATATATATATATATATATATATATATATATTTATATATATGATATGTTAATACACTACATTTTGTTACATCATTTAAATTTCAATTAATCGTACAAAAATACACCAAATGTTCAAGCTTTATTTACGTCGTAGTTGTATGAGTAAAGTTACTAAAACTTCTGGCAACGCAATGGACAGTGAGGCTCACTGTATGAGAGCCAACGAACCTCGTATAGTCAACTAACCTCTAGAAATCAACCAATGCTTATACAGTAACTCCGAAGGGCAAAATAATATACTGATGTTTGCTGAGCTCTAACAATAAAATTAACTCATGTGCAGCTCATACGTTGCAAAGCAAAGTAAAGTATATATTATAAAATCTGATCCATGTTGGATTCCTTTCAAAAAAGTTAGTCGAATGTAAATGAAGTTGCTAAAAACGAATCCGAATTTATGGTTCAAATTCAGTCATTTTTTTGCAACCAGCATGTGACGAATTAATTTTAAGTAATAATGTGCCAAATGAATCATGGGAAAGATTTTGATTCATTTTCCCTTTCATTAAACGCTGCTCTTTTTATGAAACATTTCATGGTACATTTACTTACACAGATCTACAATCACTTTTCATTAGTTACTAGAGTTCCGATAGTTTGCACCTTAAAGTATTACCGTACATTTATTACAACTTACTACATAAACCTGGTCAAGAAATGAACGGAAACAGCATCTACATCCGTAAAATATCTTAAATTAAGACAAAATTCATGCATCCAAACAACCTGCGTAAGTTTCCTCAAATCCCTTGTGACTTTTAACGGAAGAGTAGCGCCTCGAAGAGGGAGAAAGATAGAAGAAGAGGCGTTCTTGGCAAATTCTGCTACACAAATCGCACAGTCAGAGAAAAACTAGAAGGCTAAACGGGCGGTTCTCTACAAAAGACACCCTTGAGAGTCCATACGGAGGGACTCTGAAAAATTCTCTCAGGCATCCCCTCTCTAGTAGATCCCTGAGCAAGAACAGGCTGCTCTTTAGAACTAAAAGACCCCTGCACTTCTGAAAGGGAATTCTCACCGTAAAGGCTGGTTGCAGTCATCAATATGTCGTGTTCTCGAATTAACAGATTCATAAATAGAAGTCGTTTTAAATCTGAAAAAAATCAGTGAGGTTGTTCTAATAAGTTTTTATTAGTTTCATGTACGATCAGATAATGAAGTTTCAAATGAGAAATAGAATCTTTTTCAGCGAATATTTCTTCCCTAAAATTCTAACTCTTGCTTTTCCGGAGCAAAATGTCACTATGACTATGATAATCCGTCCACGACTGTTGACACGAAACATCCGGGCACAAATCAATGACCAAGACGGATTGAATTATACAGATCGATCGACAGAGATTGGACGACAATGTGCGAACATCTGAAATCATTTGGTTTCAGACATGAACTAAAAATATGAACTTTAGCTGCCCAGAAGGAAAGTAGCTGCATGCACACAATAAAAATTATTAATTTCATTGATTATAGGTTTTTTGTCGTAGTATCGAGTACCTCTTTGCAACAATTTGGAAAGTGAATGCCCATAAAGTGAGAAGAACATTATGTGATGTATCTGCTTCGTTTAACTTCGAAAAATCCTGAGTATTAATTAGCATAAACTACAGAACTACCCATAATCATATTGTGTGAGTTATAACCCATTTCAAATAATCAAAAAAGTGTTCCATCGAATATTTTAAATAGATACCTAATCACTTGTGTAACGTAACAAAACATGAGAGTGCCACCATTATATGTGTTTGTTGGAGGAAATACTTTTCCTGTTTTTCTTAAGAATATTAATTTTCAATCTTGTTTGTTAGTCTTCGAGAACCCTCTCTATGTTTACTTGCCTAATATGTTACTTTTGTGAGAATAGTATTCATAATTTGATCTCACACTACCTGTATCAGAATTTCTTTTAACCCCAACACTATTAGCTTGTGCGTTGTAAAATGGTAATCGGAGAAAATACCGAGTGGAGATACTGAAAAATCCCATAATCTACACACTCTCGCGATCTGATCTACTATCCTAAAAATCCAGTGAAAAATACCAATTTTTACTGTACGCATTAAACCCATTGGGGAAAATATTCATAAGAGCACATTGTACAAAAAGGAACAAAGAATTTTTTGCAGTGTGCCTGCACAGAAAGAAATATGACCATTAACAGCATGAAGTAGCAGAACATAAATTGTACCTCTGAATTTGAAAACGAGAAATGAACAATAGGAACAAACATCAACCACAATTCTCCCAAAGAGCAACTGACCAGTAATGCATATCCTCATTTGCATAACAGATTACGAAGGTATGCTCAACTCACCGAAAAGAAACAAGCATCCGCAGAGTACCCAGATAGGCACAAGAATGCCTCGCACAAAGGCTGAGGATGCGAGACTAACATAGTTCATATAATATATACGCCGGAAAAACAACAATCTTGTGAGTATTATTGAGCGTCTTTTTTAGGTTTTCATCGATGAAAATTGTCAGCCCTCGTGTATGTAATTTCTAACGATAAATTTTCAGTATTTGTGTATGTATGTACATACTGTATGGCTCTGTTTATCACAATTTAAAACACGAAAATTACGTCCAGAATTGGAATGAATAGTAGTAAGCAATTTTCTTTCTGGGATGTTATGCATCAATGTCCATTGAATTGAACTATTCTGGATATTTGCAATTCAAATAAATAGACCCTGTGAAGATTTCGAGCACTTCTCAAGTCCACTGAAGCTTGGAGCCCGTTTTCTCTCCCTGACACTCCACTAGCAGCTTTGTTATCGCCGAAATTCTGAAAACAATTGAGTCAACATTCTTCCCCTGCTCTCAAATACCATCCATAGTAAATAGATTTAGAGAAACCTTAGCTTCTGAGCTAGTTTTAGTATGTTTCAATTTATTCTAAATTTCAATTGATTTACTTTGCTGAATTTCAGACACATTATTTTGCTGAAAATTTAATACACGTTTAATTGTAATGCAGCAAGATTTAAACTCATTCGATTATTTTCTTGTTAGTTTAGAAGAAGTGGGTCTTGATCATTCATTGTTTAAAGTGATAAATGATATTCAATAGCTCAATGACAGCATATTTTCAAACTGAAAAATATTTTAAAATTTTTGTTGACTCTCAATTTATAAAAAATATTGTCTCATTCTTGGACACCACAGTAGTTTTATATTTTTTTATAGAATAACCTAATTTTCCTTCTTGTGTTTCATCAACAAATAGGAAAAAAAATGTATTCGGTCGGCTCTTTTACATGGAAAAATGGCTGTCCACCTTCAGAAAAGTCCTATGCACATAGAACTGTATGAAAAACAGGAAATTGTAAAAAGTAAATACAAATATGAAAATTTTCAAAACCTTCACAAATAATTTGTTAAGTAAAACAAAAAGTGTCACCAATTTATATAATTCAAATTTTGGAGACTGGGCTACAATAATTCAGGCTCGTCTTTAAGAAGTTTGATCCTTGGAGTGCACTGATCAGCGATTGCTTCCTAGTAGCGATGCTAAACTTCCAGGTCCGTTTACTCCACACAGCCTTTGTGAAGTAACTAATCGTCTCAAAAGTTTTGAAAGAACATTATGAGCCAAGTCTATAGATCTACTGAACGTTATTCACAGAATTTTTCTGCAGTTTCGTCAAAAATTGCTCAAGATCTCGAATGATATCAAATGAGATGGATGTGTATGTAGACCCCGGACAGACTGCTCTGACGTTGTGCTTAGAAATATTCGTTGTTCATAATACTAAGAAATGATGCACATGTCAGTGAAGTCCGAATTGCAAGCAATATTCATTCACAGGTTTCGAATCGTTTGGAGTTTTGTGTTAAGTAGACAAGAACGATCCTGAGATTGACGTCTGGTCAATTCGACACAACCTTCGTAATTAACGAGTTGAGGAATTCTTACTTTTTCTTGATGTGTGGGTGAAGGTCATGATTTCATGGTACTGGAGTTATCATAATATTGACACTGTACTGTTGATACTGTTGGTATGGTACAGGTGGCATGGTACTGGAGTTATCGTAATATCGGCACTGTACTGTTGATACTGTTGGTATGGTACAGGTGGCATGGTACTGGAGGGGTGATAACAGCTGACAAGGGCATTGGCAACTATTTGATCCTTGTGTTCCTTACGAGAATTATTTCTAACTGAACTTTAGAGATTGAAATTCACAAGGTAGTTTTTCGAGTTTTGTCCAGGCATAATTTGTTCCTGATTGTTGTAAACGTTTGATGATTATTTAAATACATTCAAAGTAAACTCAATATTTACCGTATTTTTCCTTCGGTCCCAGAGAAGAATGTACTCTCATGTGATGGTATGTCAAGGAAGGTTATTATTTACTGCTCAAGGGCTGGTGTTTGGTTCCAAAATGCAAGATTCTTTCATCTTTCGTGCACTTTGATCATAGTTTTTGTATGTCAAAGTTGTAGAAGGCATTTAATAACAACACATTGCCAGCATGGCATCACAATTCATTTCAGTTCTCGTCGTAATATGTTTTATTATTTACTTGGTTATCAAAGTTTCCAACAGTTTGAGCAGGAAGTTATTATTCCGTATGCCACCACATATCTAGTTTTAGGTTCGTCTCTGTTTGATAACAGAAGAGATATATCTGATATATGAGTGTGCACAGAAAAGTGATTTCATGCAAATAGAAATTGGTCAAAAATAACACTCATGGATACTACCCTACGATTTTCTTTTTAAAACGAATATCATGATATACCTTTTTTGAAAAAGGAATGTCTGAATACCAGTCATCTTGCCAGTATATATCTAAAATAATGCAAAGAAGTGGCATAACAAAATAAATATTGAGACGATTTCTTTCCATGAAACGCATAATATCAAAAAAACAATGTAATAAGACCTGAAAAAATGAACAGGTCTTGAAATGTTACAGTAAGAAAATTTGACTTATCACCCCGTACAGGAAAATGATGATCAAGAGAGTGAATCAGACAAGTACTATGCAAATCAAATACAATTGTAAATATCGGAGGAAAGGAGCTTCAGCCAAAATCATTTTATATTACATTAAGTGGAAATTTTTTATTTCAATTACATTTTAACTTTAGTTGGAAAAGAACTCAATCATCAATTTACGATTGAAAACTGCTACAACGATATATAGAAATCTGGGGATGGCTAAGTTGATTCCACTACACTACAAGTTGTAGAAGACGATGGAAGTATAGCCCAAATATTTCCATTAAGGGGTCAATTACTTGTAAATGTCAAATAATTCCTGTAATAATTTAAACCTAATGAGACTTGATTTCAAAAATATGAGGTTGACACTCAAGCCAAGTTTGAGCCAGGGGTCATAAACTATGATGCTGTGCCTTGCCCTCTCCACGTGAATAAAGAAATCAACCCGGATCCTAGAGCCATGAACTACAGGTGCATAGATGAACTGAGCTGATCCCTTGGTGAATATTTCAGTAAGCTATCGAACAGGGAAGCTTCATGACGTTTTGAACGACTTTGAATAGTCAAAGAGCGGAGTTTTTTTCAGAAATTCTTAGTATAGTTTCTTAAAGACCCCAGGGGTTGACTTTAATATTTTGGCCAGGCTACTTGATCATAAAATTGGAAAAGTTGGACTTCAGTCAAATTTGGCTTGATATTAAACAGACATTTTAGTCTGAAAACGCTGATACTGAACAGAACAATTCTGGTTTACTGCAGATCGTAAAGACAGATGATAAAACCCTGTCTCTCTCATTTGGTCGTAGCTTCCTGTTAATTATAATTAATGAGTGATTTTATTAATCCGATTCTTTTGTGTATTCCGGCTACATTCTGACTTAGACCTTTGAATGGCCGATCCTTTTGAGCTTTGAATGGCCGATTCAGCGTGTTAGTCTAACATCATAGTTTCATAATCCTCAGATAGCCAAATTACATGGATTACTTTGACAAGGATTAGGTGACAAGAAAATACACATTGAAAAACCAGCTGCCAAATTGGATAATATTATTCTAATTTTAAATGTGATTACCTGACTGATTATCTATCAAGCTCCCTTTGAAAATATTGTTACACATTCTGTCCCAGCCAATCATTCTTCCTTCACATCTCAGTTAAATGAAATGCTTCACTTAGGTTTCACCGAAAGGACGTTCCGACAATCGATAGAATACATTTGCGCAAGTGATGTGCACAAAATGAAAACATTGTCTGGTTCATCAGACGTACTGTCAAATAGTCATCAGGGACCTTAGTTCTGTTCTGTCAGCTGCTGATGTTGTATTGCTTATGATAACTACTGGAACGAGGTATTTTGTCAAAGATTGTATTGGTTGCCCTGAACGCAACTGAATTATGTACAGTCACATCATAGGACGTAGCAGGTATAACGAGTAACAATTTATGGAGAAGTTAGGTTTTAAAACTCTCATACCCTTATATGTCATCGTTTAAGCTGAGTGTTTAGAGCACCAGTCCCTTTCACTCAAGCATGAACGTGGAATGCGCTCGTTTCTCAATATGTACACAATAATTTCTATTTCACCACCACTTATTTTGAGATATTGTAGTTCAGGTGGATCTACATCATTCAATCCGCGTCTTCCGGAATTATCCTTTATTATGGGACCACGCTTTTGTCCCAATTAGTTTATCAAGTCCGGAGGCCAGCCAATGGCTAGGCTCTCAAATAAACTCATCTAAAACCCGGGCCAGAACTCGGGCCAGCAGAACGCAGCCTAATTTGATAGTGATGAGAATGAGTGGAGTCGCTGGAACGGGTTTAGGCGTCTGCTCTCTTGTTCCAGCGAGCTATGAAAATGGATTGTATGACAATTAGGTCCCATGTCCAGATTCTGGAATGACGGCCCGAAAATCTGAAGAAAGGATGATTAATCTACGTTTCATTTAAACTCTGCGAGCTCTAAAACTCATGTTTTTTAGTAAATCAAGTAAAATATCTATGTCTGCAGGCTTTTGCAACAAGAATCAAATGCAAAACCACCCATTGAGTAAAGGAAAATATTTTAGGAATGCTGTCAACTAAAATAAATTCCGAAAAGTGAGTGAAACATTCACGAATTAAACTAAAATATTATGTAAAAATTTTATTCTGCTGCGTAGGGAGAAAGATTATCTCTAGAGTCTCGTATGAATCTTCCGAACTAAAATATAAAATCAAGGCATGAAAAATAACGGACTGGTGCAGAAGATATGGCCAGTATGGGGTTGTGTCCGGCAATATCTGCCCGAAATAGATGAAAAGTAAGTCATAATTTAAGATTTTGAAAATTTATGTATGCAGGAAACGTCAAAGAAAATTTTGGAACAATACTGAACAGGATGAAGAAATGTTCCTAAAATTCCTGCAAGTAGCGATAATGAAAACAATGATGGTAAAAATAACGAAGTTTGAGGCATATATAAATTGCTTGTGCAAAATTGTTTTCGGATTGTTCTCCTTGTGCTGCTGATGGAAATAGTGAATTCGTAAAGAGGAAGATGAGACTGTTTTTAGAATTTTACAGATAGAAACAAAATGAGACAGCAGCCTTCAAGGGTTTCTATGAGCTTGCATATTTAATCAAAAAACTGTTAACATCTATCAATCGACTAATTATCACTATTACTGTAATAACAGGATCTGTTACTGCAACAAAACCTGAATTCTTTCACTGTACAACAGTCATCAGTGTCATTAAAAAAATTCTAAATAAACGTCACTTGTGAGTTTAGAGCTTGCACTTATACTCATGTTTGTATTTTGAATGAGTGACATAGTTTTGAACATCAAACATGTATTTTTTTATTTGCGTTTGAGGAGTGTTCTGGAATTACTAATACGACACCATAGAACCACGAAGAAAGTTACTGGGAAACTGTTCATTTCATCGAATCTTTTTGCCATAGATAACTAACTTCCAATTTTTGATCCTAGTTTCGAATAGGCTTCGAAGAGTTGTGATAGAATAAGCAGATGCACACCTGAAATACAAATTTAATATTAGAGGTTTCATTTGTTCAATTTACTCATCTAGAGCACTGTTTTTTCCCTCTTTACGCTACGTGTGTAGTGTGATAATATTTGTTTCCTTCAGCAGGGGAGTTGCCACAGTACGCAGAAAAAATTCCAAGCTTCAGCATTTTTGGTCAACATCAAGCCTGCACATTTCTCTCACTTCATTACCGATCTATTCATAAATTCCCGTACAAAGAAACAAATATTTTCTACTCAAATAAATTTCAGTACTCAAATATCCTCACTTGTTTCTTTCTGTTTACCTCGCTCCAAAATTTGTTGAATAAAATTTGTACAAAATGTTTAAGCTTGCAAGGTAGCAAAAACGCAGCAGCTAAAATCTAATGACGTTTGTTTAAATTCATTGACCTGCTGCCTCTAAAAGAATTTCAATCAGTGGATATTTTTGTTACCAAATAACTTTTCAAAATACCAAGCTACAAATATCCCTTCATGACACGCAAAACACAAGAGTTTATAGGTTAATAAAAGCAAGATTTAGAGATTAACTATGAATGCAATTTATAAATTAACTTTTACTGTACAATAGTGTACAATAAATTTGAAGCTCTCTTTCCCTACCTTTGATGTTTCCTAAAACACTAAGATGTTTACCTCTTTGAGCCTCCAAACTCTTAGCATTTTCTTCACAATAAAATGCGTGGTATGATAGGAAGAAATTCGATTTTAACCTTGATTCCACAGAACCGTGAAATTTTATGGTGAGTTTGCTCACTTTTCCGACATTTTCCTTGGCAGCAATACATCGGCTGCAGTCTAGCAAGCTTGGTCATGGTGCTTTCAATTAAAAAAAGCGGGCTCGATAAAGGTAAAGTAGGACTGCTCACGTTTCATTAGCCTCCAGTAGGAGCTCTCTCTAGATCTTCAGAGTGTTGCTCTTGATTATGGTAATATGCTCGTAGGGTAGAAACATCCAAGTTTATCTCGCCCTACTATGCCGACTCATTGCAACCGGAAGCTAGGTTTGCATTACGGAATACGTTATATGCTGTGCCCAGCATGTCATGCAGTATGTTGTGCCAGCATGTCATGCAGTATGTTGTGCCAGCATGTCATGCAGTATGTTGTGCCAGCATGTCATGCAGTATGTTGTACCAGCATGGCATGCAGTATGTTCTGCCAGCATGTCATGCAGTATGTTGTACCAGCATGTCATGCAGTATGTTGTACCAGCATGGCATGCAGTATGTTGTCCCAGCATGTCATGCAGTATGTTGTGCCAGCATGTCATGCAGTATGTTGTGCCAG
>VCRD01000011.1:819214-852777 GCA_006783055.1 Trinorchestia longiramus
ATGGCATGCAGTATGTTGTGCCAGCATGTCATGCAGTATGTTGTACCAGCATGGCATGCAGTATGTTGTGCCAGCATGTCATGCAGTATGTTGTGCCAGTATGTTATGCAGTATGTTGTGCCAGCATGGCATGCAGTATGTTGTGCCAGCATGGCATGCAGTATGTTGTACCAGTATGGCATGCAGTATGTTGCACCAGCATGTCATGCAGTATGTTGTACCGGTATGTCATTTCCTATACCATAAGGGTTGTCAGATAATTAATTAGGTTATCGACGAAATCATTATTAAAAATGGCTCATATATAATTTTGAGGACATTTGCCATTAAGTATACAAAACGTTCTACTTATTTTAATTATAAATACCTACAAAAATACTTTCCTCAAGTTATTTGCATTCATTTAATTATTTACATACAAAATCAATTTTTAAAACAAAATATTTGCTGGTTGAACGCAATGTAGTGACATGGAGTTGTTGAAATATGAAAAAACAATTCATAACTTCATTTTATCGTATTCTTCTTTTGCAAAATGTGCAGCAGGCATTTGTCCGTCATCTGAGCACTTCAACCAGACTTTTGTTTCCGACTCTGTTTTGTATTTTCTGTCACCTTTGTTACCCCATTTATTTCACAATATTTTTAAGGTCTTTAAAGTTGCAAATACGTTATCGTCTTAGTTTGTACCAACATCGATAAGGAGTGCTTATATGAAATGCGTTCGTCGTAATACCTCCCATTTTTTCTCATGACTGGAAACCGGTAGAACCGGCAGCATTATACAGCGTGTTTTGTAATTAAGGCGTCGAACTTTTTGGTAGGTATATGAAAATTCATATGTGCAATTATGATTCTAAGGGTTGAAACACAAAGGTGAATTATAAATGAACGATACAGTATTGCATTTATTGGGTGGAACAACCCTTAGTACGAACTAGAGCTTTAAGTCTATTTACAAATGCATTGCAAGCGGTACGTATATGTTCGCGTGGAATTGCTTCCCATTCCATTTGCAGTTTTGCTTTGAAGGACTCGAAAGAAGTATGAGGGGTGGCTAAGACCCTTGTTTCCAAAACGAACCAGATAAAAAATTCCAAGAGATTGAGGTCCTTGCTGGTCATACATCTTTGCTTAGGAAAAATGGAATGTTCTTTTGAATCCAGGTTTGGGTTAAGTTGGAGCCATGTGATGGTGCTGAATCTTGTTGGAGTCTCTATGGTGAACCTTGAAAATGTTCTGTAGCCCATGGAGGCAACTTTGATTCCAAAATAACATAAATGTACCGTTCTGAGTTCAGTTTGAGCCCACAAGGCACAAAAAACAAACAGAGATCTTCCCGTGGCTGTCACAGCTGCCCAAACCGTGACAGAGTGTGCATTTTGACGTCTTGTAACAATCCTACCGTCGACTAAACTTGAGCAACTTCAAACTCAGTCGTTTTGATGGTTCACAATTTGCTAAATGTCAATTTTTTCTCAGCTGTGAACACCAAGTTTGAAAGCGTGCCTTGAGCTATCTTATTAAGGATGTGACTTCTTTCAGCCCTCATTCTCTCATGATGTTCAGTATGCTCATGACGTTTCATCATTTTGTAATGTTTCTTTCCCACATCCTCCTTCAACACTCGATGCATTGAAGTTTTGCTAACACTGGCTTCTGCAGCCAGTTCTCAATGGGATCAACGTGGGTTTCGACGCAACTTCTCCCGCGCGTTTTTGATATGTTTTTTGGTCCGAACACTTCGTTTCCGGCTTCGTGCTGGTTTATTAGAGGTTGTACCAGTCTCCCAGTCTCCTTAAACTTTTTAACAATTTTCCAAACAGTTGAACGGTTTGTTTTTAACTTTTTTGCATCAGATACGTTACTCTCGCCTTCTTTGTGGAGCTTGATAACGATATTTCGATCAGCAGCCGTTATACAGGGTGGCCCATAAGTAAGGTACCTTTTTAAACCTATTATAGGTATAAAACTAAGCATAGTAAAGAGATTTGGTTAATTCAAAATGAATGAGGAGATTTCAAAGTTTTCTACCAGCATATCAAGTCTACCGACAATCACGACATGTTGCCCAAAAAATTCATAAAATCCAACCCCCTAAAATGAATCGCTATGAAATGGAACAACGAGCAAAAATAGTGGAATTTTACTTCCGATGTAATTGTTCGGTTACTGCAGTTCAGAGGAATTACAGGGCTATTGATGGTATTGAAAGAAGTCCTTCGAAGAAGTGCATACAAAAAACTGGCATTGAAATTTAGAGAAACTGGGGCAACAACAGACAGACAACGTTGTGGCAGGCCATGGACCATACGAATTGGTGCTTCAATTCAGCTTGTTGCAACAAGTGTTGCTGATCAGCCCAAAACGTCAACTAGGAGATGTTCTATTCAACTGAGAATGTCACGTATCTCACGGCAACGTATTTTGGTAAAAGATCTGAAGTATCATCCACATAAAATTCAATTAACTCAAGAACTCCATCCTTCGGACTACCAAAAGCGATTCGAATTTGCAAATAGATTTCTGCAGCTTGTAGAAAATGAAAACTTTGTAAAGAATTTAATAATGACTGATAAAGCACATTTACAGCTCAATGGTTTTGTTAATAAGTAAAATTGCAGATTCTGAGCTTCAGAAAATTAAAAAAATCATGAACGTCGACTTCACTGAGCTAAAGTAACAGTATGGCGTGTCATCAAGTCTTCGAGGATCATTGGACCATATTTTTTTTAAGATACTAATGGTGATGCAATTTGTGTTAATAAAAACCTGTATAGACAGATGATTCAAAAATATTTTATACCTAAAATTGGGAATAATAACACAGAGATTACGTTTTTTCAACAAGATACAGCTACAGCGCACACAGCGAAAGAAACAACGCAAATATTAAAAGCAATTTTTCCAAACAGAATAATTTCTCGTTTTGGTGATATACCTTGACCGCCTCGATCTCCAGATCTAAGTGCCCCTGATTTCTTTCTCTGGAGATACTTAAAGGAAAATGTTTGCATTGAAAAGCCTGATACTTTACAGTAATTGAAACTAAGCATCATTCAAGAGATCAAACAACATTTCACCAGAGACATTAAAGAAAGTAATGAACAGCACCGTTGAAAGAGCACGCTATTGTTTGACTAATAATAGAAGTCATTTTAAGATATTGTATTCCATAGTTAAACGTATTTCATTGTTTCATTTATAAATTCATATTAAACTTTGAAATTTCTTCTTTCATTCCGAACTAACCAAATTTCTTTACCATTTTTAGTTTTATAGCCATAACAATTTAAAAAGGTACCTTACTTATGGGCAACCCTGAATAAAGTATAAATTTAAAATTCAGACATTTTAAATAGAAAGATTATCTTACTACCTTCAACATAATACAAGATTTAATTAACCAAACATTGTTTTTAAATGATTTTTTAATATACAAAACTGGTTGTTTTAATTCTGAAACACCCTGTACGGCACACAGAACTCTAGCGGCCACTTTTTAAGAACGGTTGCACCAACGAGTACACATTAGATACATGCATGACAACATCACCACATATTGCGTTCAAGTGGCGACGAATTTCAGTCACTGTTACGCCACCCAAATGAAGAAAATGAGTGACTATACGCTGCTTGTATAATTACAACGTCTTCGTTTTGAACATTAAAAACAGTACACACTCTTTTCACTGCCGCTAGTGTTTTGTGAGCCGTACAGTGCTGCCATCTCTGTCATTCATTCATAACAAGTGCATGATTATTTTAAAAATTCCATGTTCCTGTCTGTTCCAGTCCTGAAAAAAATTTTGAAAACGTTATAACTTGAATGTACTTTGTATATATTAGTTTGGTATCACGCCTCGGGCTGAAAAAAATTAAAGTGTGAATGTTTAAATTTTTAAACCTAAAAATCTAATTATCATGCATATATTAACGTTTCAAACATAAAATTTTGGAAACACGACATTTTTTAAATTTTTAGGATGCGTGTTTTAAGAATTATTTTGTGGACACCAAAGGCACTGGATTACCATCAATATGGAAACTCCTACAAAAAGCGGGTTTGACTGGTCGATGAAAAAGAGAGAAAGTAAAGAAAAAGCTTAACTCAACAAAAACAAGATGCAATCAGAGACGAAAAGAATATGATCGTCCACGAGCCAGTCATAAGGCAGAAAAAGTGCTACACGATTGCAAGAACAAATTAGAATAGTTACTAGAAGGTAATATGAAAACGGAAAAGAAAGAAGTATATGATTAGATGACATGAAAAGTAGAATGTAACAACTTGAAGATAATGAAAATTGAGTTTAATTAAGAGTTAGACTGAAAAATTTAGGACAAAGGGCGCAATAATGTATGAATGAAGAAAGCAGATCTCAAATGAATGCTAGACTATACAATGGAAAACCAGAACACAACAAAGCATAAATCAGAAATCCCAACCATTAATAAATGCATGAATTCTTGGGCTGAGACAGAGAGCACATGGACAAACAGAGAACGAAACTTTCAAAACACAGAAAACTATAATACTTAAGGCAGTTCTCCGAGCAAAAATACAAGCTCGATGTACTCTGATAGTTTCATACCATTAGTGACGTTAATAATTAGTGATAATACTAGGCAATTTTCATTCTAAGATTGATCATGTTTGTACGTATGTATTGAATAAAAATTTCACCTGTGGGTCTTCTATTTTTTTGTAATTCCTCATCTATAAGTGTAAAAGAGAACTTGAATCTTTTGCAAGAGTATTGATACTCGAATGACACCGAACTTGCAACCTCAATAACATATATTTGTTGCTGGTTGTTAGAATACTGTAATTATATGCAGCATAGTAATTCACTTCACTGCTTCTTTCAATATATTTGTCACTTCCTTTACTATCCACCATTAGTTTCTACCTGAGTCAGTCCTTCTCTCTGCATATCTATGTAATTTCTCATATTATAAAGTGGACAATAAATTAGTCCATAATGCCACTTTAATTTTATCATCAATAGTATCACTGTGCAGACAAAAATGACAAGTTCATCGGTTGAATTATTGAATGTAGATAGAACGAAATCTTTTCCCGTAACTCGACATAACCCAGGAAAATAAAATAAAGAGGTACGTAAATAACGTTGATAATTCAATATAAGTAAACTATGCGGTTACCTCTCAATTTTATCACATTTTAATTCATGTCTATTTCCTCATTCTTATGTAGATAATCTAATGTCTATCCAGCATACTAGATGCTATGTCATCATTTATTAGAGCTTGACACACGTAGATAGGGTTGGAAAGTGTGCAGGATAGGAACAAGCGTTCATGTTTGAATTCTAGAAAATTATAAGTTTTAGAGGCAAATTAAGAAACGAATCTAAATGCATAACCAAAGTCACTATTATGGTTAAATGCATGGTGAAATTTAAATGATGGAATGAAAATTTTTATAGCCCAAGCTGTTTAAAAATGGCTACATTATTTACGAATAATCTGCTACACAATTTATCGCAGGCGTGGGTCATTTGCATTTTGAAATTCCTATTTTCATCACAAGATTTGTCTACAACGGCGATCGTCATGAAAGTGATTTTTTAAAAGATAAATTGCGTACACATTTGTTAGTCCTGAAATTGCTCTACTGGATGGGGCAGTGAATTTTCAGTTGAATTCTTAAGATTAGTTCTAATGATTTATGAATTTAAAATTTACCACTACTATAATATTAATGTCTACTGAGTGTGACGAGGGTTTTATCGCTAGGAGATTAGTTTTCTTCAAATTTACTTACATTTGAGCCCCATTACAATCTAAGCAAATTGATGCATTTACATATTTTTTGTCATGATACTGACTCAATCTAAATTGATTTACTTCAAACCTTCATATTGTGATGGAAAAGTGGTTTGAGTTTCATTTTGAACGTAAATTCAAGGAAAATATTTTTAAATTGTAAACGATATTCTATCCCACATGTTTCACCAAGATTTCATATGAGCTTTTACTTCAATCAATAGATGTTGCTGTTACAAATTCCTTTGTGTATACATTGAAAAATTAAACCTTCAGACATTATGTACAGTGCTCCTGCAACGATACGTTCATTTCATGTTGTATTTAATTCACAAGCAACACTGTAGTGGAATCGGCTTCTCTGTTCATTTGTGTTCTAATAGTTTCTTCCTGAAACATGATTTCTGGAAATTTTTGTGATCTTGTGTGGATTTAATCATAAAAATATTTCCCAATTACGTAAAAAAACAGGGTTTTCACCCAAACGTGTCTGATTGCATTTCTTCATAAATAGATTTGATTTCAATTTTTCAACTCTCGCATAGACTATTTTCTAATATTTTGAAGTACGTTTAAAACTGATGCCCGGGTTTGATCGTCCATTACGAGCAGTGTTTAGCAAGCCTCGTGAGTTGCGGCGGTTTTCCAAGCAGCCTCGTGTTTTTAGCAATGCCCGAGCGTCTCGGAAGATTTAGAACCACCTTGTCGTAAAAAGAAAGTCTAAGAAGCCCCGCTGGTGCAGCGCACGTTACGACTGAATAGCGCAGATAAGCCATATTCATAGGCCCATTAAACACAACCCACGAGAGAATACGAAACATATTACGGCTGCCCTATCAATTACGCAGACTTGCAGACGAGGATTTTACGACCTCTCTGAATATAAAAACCTTGCCTGTGCCTCTAAGATCCACCTTCGCAGCTTCCGGATTTCCCTTGGATTTTATGATAAGCAAAATGCATCCCTGATCTTACAACTGCATTATAAAAGCATGAGTATGAGACTTAGGAGTACGTCTTTTGATTTCTACAATCATTTGATGTTTTATGAGAGTATTTCGACGACATGGTACATGCCAACAAATAAATTTATGTAAAACAATTCTTTTCGTAATCTGGATATTTCCTGATGGGTAAGCCGAAAAAGAAACATGTCTCGAAGGAACACTACTCTTGGGTGGCTTTCAGTATTATTTTAAAACATTTAGGATTTACTAGGGATGATTCAGAATATGCAAAATAACAGTAAGAAGAACAGACCATCGATTTTGACTCATTTTTTCAGTCTAACTCTTATCAGTCTCCAAATAAGATAATGCAAGAACTTAAATAATTTTCCAGAAAATAGCTACACGATTTCTTCTAATGGATTTACCTGAATAAAGAAGAGGTCGAAACTGTACCCGACTTCATGAGATTTGTATAGCCATCATTTCTGCTGGCACTGTGAACACATTAAAAAATTGTCTCGATTAATATTGGAAAAGGAACTCACACTTCCATATAGTACAAACTCTGGGCCCGTGTATGTATGTTTGCGGTGTGTTAGCGTGACTGCAATGCTCGTTAGTGATTAAGGTGCACGCGCACGACTGAAGTATCTATGTATAATTGAGGTGCATGTGCTTGATTTATGCCTTCGTATTAGACGGCATGGGACTCGGGTAGCAACCCAAGAATTGAAACTGCTCGTTCCTGTTGCCATATTCTATTCTATTCTACTTGTTCACGCATGCCCATGCGTACATATTTACCATGTTTCTTAAAACCCCAAAAAATGTTGCATAGAATGTCATAATATGATATGTGGCTCAAAATTTTTTTTACATAAATACACAAGAATAATAACCAATCAATTTATACTTTTTAATTGAAATAATCTTAATCCTAAGATACTTTGAAGCACGGAACACACTAAATTTTCCGGAAAAAGTTTTGTGATCCCACGTAGAACATGATTTGTGTAAGTCCTCTACCATTCTGCAGCCCAAAGACTATTTAATTCGAGTTAATACATATTTCTTCAATAGACGTTTAAGATAAACTGCAGATCAAATGATGTCGTGAAATCAAATGTAAATTTTCCAACAGTTTCACATCTATATCTGCAATAAATCCTGGCGCACGATGAAAGAAACATCTTCTTTGGTTTAGCATTCTGCCACCACGAAGAAAAGAAACGCTGCGACAATCGTTGCTGAGACCGTTCATCACTGACACGCCGTACAACACTAGAATTTCATGTGGCGACCACATTATTGCAGTCCAGCAAAAGCTCAATATTTAACTCCATTGAGGCTAAATAAGTGGGAAAAATTCTAGAACGACTCAATAGTGACTAAATTTATAACGAATGACAATTTACGAGCATATGTATAGTTAAATAACACTGATCGAGTAGTTGAGCTACAACGAAAATACTGTGCAATAAAATTTTAATGCATAAATAGATAATATTGTTCCCAAACAAGGTACAAATCAGTATTTACAAAACTTAAGTACCCACTAAAATACACCGAAAGCGATATGAACACTTGACAAAAGACAATAAAAAATCATCAAAGTACGTGCGTTGTAAGTTGTAAGTCGATACAGACATCTTAATCGTCACAGAAGTAAGAAAAAGGCAATTAACTGAGACGAGGTTTGGTATAGAAATAAATATACGGTCGTCTGAGCAGATCAAACATTGTGTATAAAAATGAACAGTAACCAAAGCTTTTTTATGTGCGTAAATCTAAATCTATAAAAAAACGGCATGAGAAAAGCAGGCGTTATCGAAAATTATTTATTTGTGCTTATGAGTTGCCAAAATGACTAAAGGACCCCTGTGTACTGTTCATATAACATTTTCAAACTGTGTTCATTTTCATGGATAAATCTGCAGCTAGTAATTGAAGAAATGTAATTAAACATGAAAGAATAGCACGGAATGGGATCATTTATTGCATAAATCTGCAAGGTTATGCAACTTAAGTACATTGCAGTATAATGTTACTGCTTAAACATTGCATTAACAATAACCCTAGAATTGTAATTCTCTATTTCAGAAGCTTGAAAAAACGTGGTAACTAGGGAGAAAATCACCCCAGATTACCGTTCTAGGGTTAATATGGTGCAATCTATAAAAAACACTACTGCGACACAATAAAATAGACACATGTATGCACAATTCCATACAATGCAATTAGGATGAAAAAGGCATTGATAACGTGCAACTCAGCGCAATTTTTGTGCCAGTTTATAGAGCGATAACATAAAAGTGAAGAGCAAAACTCAATAAAGGAGCAGACAATGCGAGCGAACACAATGGAGGCGTGGATTTTTTCAGGCCACGCAATGATTGCTTGTGTTGTTTCAAGGCCACTTCGTATTGGCATGATTGCTTCTGTTATCACAACTACACGCCATAGTGGTATGATAGCATCTGTTATTACAATGGCAGGTCATAATGGCATCATTGCTTCTGTTATTAAAACGGCATGTAACAGAAACATGATTGCTCCTGTTATTAAAACGGCACATGACAGTGGAATGAGTGTTTCTGTTATGACAACGATACATCATAGTGGTATGATTATTCCTGTTATTACAACGACATGTCATGGTGTCGAAATGTTTTCTGTTTTTACTTCGTATTGGCAGAATTGTTTTAGTTCTTATATCATATTAACAGGATTACTTCTATTATTACATCGTATTGGCAGGATTGCTTCTGTTATTGCAAAAGGAACATCGTATCAACAGGACTACTTTTATTGCCAGGACATTCTACAAGTAAATTTCTTGTCATACTTCAGTCTCACAGAGGTAATGCACGACTGAAGTATACGGGAATCATCAACGTTCCCTTATTGTGTGTTCGCTGACTTGTTCATATGTAAACTTTGTTTGAGTTAGAGATATCGCTCACTGTATTATATGACAGGAACCAAGGCAGATAAACGACTCTTATGATTCTATGCTGTTCCTTGATGCTCATTGCCCCTATAGAGATATGTATATGAAATGTTTTGTCACGCTCTTTGTACAACGAAGGCTACGACTTTAGTCATTCAGGATTATTAGTCAAAGGTCGCTTTTGATTCTTCAACCATAACAATAACATGATTCTCGAATAATAATCATTAAATTAAGTAACCAACTTCATGATTCATAGGAGCAACGCTTTATGTTAAAATGCGCAGATTTGAACTGAGACAAAAGGAATTATAAAAGCAGAAGACAGCACACAAATTTGTGTTTTGATATGCGCAAATGCTCATCTTTTCAGTTTCTCTCAAAAACATGTACGTGATTGTGTACCATCCATCGTTTCATGGAGCGATCTGACGCACGCTGTTCTTTATTCTTGCAATATTGCATGCGTCACGCAAGCGATGCGCATCATTTCTACGCATATCATCCAGTTAAAATTCCATCTCACTTTTTCACAGAGTAAAGAGATATAATTTTCAACCCATCAATTCACCACCGTATGATGCCTACTTTCTATAGCTTCCCATTTTAACATAATATGTTGTTATATCTCCAAACTTTAACACTAAAATATAATATCACGTATCGTATGATGCTGTGCTGCCTCAGAGCGTGGTATCACGCACTGTAAGCTCTGCTGCTCCACTTTGTTCCTCATCACGTATTCTATGTCTTCATTTACTTCACACTATTACGTATACGCACACCATCCTCATTTTTCTACATGAAAACATATCCAGATATCATTATTGGCATCACAGTACCACGTATATTTGCTAAATTAATAGCAGCACATACTTCATTTTCTCTATATCGTGGCCGCCTCACATTCCCGTTATACTGCACCTTCTGTTCAACGCACCTGAGGACACACGCCTGCATCGGTGATTGGTTAACCCGATTGCACTAATTCTCGCTAACGGATTCCTTTTGGTAATTCTTTTCCATTTTTCAGGCTGAAGGGCAAAACATTAGGGGCCGTGTGGCCTCTCTCGTCTTATCTCGATGAGATCGCGAGCGCAGGAAATTAAAAGCCTCTGCAACACTGCAGCTGCTCTTTAAATCACGCACGGTGCAGTATCGTATACTGTTTTGCCGGTCTACTGGATGCTGCAGATAAATAAGCCGAGCGGCGATTCTACCGCAGGGCATAAAAATGACAGAAATGTGTCATTTCTGTAAAAGAGTAGAAAATAAACAAAGTACGACTCCCCCAAACCATACCTTTCAGTTTTGCCGTTTTCTGGAGTACAAAAACGCATGCCATATTCGAGTTTCACACTATAATACATAAAATATTAGGCGAATACTGATTTGCTGGTTTTCAATCGATATTAAAAAACTTCGTCCTCTGCAGTAGAAGAGGAGCTTCTATTTTTCACTTTTTTCAATACTTTGAATAAACATTCTTGTACACTAAAATTTTTTTATGTGTAATTTCTAGTTTTATATGTATGTGGTTTTAACTCTGAACGAAACGACGCCATCTCAACACAGCAAAGTAAAAAACTTGCATTTTTATTTTTATTTTATTCATGGGATAACAGGATTATTACGAGTATTATCTGCACTTTGCAGTTGAAACAAAGGAGTTTTATAATAGTTTGAATTCTACCACTTCTGTTATAGAATTGTGCAGACATGGTTATAGTTAATGGGCAAAATGAAAAGTGCTAAGGTACTAATTTATTTTGTTATCAGTTCCCGAGATTTTAGAATATGTCACAATGACACTTGCTGCTAAGTCAGTATCTTAAGTAGTGAGCGTGTGGTCTGACTTTAATTCTCTACTGAAAAAAAGTATTGATTTTACCTTCTTTCCAGGTTTTTAACAGCGTGATGTCTGTTTTGATCACATAACTCAAATGCTCCTCAAATAATGAATGCATTAACAAAACTGGTGACTGTTATGATTGTGTGTTTTTGCATTTCTTTTCTAAGTGTTTTAGTGTATCCATGACATAAGCCTTTTTTATGGCAAATGCCGATAGAAATTGAAAAGAACATATGAATGAGATACTTGAATTTTGCCAATCGTTTTCATCTCCATTGAATAAAAGGCAACAGTTATTGCACTAAATAAATTTGTACTGATGATTACCACACTAAATTCTGACAAACTACTATTATTATAATTTTTCTTTGCCTTATTATCTCATTTTATACTCGTGTGCTCATTCTACACAGAAATCTGTGCCCTGTAAGTTGCATAATGTTAGGCTTTTATTAAATTTACTTGTGAAAAAATGTTCATAGGCCACCTTGTACGTTATTTCATTTTTCGTTGCTATAACTGAGGAAATATTTTTTTCGGTTGTCAACTAAATGTAGACCAAAAGAAAGGTTGGAGAATGTTTGTCATAGATCTTGCCCAAAGCGAGAATAGCAGTAATTTAGAGCTGTAATAGAACATCCTTTCTAGCAATGCCGGTGGCGCAATTTACCCTAGACACCTGTGATTATTTACACAAGGGCTATTTGCCTCCTTCAACTGCTCTAATTTATGAAGGACATCGCAGCCTTAGGAGAAGCATCGAGAAGAACAAAATGCATGTGCTAATTTGCAAGCCCTGATTTGCAATTAAAATTTAAGAATAAACTAGCGAAAGCTGAATGATGTTGTACCGAATTTATGAACGTGAATTATGAGGGAAATTATCTTGAAGTACTTGACACTTAGCACATTAAGCTCAGGCTTAATGTTTAGCTCATGCTCACCTAAATTCTAAGCTTGTAATTAGAAAGCACTACTTCTTTTTTGAGCAGTGTATTAAAGTTGATATGCTATTAATAAGTTCCAGTTATACATCAATGTCTTTACTGCATAAAATAAGCATGCAAATAAGATTGAAAACGAATTTGTGAACCCTTTTTGTTGTTGTTACTAGCACGGAAAATTCATTTCATTCTGAAAAAATAGATCGAGGAAAGGTTAAATTTATAGAAACTTTCTTCTGTTGACTCATGGAGAGGTGAGCACAAGCAAGTCTTCCATGAGCCAGCATCTTGTGGGTCGAATTTAAAAGGTATGTTAATAACTATGCTCAATATTTTTTACTATGTATTTACGCTGTACCTGTCTTTTTCCTCTGTTCAGCGTACGTTTTCATCTCCACAATAAATAATACCACACAAAATAATTTGTTATTGTACAGATTGAATCTTCAAAGTTATATGTTTTGAAGCTTATATTTTTGTCTTTCCAACAAAAACAACCGAAAATAATTTGTTATTGTACAGATTGAACCTTCAAAAGTACATGTTTTCGGAGTCGGCATGCAACAGTTATCATAATAATGGTCGACACAGGCAGGGTAAACCACGCTATTGTGTTTGTTTGCAGAGCTCGAGGTCTGTTTATCCACAACAATGTCGTTCATTTGCCGTCTACTTGCATGTTCCTCAGAGCTTTGTCTGACCAATGTAATTCAGTTATTTGTATTTTGTAATACGAAAGTTTACGCGTAATTTACAATCCTGTGAACGCGACTGTTTTTAAATTCAACAACTGTGTTTGGTTTGTTGGCAAGTTAATAACAAATTTGTCGTAGATGAAACATTACAACAGTGTCAGCTAATACGTCCAAACACTGAAATGACATTATAGAGAAGAGTAGTGTAAATTCTATGCATACAACGTCTGTAGTATATTGCTAAGCAGTAATTCAATTTTGACTGGGTGTGATTGGGTGAAAATAAAAATAAAAGGAGTCTAAATCGGAAACACGTTTCGAGAAAATCTTGGCCTCATATCATTCTTTATCCATTAATAACTTCGGAGTCAAAAAACATTCATTTGAAAATTGTACTGCAGGCCAGAATTAAATAATATTTCAGTTTTAAAATAAAATGCTTTTGAATTCACGACTGATCATTTGCAGTGATTACATAATTCGATGTGCAGCTTCATTTCCTCATAAAATTTCAATACCAATTTCTATTAATAATCGTTGTCGTTATGGTATATATTAACACATTCATCATCAGAGGCTATCAATAGTAGTACGCCAAACTCAAATGCCGCCAATAGCATCCATGAATGTGTTTATATATGTATATAGCTACAAATTCTTCAAATTTTATGCGAGGAATTTCAAAGAAACTGATTGTCAATTTGACATGCTCCTTAAAATGAAGGAGCTAGTTTTTAACGTACAAAACACCCTCTGCTTAGGCGATAATATTGATGTGTACTCTAGTTAGTTTAATGAATATCATCATTATTCACTGAGCAGAAGCATACACTACACGTAAATATTGTTAAAACTCTTCCACCACACACAGAGTATGTTTTTGCATAATTCTGCAAATATTCCTAACTTCACTACCGATTAACTCCAGAGAAAAGCCAAGCGTAACGTTGGGTAGAATTTAAGAATCTAAAAGCTAAATTTAATTTCATAGGGAATCAACATAGTGCAATCATAGCTTGATATAACTTGCTCCTATCTAAACAAGACAAATAAAGTTTTGTTTCTTCTAAACAATAGAACAAAAGAACAGCGTTCAATAATGGAGGATGTGGCTACTACACCCCTTTTTTATCATATCTTTTGAATCATTTTAGGTATATTCATTCTGAGTAACATCTAATTTTGAACTTGCACAATTGCATATGCTAAATACATTCTTCTACAAATCCCTTCTGTTTAGTATTTTGACTAACCTAAAGGTTAGATTGATATTTTGTTAAGAGCCTATTCGCGTTATCATCGCTTTCGAAGTGGTTTATAACACAGACACTGCTTCTCATTTTATTCTTTGCATCAATATTAATAGAGGATAATATTTTAATTTATTCCTCATAAAGGCCTGGCATCTGCAAGGCATGCGCCTCCTCCTCGTGCCCTGGTAAGGCACAAAGGGGTCTTCGTTCTTCGCTCGGATGCATGTAGACGGCATTAAAGTTAGCAGCGGCGTAACTTGCAAATTGACGAAGTTTAGAGCCGGATCAGAGAAAAGCAGCCACGAGATCAAGCTCAAGGATAGGCAGAACCAGTCGTGGGCCTTTTTTAAACAAAAATAATGTGTGTAATAAAAAATTTAGCCTGTGAAAATCGAGATTAATGATTTCATTACACTATGAAAGGATTGGTTAGCCATAATCTTCTTCGGAAACCACTATCAAAATTTCCAAGTTGGGCACCGAGTCCAGCTCACAGCCTTGTTAACACAAGCTTCTGCATGCATCCATTAGTTTTTATTGATTGTGCCATAATAGCCGGGAATTGAAGTTCATTCTTCATCTAAGTTAGACTTGGTTGAAGAACTGAAAGACAGCAGTTCTAAATTGTCTCTGTGAATAAAATTTCATTCATTCCTGGGTTACTTTACGAGCAAACAATTGTATGATGATGCCGACCTATTCGTACCAGTGAAGTCTCATTCTTTATAATCCCACTAACATTTGACTAATAGATCTTTTAAAAAAATTAGTTTCGAAACTGTTGTTTTGCAATGTAACTGAGTTTAATGGAAGTGAAAAGGTAGAAAGAGGACAAAAAATCGAGGACTAAATTCAAGTATCAGTTATACGCGGCCCTGTTTATGTATTGATGTATGGGATACAACTGCATCAGTTACCTCGATTTTTTCTTCAACAAATAAACTCTACTCAACCCAAAGGGCAAGTAGCTACTGACAAAAATTTCACAAAATCCGTTAACGATTTTTGTTCCTAATGGCAAAAACCATGAGTGAAATACTCACCATGAAACTGAATTGTCTGGAAATATATAGATATTGAACCTTAGGTGTTCCCAATATAGGTGTTATAGTTAGGTGTTATAGTTGTCAAACGAGTTTGTATCCTAGCAGAAGTGAGAGTCGTGTATGAATTCAACTGTCTTCAGGTGCGCGTAAACATCTCTGTAAGGATGTCAGGGCTGTACATAAGTCATATTGTGATCTAAAGTTTACATGCGATCCAGAGCCAAACTTGGGAAGTTAGAAAACTGAAAATTTTCTCCTTCTGTTCGTTATGTAAATACTAGTCTACTCATGCCATCCAAAATGATGACAAATACTGTTGGAAAGATATTAAATAAAACTAGTGTATCCAGCCGTTAAAAATGACGGCAGAGATTTTGTGATAATACCCGTGCCATCAAAAATGATGGCAAATACTGTTGGAAAGATATTAATAAAATGTACATATAAGAACGCAATGCAATATATTTAGTTATATATATATATATATATATATATATATATATATATATATATATATATATATATATATTTGGAAAGGACAAACGTTTTAATTGAGTATTTCTTTAATGACAACATTCCTAGTGAAAACTAAGACACTTAGTTTTCTACTGTTGTAATTAACTCTGCAATTCGTGTCATATTCGGGTACAATGTACCCGAATCATGGGACAATACCCCGCCGAACTCGGCATCCACGATACGGACTCGAGTATATAACAAACAAACAAACAACTTTATTTCCAATCAAGTACACAGTACATAGACATTAGTACATTGGTTTTTCAAATTCTTAAGGTTAACATTCTTAGAGTAAGGATGATGGTGAGCTCCATGCGACGATCCAGGGATGTGTCCATGGGCGGGGAGTTGAGAGCTTACCGATAAGTGCGAGCTCACGGCGCGAAACGAGAAACCGGGTTTCATGGCCGGGTTTCGAACCCGCGGTCTGTCTGCCCGAAGCAGAGACCTGATACCTAACACAGGCCTCAGACCACTCGACCACGGTGACCGTATTAATTTACCACTGGTAAATTAATACACTCATTTTTGCTGTACAAGTGCACTATAATAAGTCACTTTCAAAAAATTAGAGATCCAGAGCCTTACATACTCAAGTCCGTATCGTGGATACCGAGTTCGGCAGAATATTGCGGCTCATAAATACCGTATTCTAAGTGTTTATTACTGTCACAAGGAAAATAAGTTACCTTGGAAATATTAAGCATGGAAACTTCACTCGAACAAAAAAAACTGAATCGAGAGCGAAAAAGAAGAGCCAGAGAAAGATTATCACATGAAAGATTTATAAATATTTTTTGCCATCATTTTTGATGGCACGGGTACACTGCCGCAAAAAATTGAGACACACCGAAATGCATGCTAGGATAATAACCGTGAGTGCACGCTCTCTTTTAATTGATAATGCGAAAAGAAATGTTTTAATTTAGTTTGACCAGTAACCTGGCTACCACTTAGTAAAAGGCCAAAGATTATTGTTATTGTTTTCGAAATTACGATTTTCTTGAAAAGCTTCAAAGAGATAATAGAGGATATTTCAGAATACAATTGAAGGGTGGAAAGCACTAGTGGACTACTTGCATTTTTTCCCACAGGAGAAAATGCAAGTTGTCCACTAGTGCTGTCCACCCTTCATATAGTAAACTACTGGATCGTAATCGCCTCAGTCTGCGCTGTGTTAGCGACAGCATGGGAGTGGACTACTTGCATTTTTTCCCGTGGAAAATATATTATATTTACCATGGGAAAAAATGCAAGTAGTCTACTAGTGCTTTCCACCCTTCAATTCCGGCAAAAAAGGCCAACATGGATAGAAACGTGTTCAACCGTAAGAGAGAAGCAGCAAGACTTCGACAGCAAGAAAGACGTTCGTCGGATAGAAAACTGATTCTCTTCCCAAGCTCAAAACTGATTTGTTTGGGAACAAATTGTTAACAGGCATTGCACTAGTAAATATATAAACACACGACGGTCATTCGTAGTATTAAATTAGACTAGTAGCCCCACACGTGAAAATTCACGTGTTTTTTACTGAATTATTTCATTTTATTGGCCAGTTGACGCGGGCTTTGTCAAAGAGTTTTCATATTGAAGGAGTTTCCACACTGAAGACTGTGTCTTTGGTATCCACAATACAATGCTTACAATATATGTATACCCTACCGAATTTCGTCCAATCTAAATCTTTAAGAGCGTGACAGAGAGACGGACCAAGCAAGCAAGCAACAAACTGTGTATTATTAAACCAGGGGCCTGTACTCCGAATATTTGCCCTCTACTCCGCTCGAAGTTTCAACAGCTACGAAGAAATTCAGCTGAAAAAATATGCGAAATATCTTATGTGCGACAGGATCCAAAGCTCTAATACAGTATTTTGACTTTCGAATATACATTTCAGAAACTATATTTGCCATCGTAATTTAGGGATGAAATTTTATGGTATCTCACCATGTTATTCGTAGACGAATTCTCTCCTATCTAAATCCTTAAGAGCATGACAGAGAGACGGACCAAGCAAGCAAGCAACAAGTTGGGTATTATTACATAGTGGGATTTGAATGTGGTGCTTTGACTACATTAGCGATGAGATAAACCATCCGAAAATTAAATTAGTCTGGCAATTATCACGAATAAAATTCAATTTAAAAATCGTAAAAATTACCTGTTCAATAAATAAATGTTGCATTTTCCCCCTTACAACCTAGCAACCCTTCCCAACTAAAGTAATCAGTGAACGTGAAAGAGGCCTAATACTTCTTCATATTATAAACACTGCTTCCTAAGTGAATTAAAACGAAGCATAAACTTAGGAAGCAGTTTTAGCAGTTGTGTACCCACAGTAGCTTTTTAGTTTCAATCACTATACTGCAGTTGAGCTGGAACTCTGGAACCAATAAACCCATTACGTTAAATAGACGCTTGTATATTATTACTGTACTTAATGAATACAATTCAGGTCTTTGCTAACCTTTAAATTCATTACAAAGCTTTACCTACGAACAGACTGTGCCTTCATGAAGTTGACTAAGTATCACTTCAGTGCTGTGTAGACCCTGGGTTTAGGACTCGGTAATCGAATCATGAAAATTTGACCTCAAGATGCCAACATTTTCAGTAATTTTTCAGAATAAAAAAATATTGCTATGTTCATAAAATGAGTTTTGCAACACACCTGGTGTAAAGTACATTAGCGAGGCTACGTGCTACAACTATTCAGTCACATGAGTTAGTTGTTTGGGATAGTTCATTTATAACCAAAGAATTGGCTAAACGTACAAAGTTTAGCTAGGTATGCAAGTTATAGAATAGACCATTTCAATCACTGTAATGGATATGTGACAGAATGACAAAATATTTGCCTTAGCTGTCTCATTGATTTGTTTGAAAACTTTTTTGCGATTAAAGTTTGTTTAAATGAATTCATGCCATAAATGCCATTTTGTGTAAAAACCAAGAAGTTTTAGACCTGTAATCAAGGAACCCATCATAATTGGAAAAACCTACTCCACCACTAGGAAAAAAATCTCATATCTTTTGATAACAGACCGAACCTGAGTTGAGGAATGGCAGAAAGCAAGTATTTTTTCAATTCCCTACTCAATTCAAAAAGCAGGACGCAAAATTTTTTAACTGTCAAATGAACTTCTTTTATATTTGGCTTTGCTCTATTTTTTCGACATTCATCAGTAGAAACGCAATTAGAATTCATTTGTCATTCTATAAGCCCCGGATTCTATCGTACTTGTGCCTGTTTTTTTTTGGAATTGGAATGCACAGAGTAAAAGAAAAAAACAACAGGCATTCTGAAACTCACACACTTTATTCTAACAAAAATAGCAAGTCCAGATCCACACTTACCCGTGTTATTTTAGAACAAAATCGTCTTCTTTGCTTCGCTACTCTTAGAAAAAAATTCTGAAGCATGGAGCCTCATTTCCAGAAATAAGGCTGATATACAATTTTTTTTACTAAACAAAGTTATGTGTCCATGCGAAATGATACTTTCGTCTCCAGACAAACATCCATCATGAAATGTTCACTGGAAATACCACACAAAGACTCCTATAATAGGATCAATGAACAATACTACCCCAGAAAAAATCGTGTATCTGGAAAGACGAGTTCAAAGGCTGGCAAATGTATTTGTCGGAAGAACACGAGCTGAATGGGATATTTTTACGAATCGGCTTATGAGCAAGGCCTGTCGTCATCAATAGCAATTGAAACTACATTGATGTTTCTGTAAAACCTTTGAGGATACTGAATGATTTTAAATTTTTTAATCATTGAATTACTGAGAGACATCCTTGATGTAAATTCTGAAACATTTTTCTTCTTTTATGCTGAAAAGCCTTTCAAACACTTTAAGTGTTCTCTTCGTTACGATTCTGAGCAATTCTTTCAAAGTCTGCTGAATCTATATAAAAATATGTTGTGCTCTTACAAATATGTTGTGCGATTTTCTTCGTTCGAAATTCAAAGAAGCATAAGAAAATTTTTAATTCATTAGTATTCCAAGAAATTGTGTTAGTCGACCAAGAAGAGGAAAATGTATTTGAAATTGTCATTATTCTAGCCTAATCTGAACACTTTTATTTAACATAATTAAATTAAATATTTTATCATTAATTATAATAGTTCTAATTTAAAATAGCCTACTTTTCACAAAGTGAAATATTACAAGGAGAATGGTTTATTAACATTAGGCCATGATTGAAATGCATTTGATTCAATAATCAATGCACCAATAACATAAACTGAAGTTTAATGATATTTTTTTACGGTTCGTTTCAAGTAAATGGTTTTTAAATTTTGCAAGGTTGTCAGTAAGACTAAGATGCTCAAACGAAAGGAATTTTATGACTTTTTTAGTCAAAAGTTAATCAGCAGTAGTCTTCACCATCACATTTCTCTTACCATTTCATCTCTATTGTTCTTCTGTGATACAGAATTTGACACATATGTAACTTATCAATTATTTCTCGGACTTCAAACACTTTGCGATCACAAATTTGTCCTTATCACCATTTATCTTACAGGGGAAATCACACACTCTTCACTAATAACCAGACACTATGTCAGGATCACAATAAAAAATATCTAGTTACATCAATCACTCCAGCCACAGCAATCAAAGAACCCGCTTAAGATTTCCAGACAATCTTCTTTTCAGCACTACATTACAGGCACCTATCGAGTGATCTCTTTTACAGTAAAGTCTCTTTTATTTGTGTTTGCTGATAATTCAAGTCCTTATCTCACGCATCCTGGTATTCCTCAACGCTACCCTGGTCCGTACTTCTTTCATGCAGCCCATGGGTTCACAAACTTTATCTCCCCACGAATCCCCTATGAATGTCAGCTGTCGACACGAACCCAAAGTCACCGAAACAAGATTTGTGCTTAAATTACACTATGATACGCATAATAATGTATTAGCCTTCAGAAACATCCCCAGATCCACTTGCGATACACTCACGCACACCCTGAAGACTCATGCACCTCAGTTAAGGAGCTCTGAATGTCATGAGACTATGAGGTTAAAATCGTATTTTACCTGCTTCTGACTGCCTCTGCAGCATACACCATCCGTTCATGTGCACATTTCTCAGCTTCCTACCTATTTGAAATTCCTTCCTAATTTTCTTTACTGCATACCAAGCGTCTTTATATGGTTTGAATAATTCTACCCAAGCGTACACTTCTCTTCCAATTAGCTATATTCTGTGGCATTTACGCAGCACTCCCAGCTACTCTTCACTGTTTTAGTTCCCACAGTTAACATTTCTCATCCACCTTCGTTTACAGCCATTTCTCAAACTCACTGTATCTGTGCTACCACGATTTTCATCTTATCATGATGCATTTCTGTTTTTACTAATATCAGACTGAAATCTACTTATCAGAAGTCCTTAGATACAATACCTTTATTCTGTAATATTTTTTCAGATCTTTCCCTCTCGCGACCTCTCTTTACTGATTATAGTCTACGCTCCGTACAATATTTTTATTCCCCTCATTTTTAAATCGTAAACATTCAATACCCTCTATACTCTTTGAAATAAAAGTGAATTACCAAACTTTAACCAGAGTTCTTAGTATACTGTTTTACTAGTTTTAACATTTCTAGCTAAGATTTTCGATGGGCAAAGTAATTAAAGACTGGAGGATACGAGCTGCATCACTAAATACTATGCTATTTCAGTAAAACAAACGAATTGGATGTTTCGCTTATAATGTTGCAGCGTTCATGGTTACAATTTGATGTTTAATTTTAGGAAAAAATTGCCCTCCCTTTGTTTAAATTCCATTTCTGGAGGCAAAATCCCAAAACACGGAAAGCAAAATGTAACCTCGAACCTACAAACCAAACGTCCTAGTCCTGCTGACCGCGTGATAAAACGCTAATGCTTCCGTAATTGTCATTCCTGCAGTCGTAGAAGTGAGTTTCATAAGTAGAGCTAAGAGCTCCTCAGTCTGTTTGCAATTCCCTGCAATGCGCTTTCATTCTGATTTACGAAAAGTATGTCTAAACATATCATAATGCAGTACTGTAACAAAAAACAGAATTATAATGCACGGAAAGATGGGGAAAAATTATTTTTAAATTTCCCTAAATAACTCATTCTATAGAAATCATTTATGTTAAAAAATTTGCACTATTTTTTAATGCACATTTTTTCTTAAGCTACCAGATTTCTTATATTTGTTTTTTCATTTCATAAACAGTGACAAACTGTTTACATCAGTACTTTACTATAGTTGGATTCAATAGGGAGTGAATTTTCGTTATATGAAAAATAGTTAGGAGTCACAAAATTTTTAAATTAACTAAAAAAACGTCCCAGAAAATGCACTAGAAGTTGTTTGCAGTGCACGAAACATGTTTAAACTCAACATTCGTATAACATGTATGTTCGTCTTTAATTGAATACTTATCGTTCCTGAAGGGTATTTTTGTAAATTTTACTCATTTCTGTTCCTGTTTGTTTTTATGTAAACTTTTTCTCTTGATTTGCCTTCGCAAATCATCTTTGGAAAAGAAAATACTATATAAGGAATAGATTAAAGAAAAAATCTTGTTGAAACTATGAAAACTCTTTGATAATTCTATTTCTACGTTGAGGATCGATTATCGAAATTAGTAAATGTTTCTTCACTGAAGCCTTTGCTATTTCAATGACGCAGTCTACTTTCTGCTTAAGAGTTACTTCCACAAAACTAATTTGATCTCTTGTCATGGCGCTATTATTTTCTTAATCATGTTCTTCATCACACGAGATGGTAAAACATCATATGTAACATTTCTAAACGCTTCATCACATTTGTTGAAAACATTACCAACATATTTTTATTCCAACATGGGTTTAAATTAAATTCATATACTTCTAAAACCTATGCATTCGTGGTACAATCTACACAATACATTTACAGTTAAAGTTCGATTGAAGTCCCTTCTCTTCACAATTCAACGTTTGATAGTTGTTAGAGACCTTTTCTTAAAAAAATCGTAAGGAAATTGAAATTTAAAAAGTACTAAATTGTTAGTTGTCAACATTTTAGGAGGCACCACATCATAAAAGAAAACCTAAAAAGGAATTCACTGTTATTCCCTGTCACATCGTTTTAATATCATGTTAAATACATTTCAAAACGTACGAAGCAAGTAAGATCTTATGTTTCAGAGCGCTTATATGTTAAGTATGAGTACCAGATCGTTGAACAAGTCCTACACGTCAGGATTTGAAATATGAGATATAGCCCGTCTAAGATCACAAAAAGTTTTGTTTGACTTTTTAATCGTTATGCTAAATAAAATTCTTGACTAGGAAGTCGATTTTGAAGTGTGGATGTTATTGCTGCGAACTTCATCGTCTTAATAAATTGGTATTAGCTGAGTTTTTTTAACTATTTCTTATGATTGTCTACTCTGGATAAAGGTAACAACAAAACCAAGTCGACTATCATCAAAAATGACAAAAAAAAAATTACCAAACAAATGCTACTGAGTACATGTAAGCTCAAATTAGTTTAAGCAAATATCAATTAGCTTTGCAATTGTTCTTCCTTTATTTGTAAATTAAAAGTGCTAATATTACAGTTCCCTATCTGTTAGTTTGAACGATCACATTTCCCCACATTTTTTAGCAGATGTCGTTTGAATAACTCATTAATAAAACGAAATAAATAATTGTACAAAAAATAATCATTTTTTCATTCAGGATATTTAATTTTGTTTGTTTAAAAAATAGATTTTTAGGCTAGAAGAATATTTTCACCATTTTTCATCTTTTATACCCTCATGCGTTGTTCATCCACATAAAAATTAAATGAGTCAATATAATCACCATTGGTCACCGTTATCTTCCGCCATTACACCAAAGAGAAAAGTACTCAATTTTTCCCTAGTAAAATTTAACTGGTTTCAATAAAAAGAGTTCAGTCAGTTTTTGATTGAACCCAACAATATCAAGAAAGTTCTTCGATTGCGTTACATAACTTAACTAGTGAGGTTTATTTCAGGAAAAAATGCAGTATGCAAATAATATTTCAGGTCCTGTGTTCTGACTGCCCAAAACATTCATAATGTAAGCCGATTGTCACTTGGCTTTGCCTAGATTTTGCGTCGTAAAATGAACCAGGGACAGTGAACCACTTGAATGAATGAATTTTATTCCAGAGATTTCAAGAGAATTAGAAAATCAGGAAGGGCTGTAGTTTCTACCCACTGGTACTACTTATAAATGTGGACACACGCGTGCTGTAAAATCTTTAGTAAGTTAATTAAAATTTCATATGTCTATGAAAAATAGCAAAAGTTTCCAGTCCAAACTGATTTATTTTTTCTGAAAGCTAACATACGTCAAATCATATCTAGTGCATTTACAGTTTTAAGAGTCCATGTAAATCTTCATAGAAGAAAAATTCATCCCTTAAAATTATTTCAGATTCATTACATATTTTTACTTTATAGAGCGCATCGTTTCTAACATTCATTTCACATTATCATTATATCCAGAAACACTAATATTGTTTTCGGTAAATGGAGACAAAAAACAGTAACACATCAGAGTGTATCCTCAAGAGTTGACACTTTTTCACCCTGCCAACGTCAGTAGAGTACTTCAGAAATCCTAGAGAGGACCATCAAACGAACATAGGACCTCGAGACAGAGCAGAGTCTGGATTCAAGGGTTCATTTGAGCGCCTTCAAAGCCCCACGTACTGGTTATAAAAGTCACATGCATTTAAGTTTCGTGGTTGATGTAATGTTTTAAATGATTGTTCGAATTAAAATAACACCTCCTATTGTTCAAACGCTTCACTTCGCAGTTAGGTTTTATGACTAAAAAGGATAAGTAGGGTTTTTGATGAAATGTACAACATTAAACAAGTAAAACTTCATAACGTTACTCATGAACACATTCAATAACAGTGATTTAGAATCAGCAAGTGATTGCGTTTAACTTGACTGAAAATTATATTGACAATCATGTTCCTTAGTTGTCAAAGTAGAGAAAACAATAAATGATGTCGAGTAACTTTCTAAAACTTTGATAGATTATTTGTGCGCTCCAAAATAGTTCGAAAACAAAACGTACCAAACGCTGTGAGGTAGTCCAAATAAATAATCTACAAATATCATTAAGTGCTTCAGGAGATTAAAAATAAACGTCACTGTTTTGAAGTTTTAAATATTATGCCCAAGGGATTTCTTCACAGTTAACTCACTACCATACGATAGTGATTTTAATAGAATGATGAAAATGTTTAGGATTCATTTTTCTTTCCAAGCGAGGCTACGTTGAACTGTTGAATTTGAAAAGGAACTTGCTGTATCTAATATTTCAATTTCTTTTCTATATATTTTGAACAATTTTGTGATCTCTGTAATGCAATAATTATTTGAATATTTGGGTGCATTATTAATTATGTATTATTTCAAGCTAAATTGAACCACTTTAGCTATCGAACAGCATTTTTTGTAGTGTCATAGGGAATACTGCATTAAAAATAATACGTGTCAGCTAACACTCTATAATTAAACGAAAAACTAGTCAGTGAAGTTCAGATTCGTACAGTTTCGTAGTACTCTGAGGGAACAAGATGAGCAAATTAAACCGTGAGCTGGAGGGTGGCACGTCACCGTCAGCACTCACGTTTTCAGAGCAGAGCAAACTCCCCTCACGGATTACCTCTAGTAATCGTTACAGTGCTCGGGGTCGAGCTTCAGAGACTCCAGCCCCATAGTGCACTGCACTATGTCCTGCACTAGTGTCCATCTCGCCAATTTTCACTTCGAAGTATCCTGCACCAGACTCTCCTTTCAGACTTTGTGATTTGTAAATTTTCAATTTCAGGAATCTTGTTCCAGGTTTTTTCTTTCCATAGAGTCCTACACCAGAGTGTTTTGATGTTGAACGTTTTATTTTAAAGTTACTCGTTTTACAATGCTGAACCCGTCTCTTCAATATTATACACCCAAAATAGTTATGTGTAATCTACTGATTATTGCAGCACAACAATTTTGGGAAGCATCGAAAAAAATAGCTTACGATTTCATATCTAATGGAACAGCCAGTCATGCACTACCGGAAGGAAATTTGTACATTGGCACTGCATGAAACAAGAAATTTTTGACTCGATTTCAAATTTTGACCTTCAGTTACGGTGTTAGAACCATGACAAAACAGTTAGCTTTTAACTGAACCAGGAACTATAAATGACAATTTATGCATTCAACAAAAATACCTGCTGAGTGCTCAATTGTGGTTCCAAAATTTTGAGAAGATAAAATATGAAAAAGATGCCCTTTTGAGTGTTCTAAGATTGACATGCTGAAATTACAAGTTGCTTTAGCAATGTACAGTTTATGGTTGAGGCAGCTGTGTAGCCATCTTGTGTAATATATATTCCGCTGTTTAATAGCCAGAGCATGGAGCTGAGCAGAAAGAGGTTCGTTATTTGTGCAACATAAATCATTGGCTTAATCTTTTCAAACTTAGGAGACGCCATATGTAATTAACGGCCTCCAGACACAACAATAGTGTTCACCGTGGAAATACTTTTGTGAATCAGATTGTACGTTATTTCACAACTTGATCTTGTGAGACACTTCCAAAGTATCTCTAGAATTGTTTTAGTGGTCAACGGTGTTTAGAGTTCTAACTTGGATGACGTTAGTTCAGTCATTAACACTTCAACTGTTGTCAAAATTCTTTACTGAATGAATATTCCTACGAACGTAGTAAATCTCAGATTTTATTCGTTTGATTTTTTGTATCACATGTTTTCATACCTTGATTTACGCATATTAATTGAGAACTTTTGCCGTTACGTTCCAAAAACTATTTCTCATCGTCCTTCTATAGTCAAAAATATGAAGTATAATTCTGGTTTAAAACCCAAATGTAAATATCGATAAAAAGAAAAGAATTAGGCTTAAGGATTGACAAACAGTTCAGAATAGTATATCCTCAGTCACAGAAAGCATCTTTAAAAACTTGAACTCATCTCCCTCAAAAAAAAGCCTAAAAAACAACTAATCTGAACACTACAAGTATCTTAATAGCTACAATATTATTTACTCGTCAGGATTTTTCAACGGTGACGATAACTTGCGAACGAGAATTAATGCTCAGAAACTAACGATCAAAATTTCAGGACAACCCAGGCCTTAAAATTGTTTTCCACTCAAAGTTGTCAAATGCTGTTAGAACTTTCATGTTCATCAAGTGAAAAAGATCCTAAACATACAAAACATTCTCTTTCTTATCAAAACTATAGTACTGCTGGCAGTATGTGAGGTTGATGAGGGTGTGTGTGACTCTTCGTTCTCCCACTTGACCTTAGACCCACGCTGATACCTGTGCGTGATTGGTGTCTGACGGCAGGGACGTGGGCAGCAAGCGAAGAATGAACCACTTTTCTTGTTCCTGTTACCACATTCTACTCTATCGAGTTCATACTGCAAGGAAATACCAGTTACATGGTAATTTAACTCTAGTTTTCAATATTTTTTTCAGTACCAGTCAAGTGTTATCAATTAAGATCTCTGTTTACTATTGGAATATGTCAAAAAAGCTGAGGAGCTAAACAACAAGGATTTATTGTCATTCGTACAATGAACCAATTGTACTTGCAATAGAAGAAATTATGTTGTTGAGACTCTTTGGGAGCTCTTTGTGTAGCGTATGTGAGTCTTCTTGTAGTTGATCACTGATAGGAAACCATGATTTCAAGGTGAAGAAAAACAGAGAACATATAATGGTGTATATTAATTTTACAGATATTTATTTCTCTTTGGCTCTACGGTATGAGTACAATGATGAAAAATAAATAATACTATGTATATCCGAGCATATTTTTCTTCCAGGAGGGCTGCTGCACTCGTCGCGTACTTCCTCTTCGCCATCAAATGTTATTATAAAACTGCACTATTTCACAAAGGCATATCTTTTATACCAGTTCCTGCCTTCGACCTTAAAATTCCATTGCACACTTGGACACGTCTGGGGAACGTTGTCAGTCGTCCAGCACGAAATTCCGGCACGCACCAGGCCCCGTCCATCACGGCCCGTCCGCCCGTCCGTCGCAACAGCGGTTTAGCGACCTTAAGAAGGCCTGTAAGCTGCTTAAGTTCTCAGTGCTGCCGAGGTGGCTTCGCTGGGTAGATGAAACTTTGCTTTTACTGACGTATTGCTGCACACTCTTGAACACAATGACAGGCAGCTGAGGCATGTATGACTATCTGCCTCAATAATTCTGGGCTAACTAACCATACGCTCGGTGGTGGGTATTGACAGGAAAATTACAGTTTTGTTCACTGCAAAATGGATGACAGAAAGTAAATAGCTAGTAATAACAGAATAACTACTTAAAAAGAACATAGTAGAAAACCCCAGCTTCTCTGAAAGCTGTAGTACAGTCGCTTTCGTACATGTCTCAAACACAAAAATGTATTGTAAATTTTTCGAACATGTTCTCTGTGAACAATTCATACCAATGAACGAATTGCCTCATGATATGAAATTATAAAACAGTTGTTTAATTCAAAGAGAGCAACTGGTTGCAGACAATCAGAAAGTAATCTAAGAGTCTGGTGCCATTTGAGTTGCTGTCACTGACTGTGAGACCATTTGGATGTCCAGCACATTCCTGCTGGACGCCCGCATGCCACTCTCTCGACGCACCACCTGCACCTGTTGATGGTCGCTTCTAGTCTGGACTGAATGCACAACTACAACAGCACATCCGTCCCATTACGTGCTAAAAGTTAGGAGAGGAAAACTTTAACACTATTTGTGGACTGCGAGATAAATGAAGTTATCCAAGTAACGTTATTTAAATGACTAAAGGTATTACCTTATAACTAAAGATATACTTAAATAACTAGTTATTGAAGTAACGTACAACCCGTTTTCATTTTTACTACTAACATTTTTACTGTTTATGCTGCTTGTGATTGGGATGAGGTAAACATCTGTTGTGAATTTTAGCGTAAAAGTGTTTGATTGCGAGGCATTAAAAACACAAAAAGCAACGGGCCAACCACCCAAAACCACTGAGTAACAACAATATAAACACCACACAAAGGTTGAAATGATAACCGCTACGACAGGTTATGCTAACGTGGATTTTTGCATCAAATTAAATCAGAGTCTAAATATGTTCGGGAGGTATATTTTTTATAATTCTAACAATTTATTTATTTTTTTTAAAAAGCAAATTCTTAAAGAAATCAATATGAGAAGTTCATGCCCTTTTAAATTTCAATTTTTGCAAACAGTTTCACACCTACATACAGCCAAATGCATACTGTGATTCTCATAGGCGAGACTACCTCGAATATTGTTTTAGACTCTTTATACTTCTTTATTTTTGTGGCTCAAATTTAAGCTCGACAATTATTTTTAATGACTCAGCAGACCAAAAAATGCGCGTACAACTTCATTTTGTGTTCTGGGTGTAGCATTTTTAATAAGAAATCTGGTGATGACGACGGTCTTGAGCGACAGCGACGCCGAGAGCTCTCTCATAGGACCTCGGTGTTTGTCACAGAGTATTGGATGCCGATAAGGGCGCCTCTCTGCTGCCCTCTTTCCAGCCTTCCTTATAAAACTTTTCTACCCCAGTCTCTGTTATTACAGAACATTTCTGCGTTCGGGGGATTTCTTTTATTATCGAGGTCAATAATATTTACTAGGCCGCCGCGCATCTCCAAAAATTATTTTCATCTTTTCAGCCTATTGCAGTTGTTTTGTAAAATAAACTTTCGAATTCGCTTTTTTACTCACTGTATCAAAGATATCACAGTATCAAGTTAGCAAAAAATAAATGACGGTTTTTCTTGCTACATGTATATATATAAAATATATATATATACATATATAAAATATATATATATACATATATATATATATATAAAATTAGTAATATATATATATATATATATATATATTACTAATTTTTAATTTTGGCAATAGTTACCCTGATTTTGAATGATGCTTACCCACCGGTCCTTTCAGGTTTTGTATGCCTCTGTCAAAGTATATTTTAGTTTGAAAAAAAGAGATCATGACAAACTTTTAGTTTTTCATAATATTCATAAATTTTATAACTCAAGTGACGTCGCAAAAGCCTAAAAAGTTGGTAATCAAATAGAGTGAAGTAAGATGAAGGATGGGTAAGTTGAAGCTTGCAACTGCAACTCATAATTATTTCCTGAATGGCTCTTGAAGTATGCGGTCTAGCATTGTCATGCTGAAGCACAACTCCTTTCCTATTGAGCAATGTTGGCCTTTTTCTCAATCAGGCAGTTAATTTAATCTTCAAGTTGTGAGCAGACTCATGTAACTATGACTCTTTGGTCGAGGCTCAATATCTCACAGCGAAAAAGCCCTATCACTTCCCATCCTAAAAAAATAGAATATTGTCTTACAAAACAGAACATGAGCTTCCTTGGATGTAGTTTATACTATGATTTGGAACTGGTCGTGTGCTTTGATTTCGACTCAACAACTGTTTTTTCCGTTGATTTTTGTTATAAAAAATCAATTTCTCATTTCCACTACCAGTTTTTCCCAAACATGGATCCTTACAGCTTCTTGAAACGAAAGGTGTGCAGATAGTAAATATTTGGTTGCTTTGCAAATCATTCATATAAGGAGAACCCATTGTCCCAGTATTGAGATCTTCTGCAGTTCATGAAGGCTTGCAATTAGGCTCGTGTGAGTTGTATTGGGTTTTCAGGGCTTCTTCATCAATTGGCTTGGGCTTTCCTATGCGTGAACTATCCTTGAAATGAAAATCTGCGTATGAAAACTTTGCATACCACAGCTGGTATCATTGAACATTCAAAATATTACTCTCTTAGACACAACAAATGTTTCTCGCGGCTTGTGCTTCTGATGTACATTTCTTGTATTCATAGAGCACATGATGACTTAGATACTTTACATCAGCATTTTTTTTAAAGTTTGAAAGAACTAAATTTGTCAGTTAATTTTATTTGAAAGATTTAAATATACAATATATCCAAATCTAATGGTACAATAAACAATACAATGAATCAAGTGTACATGGAATTAAAGTCTTTTCATCTTATAGTCTAAACGCACGGCTTCGTTTGACAATTTATAGATTTCCCTTTTATAACTCCTGTAAAGTATTTCGTGTGACCACGGATTTCATTCAAAACATTAAGAAACTTATCAATTAATATCATAGTGTTAGTTTTCAAACATTACGTAGCAACGTGCTAAATATTTCCTAGGAATAAATGTTATAAAGAAAAGTGGGGCATAAAAATTTATGCACATTGTAATAAATTGCAAAAGTCCCGCAAATTACACCTAACATTCAACTATCTACGGCACTTTAGGGTTGTGTCTTTGCCCAGTAACATTATATGTCGAAAATTGTTTAATGAAATCAGGTCGTGATATTTACGTGCAATGTTATCTGATGTTTTTTTAAGATGGGGAGATTTCGATAACATCCTCATAAAGACTTTTCTTCATTTAATTTATTAATACATGAAACTTTATGCATTGAGTTTTCTGCATTAAACTCAATGGATAATGCACTATTGAAATATAAAACTAGTATAATTTATATCACTACTGTGAATTTGATGCAGAAATTACATTCGTTTCTGATCGTCTTTACATGAATAAACATATCGTCATAAATCCGATAAATTAACTAAAAAGCCTCTTAAATTGATACTTCATACAAATCAATTAGTGTAAATAAAAATTACAACAGTTCAATCAATTGCAAGCAAAGAAGCTCAAACTACTCTTCCATTTGCAAATATTTTAATAGTTATTTAAATAAATATTTTGCTTCTTATGTATTCAGCGTTCCTATTTCTCAACACACATCAGCAAAAATAAACGGAAAGGCTTTCAGATGTAGAAGGAAAGTGCTAATATCTTTCACTTGCATTTTATTTTCAACGAGATAGTTGTGTTATCAAATAAATTTATCCGACGTATTCTTTTTACTTAATATTGGACGCAAGAGTTTCAGTGTTTTTTTATTTGAACCCATAATTTGTCAGTTCGTTTAGCAATTATGAAACACAATTTTTAGGACTTTTCAATGATTTAATATCCTGAAGAAATATTGAAATGATTCTTTGAGATATTTACGTTCAAAATGCTGAAGAATGTTACAGAAATAACTTCAGCGGCGATTCCTAAGGATCTCAAAAATTGATGATTTCTTATCAACTACGTTACAATCTCAAGGAATTTCATAAAATATTCTTAAACTACATGCCACAGATTTTTCTTGCTACGATGAACATAGTTACGTGGGCTTGTCATATGAGATGGTCCACCGCTCGACTGTTATAAATGATACTTCAAATTGGTCGCTCAAAATATGGAAAGTTTTGGGCTCCTGAGGTACTTGATCAAGTGGTGCGTTATTGATAGGCGCAACACTCACCAGTGCTTGCATCTTCATCTGTCATCCGCGGCAAGATGAACCCAACTCTGGACATAGATATACGGAGGGAGCTCTCAAGAATACCAACAGAACTGGACTACATTTTCGCTACGTCTAGTCGGAATTTTCGCTTGCAACAGAATGTTACAAATTTACATCAGGAATCGAGGGCCGTAACGTATCACACTAGAGCACTTGTACCGCTCTCATGTATTCGTTATTCATATATAAACTATAAGTGTCAATACGTTTTGATATATACTAAGTATTATTTCACAAACTGCCAAAAGCCACTTCTCATATGAATTTTTATGCTGTATTTTTTAAACCAGTTGAGTTCACAGCTTTCATAATTACTATTGAGTAATATGAAAATAATTATATTGTAAATTTCATCATGCATAGCCCACTGTAAAATATTATTTAGACATACTCTAAAACTTATTTCTGTCATCGAAGCAAATAAAATCGAATAAAATTTTCCAACAGAAACGAGCTGAGTGGAAGCAAGGAAGTCTCTTGCTTTCAGTCACTCACATGTGTAAATCAAAGTACGAAGGTTGTGAAGTTGGATAGGAAACGTGGGTCAAGGGACTGTTTTTATGTGTATAATCATGGTACCAAATCACCCAATTCATAACCTGATGCTAGTTGGTAAAGAGTGACCCTTAGTTTTTTGAGTATTTAACTATATTAACTTCCTACATTTTACGTGAAAAATTCTTTATGAAATGTATAACCTACATAAGTGAACAGATATTATTCGAAAGATGCAATTGTCTTTCACCGATTTGTTTGACCAGTATTACCCAGGATGAATGTTTGGCTCACAGTATATATAAATCACATGTCGTTACATTAACCTTTTAATTTTACCTGAAACTTTTTCTGGGATTAGCAGAACTATTTGTAATTACTTCCTGATCATTCTAAACAACTAATCAATCCAAATCATTCCATTTAGGCCAAGCATGAATAGATGCAGTCTGCGGAAATTGCTTCATAGATTCAACTACCTCTGAATTTTATCTGCTTCAGCAAATGAGCGGAAAGTAGGGGGCAAGTATGTAGGTAGTAGGGGGCAAGTATGTAAGTAGTAGGGG
>VCRD01000011.1:852890-1023134 GCA_006783055.1 Trinorchestia longiramus
AGTATGTAGGTAGTAGGAGGGAGGCAAGTATGTAGGTAGTAGGAGGGGGGCAAGTATGTAGGTAGTAGGAGGGGGCAAGTATGTATGTAGGTAGTAGGGGGGCAAGTATGGAGGAAGTAGGAGGGAGATAAGAGCAACATTCGATTCGAGGTGGTCAACGGAAATATTAAAAAGTGATCAAGATCTAATCCATAACTGAACTAGATTTAGAAGTTATCTTCTCAATGAAAATTTAAATATGACTCAATTAAACCATGCGCAGCAATAAAAACCTCAAAAACATATTATATACCTAATTAACACTTAGTTTTATGGTAACAGGTTGTAATGAAAGTTCACTTTTTTCAATGGATAGTTATATGACAAATACACAAATCAGACTCATAAATTTTACATATAATTATCTAAGTTATTGAAATGCTATTTCATTTACCACTTTCTTCAATACTCATAACGATATAATTATGACGATAGTTATAAGTATAATATCTAAAATGATATTAAACGCTAAATTCAGAAGCTCAGTCTCGAGTCAGAGCTTATCTGAACGACGTAGAGGCTTCTAAGGTTTGGGGATGATTGGACAATGCCGTAGAGAAGAATAGCTACTAGGTTGATGATTAAATAAATATATTTTAGACCTTTTACTTCGTTTACATTTTAGTGATGAAACCAAACAAAAATTTTGCTATAATCCGACATAGTACATCTGATAATATTCAATACCTACAAACTTTTTCACAGAATTTTTCACCGTATACGTTACAGTCTCTCATCAACGATAAAATAAAAATTTCCCCAAATTATCCTTTTATAACGATACTGCTTTCTTCGTAACATGTAAAAATAGTTTATTTATGACCTAATACTATTTTGTGCTCTTGTTAGTGTAATTCGTTAAGTTATGGAAATTATTCACAAAATAAGCAATTTAAAGTGTTCAATTTTACCAACAGCATGCTTCTGACTCCGCATTCATCACATGACGCTTAGTATTTTCATTATTTTTGCATGTAGCTTTGCAGTTCCTAAATGGTGAAGTAGTTACAAACTAGAAAACTTGTGATAGAGTTTCATATATTCATTAAATGAAGCAGAAAATAAGGTAGATACTGCTATTTATTCATTTTGAGTGGTTATCCTCACAAACTTCTTTATTTGACATTTTTGGGCCGGATAACGAGTCCGGACGAATTAATATATGAGTTGGGTTGGGCTTATATTTGGCTAACTTTCTATCGTAAAAAATTCAAGCATGCGACCATCTACAGCATGAAACTATACAAAAGGAATTTTTTCTCTGTTTCGGTCCACGGTGACTCAACCTCACGTTTCGGCTCCCCCACTGAAGACTTGATAACTTCTGCCCCCTCTAAAGTTCCTCTGACTTGCTGTTCTGCTCTAACATTAAGCCCGCACCGCTGTGTAAACTTCTTTCAAGTGTCTGTCCCCTCGAATCGTCTTCCCTGCTAACAATGGTCCAAAATGTGCAGTTTTGTGTTGTTCTTTTTAGCTCTGTACGAGAACTTTTGGCTCTCAATATCACAGTTTGTGAATTGGCATGCTAAAAACTGTTTAGATTAGCTATTTCAAAACCAATAAGTTTTTTCCAAGTCGGTATTGAAAATATTGCTGATAAATAAGAGTATATTTTCAAATAATAATGTTTCTCACTTTGCACAAACGTTAATGATATACTGTATGTTTGTTTCAAATGCGGCATCAAGCTCAAAATCTAAAAGAGTCACAGTTGTACGTTCTGAACACTTTATTTTGCACACAAACGCGAGAGACGTAGGAACACCTTTGTTATTTCATCTAAAAAGTATAAGTATTAATTTTTTCCTTCTCAGTCAACATTGTTGTTCCCATTGTAATTTTTTGCATCAATACTAGTTTTTCCTTCTCATTCGGCGAAGCAGTCCATGATTGTCTCAGATGACATCACTGGGCACAGATTAATGAATGTTTAGTTACGGTGCAGCAGAATGCGGAAGTTGAGAAAAATTTCTCTTCGAGCACAAATTTATGAAGTCAAAATATTACTGAGATAGATTTGCATCCGTATTCTTGTCTAAAAAATAATAATAAAGTAATATGTTGGCATTTTTATCTCGATTAAAAACAATGACTCTTCAGTAACATGCAGTTTCACAAACCTCATCAGAATACAAATTATATTATACATTGAATCAAATACTAGATGTTTTTCCAGGCTTTGATTCACTCTAATTGTACATTAGGGATAATATTCGTTTTAGTGAATTTTGATACTCAAAGTACGACGAACCGCAAATTATAAAAAACGAAAGTAGCAAGGCAAAATAAATGGGCAAAGGAAAATTGCCCTGCTCTTTCAGACAGTGAGCAATAGTGGCAGCAATGATGACAGATGTGAACGCCAAGCATTGTGTCCATTACCTCTGCTACAGCTCTGCCTGCCGAGTGTGTAGTAGCAGCTGGAGCAGCTGTTCAAAACTAAGCAAGAAAAATATATCTGTCTAAGCAGTTTTCATGGCTTGGAACACTATATTCCTTAGTGTTATTCAAGAGACATGAATCGTTTGTCTTCATAATGTGTTCCTTTTTCAGTAGAAGAGAAATAAGTCCATCTACAGTTCCAAAGTTTTAGAATGAGATTTCGTGCCAGTTTCATGACTTCTGTAAATACTTGCATGCGTCACAGTCTTGCAAGACGTCGTAAATCAAGCACAGCATCAGTTTTGTGTTCAAGGAGAAATTCCATAAATTAATTGGCCAAAAATAATTCCTCAATTAATGTTAATAATATTATACCAGATTGTATATAAGCGTTCATTTAGACAATAATATCACAGCAGCTTGTATAAAAAAGTGCATTGAAACAATAATATTGTGACAGCTTATGTTTAAACATATATTTAAATTATAATATCAAAAGAACTGCTATATAAATGTGCATTTAGACAATAATATTTTAAGGGCATTCAATAATACTATGACAGTTTTAATGTAAGCGTTCACTAGGACAACATTATTAAAAAATAATACATAAACGAACTTTCAAACAATAATATTATCACAGCGCTCATTCGCTCACGTGTGGGTGAGTTGCTGCCAGAGTATGAATGAGTCAAAGTGTGCGCGCTTACCAGAGATGATAGCCAGACTTCACTCACATTACTGCACTGATGTCGTCAAGTTCCATACAAGTAAGCAAGCTTTACAGGTACATCAATTAACGAAACGAAACGAATGTTGTTTCTTAACCGCAAATAGAAAAAAATTATTTTATTGATTGTGGATTCATTTGTACGTAATAGTTATGAAGTTCAATTAATTAGCTTTTTTGTTTCGTATCTGCTCTTCATACAGTATTAGAAAAAATATTTAGATCATTGTGGAATTACAATGAACTTTACCGAATCCGTTTTGCTCCATCAACAAAAGTTTAAATATCAACGAAAAAATAACGATTAAACAATGAAATAATCACACAAAGGTTTTCGTCGATTAAGAAAATAATTATTTTTGTTAGAGGTCTGCATCCCACGCTGCTGAAAAGGACATTTTGTTACGTTAAAAAAAAATAGCTACCTTTACTTGCAACATAGCCTTATGTGCCTCAAAGTACTATAAAACAGTGAAACTTGCGTTTGGTACAATAAAAGAGGAACTTTAAGACCTGGACAGAGAGGTTCTTTCTACTTTACACGCCCACGAAGCCGTTAAGACCAGTGAAGCGAGGATATTCTTCAGCTGCTCTCCAGATAAAGCATCCCAGGGTAAAAAGTATCACCCCTTCCTTGCTGAAATGGACGACCAGCTTTGCTCGCTAATGAGCAAGGTAGGCTGAATCTACTGTAGCACAGCAATTGTCATTTCATTTAACTCTACCAACATAGTTTATAATGATCAGTAGTATTGAGTTTTGAACTAATCAAATACAATTTCTGGTGAAAAATGGTTAATCCGCAAGTATTTCATTGAATTGAATGATAAATTTTATAACATTTATACGATTCTAACATTAACCTAATCTTCTCAAATACTTTTAATTATAAGTAAACGGAAAAATCTCTTTCTAACAACCTCAATTGCAGTAAAGGATAAATATGTTCACCGTAATGAGGAGCTTTTTTACCACGTCAGTGTTTCTTCATGTTCATGCGTTTTTTACCACAAAGCTTACATTAGTAAGCTTTGCACATTAATAATTAGAATTATTAATTGATCTAATGAGTGAAGCGTCATAATTCATTATATTGGAATCATTTTCACACGTTTTTCGTTTGATGAACTTTTGCTGAACATCAACAAACCATTTATATCATCAAAACAACACCTTCTCTCCCATAGATATGAAACAACCCACCCACTGGTTGAGCACCGAGGCCTGGCATAGCACCTCCGGCGCTTGGTGCGATGTCTCCTGAGAGCAGAAGGGCTTTCCAATTAGCCCTCGCTGCTACTTTACGAGGTAATATGTTGTAAGGCTGACAGACGGAGGCTTAATCCGCGATTACTAATTCCGATCGAGCTCTTCTTCCCCTTCAGAGCTGCTTCCTGCGCCCATCACAATTAGGGAGTATTTGGACAGGATGGATGCCAAGCACAGATTCCTTTACGCAATTGACCTCTCTATAACTACATGTACGGAACAACTCTAATGATTATCCAGGTAGAAAACTTATGATTATTCTCCGACTTGTCTTTGCCAAGTACGTGTGCCAACCAGCGTAAGACACGTTGTATTTCTAGGTGAATTTTACCAAAATTTCACACTTTAAAAAAATGTATGTAGTTTACCAATGTTGACACATTTTATGTTCTTTTTATCACTACAAAATGAAACTCATTCTTACGGATATTTTAATCACATTCAATTTTCAAGTTTTGTGTTTGGCGATTGTAATAGTTCATACCTGTTTTGAAACTTTTTTCAACGTATAATTTTTTTCGAGGAAGAATCTGCATGAAAGTATGTAGACCAAACTTTAAAAGTGACAAATTAAATTTCAAAACACTCAAATGTTTCAAACTCGAATCCCGTTTAGACCCAAGCCACAATTCTGAGAGTTCCTCTCAAGAATGTTTGATCTCGCCAGTAGTTCTTGCTGTCTCCGGAACACAGAATAATTCTCAGGAATTCTAAGCACGAGCTTTGCTTTCCTGGTTGTGCGTTTGTCGGTTAGTTTTCCGTCCGTTTCTGTACGCAATTCTGCTAATTGTTCATTAATCTTTTTTCCACACTGTATAACAGAAAGAAATAATAATCAAAATTTAAATTTATGACCTATGTATCTTGGAATCCATCTTTTGATGTCTGCTAGAAAACACCTTGGCATGGTACTAGTATCATTTTTTTTCTTTCAGGCCGTCGTATCGTTTTTAATGCATGATAGTTGGTGGTGCGTACAGATTGTATTTCGTAGCAATATCCGACGGCAAGCTATACCGAGTCAGCTGTACAGTATGCATGAGTTTGAGCATCATTGTGCTGCATCACACACCGGAGAAGCGTGCTAACGACACCCTCAGTAGTCTGCTCGGCGCCTAGAAAGCGCTTGTAGCTCCTCTTCCGCTTCACTAGGCTGTTTGGGCTGGTTTTGCCATCAAGACAACATGCACTGATTGTTCAGAGAACTACTTGAGCGGCGAAATGTAAATGACACTTGGTGTAGCGTTATTGTAGTGGAGAGTTTCGTGTTCTGTAAGCCAAATGAAGGATCAGTGTTTTTAAAGAAACTCCCGAGGTTTGCAATCACATGTAAATTTTTGTGCGCTAGAAACTTCAGGCTATTGAAGTGTAGTTAGTACTAAAGTAAACACAAAACGGCAAACAACGTGGGATTTTTATATTCAATTCTTTTACTTGTAGAAATCTAATTAAATACCAATATTTCAGAACTTGAGGAGCTAGAGAGTTTATAATCCTCCGGCAACACCTTTCATCGAAGATATATCATGCATTAGATGTGAGTAAAAAAGTGAAGAAACGTGTTTTTACAGAAGTTTGTCAATTTTTTTATCGTATTTTTGATTAAAGATAAATGAAAGTCACACTGCCCCTTTCTATTGTACCTATCGAGTAAAACCAATCGTGGCCACTTCAATTACATTGTCATTAATATTAACATACTTGTTATTCATAATCATTGCTGAAATTGGTAAAATCATTTAACAACGAAAATATTCGAAACCGTTGAACTGCAAAAAAGATGCTTACTCATACCTCGCCAAGAACAAATGACTTGTAAGGTCTCTTTCCCGTCAATTTAGAATTCATGAGATATAAAATACCTCATGCCATGAAGATTTTATCATGGGAGTGACTTTTGCAATTTTTCAGGTTCATTCAAAGTCCAAATGCTGAACTGCTGCAATTTTAGCCCTCCAGATTTTCTTCAGTACAAATGGCTTTAGTCCGCTATCTGCCTTGGCCCAATTGACTGTTACAAGCTCATGCAGATCCGCTGGAGAGGGCTGAGGATGTGAATGCATAAACGGCACATTGAGAAACTCGGAGCCAGAACAAGACGGGGATGCGGACGCATATGAATGAATTAAATGTAAAATCGAAAGAACAGAGGGAGCAGGATACAGGAAAATCGATGGTCACTTGTTTTTTTATTCCGTGTAATGAAATAAAAACGAAAAATTAGATCGAGCCAGGATAGAAAACGTAATGATAAGGCCTAAGACTGGTGTTCAACAGTTTAATTCAGCCTTTTGTAGCAATACGTCATCATTGAATTCATCACTTGAAAGACATAAACCTGCACTGATCAATGGGTACATCAGTGCGTCACATCGCAGCAAACAAAAGCATGTAAACTGTTTTCAGGCTGAAAACGTACTTATCAAATTAACTACGTTTTTTAAAGAGTTCAAACTTAAATCATAACGCTTTGAAAAAATCAGACGCAAATGATAGCTAGTTCTAGACATCAATTGTTATTTAAACTATGAAAATCTACATATAGAGCATCCAGAAAAGGCCTGCCCCTCTTTTCCAAAATAATCTTTCAATGTAGTTTTTGAACCTACGAAACTTTGGGCAAGGAGACGGACGTGAAGTAACCAAAGTAAAGCCATCATCACTCGCTATCACTAAATTGGTTAGGAAACATTTTTATCAGTAATTTACTCTGAGAATAAATTCCCACCTACCCTACGTAATTTAAATTGAATGTTATTAAAAACTAATGCTTATAACCTCTATGATTACATCATCACAAGATCTGCTGTTAAGTCATGTGAGTAAAAATTATGTCTAGATTTGATTGCATTCAATACACGCTCTAGCTGATCCCTCCCGTGCTGAAATATCCCGAAATCACATTTTTTAGAACGCACAATGCAGAAACTATTGTGGCAAGGCTCATCGCTTTTTTATATGGCACAATAGATTTCCCGCAGAAGCCAGCCACCGCTCACTGTCTAGCGTAGAGGCCGCAGGAGTCGCATTTAGGTCGATAACTTGATGCGCACAGGCACTCGAGCGATGAAACTTCCTCACGTCACGAAACCGATGCGTTGAAACGGATGGTTTGTTCCTGGTTATGCTTGATGACGAAACGATTAAGGGAATAAAATTAGATGAAAGATCAGGTACAAATATTACTTATTTGAGTGTGTATCAATCCCATTTAATTTTAATATTTTTATCATAAACAATTTTTTGCCCTTTCAAGTGTTTATAAATGCACATACATACTAATTCTTTAGATGAATTAGAAGCAGTCACTATTGAAGCATAATTAAGTACAAAATATATGTAAATTTATTTGATAAATGTATTTTTGACTAACTAAAAACGTGAGTTAATAAAATATGTAAATCGACATTGTTTAATTATTTGAACTATTAAAATGATTTTGGGCTAGAAACCAGTTCAAGAACAAAAATAATAGGTACATACATACAATGATTCACTTCTGTAATGTTACCTCCTAATTAGAAGGAAATACTGTCCTACGTCACAAGATTTCGAAATTGTGATATTTGAGGAAGTGAATCCGAACTTGTTGAGGGAATTCCTAAGTTGAGTTCATCAGGGTCTTCTGTCTGCTTAGTATTTTGTGATTTGTGCAAGAAATCAACGAAATTTATCATGAATTTCTTCTTTTCCTTTATTTCATTATTCCTGAAGTATTTGGAATTAGCGTGCGTTAAATAAAAAATTAAAAGTAAAATGAAGGATATTGTTTTTCAATTTTTTTCATTTATAGATAAAGTCATGAAATTGATACCATCATATTTAGTCGTTTAATTTTGTAGGCATGAATTGCAGAAGAGGTTAATATGATGTTGTTTCCTGTATAAGTGATGTTATTGCAATGGTTTTGGAATTGTGTAAGCCATTTGCTAAAATTATGATTTTCACTAAATTATATCTAAAAACAATTAAACTGCTATTTTAACCTATTTATCCGATTTTAATTTAATTATTAGGTCATATATATATTTGGAAAATTGTTTTTCATTTTCATTCAAACCAAGCATAAGGCTAAACTGAAATATTTTAATTTGCATCGTTGATAAGGGTTTGGAATTTACAGTGCGTAGATAAGCATACTTATGCTGCATATATATTCAAATTTATAAAGGTCTCTCTCTGATGGAGATAATCCTTAGATTAAGGTTGAAAAATTCTTTTAAACATTTATGAAATCAAAGATTTGAGTTCATTACTGTATTAATTGGTTTTGAGCATTCAACAAGTACGACACAACACTGTTCTCAACCATAGTCAGATTTTAGACATCTGATACATTTTGGTACAAAACATTTTTAATAATTAATCAAGTAAAAGTTGGTAAAAATATTAATTATTGACTTAGTTGACTAACAACAGTTATATGTTAACTCTTACCCATAATTTACACTTAAACGTCCCGCTAGTCCACGAACAATGCAGCATCTAATTTTTTTCGGATATCAGACCCATTCAAAATCCCTAGGAAATGATTTCTAGTTCCCTGTATCTCTAATTTCACATGGCTATTTCGTGTCCTGCTTTTCGATGACTCGTTATTTCTTGCTGCTGTCAGTGGTGCATGTCAATAACAGCGCTAGAACTGAACTGGCACTGACGCTGGCTTGCTCATTGTTGGCAGAAGTGAAGAGCTCAAACAGAAATTAGGAAAAAATACCATTTAACTTAACACGTTCCCCGCGTATTCGTACACCCGTGTACCAACAGCGTTAACAGGGAATACTGCTTAAATACCTATACGCAGGGAACGTGTTAATTTCAGAGTCAAATTATGTAGTGTCACAATCATAAGGGAACTTTGCTTGCATGAGTAGATTATGGTTATCATATATAATATCAGTTTACAGAAGAAATTTGGTAATAGAGTGAAGCTATATCTTTTTATCATGGAATGATAAATCTCATTAATTCATAAGTGATATTTTCATACTAATTAAAACATACGATTATGATGGTTCTTCAACTTTTAAAATGAGGTAGTGTGCAGTCTATTTTGTGTGCAGATGAGCTTAAATACTTAGGGGCTAAATTCGATCATAGAGGATTGTTTTCTAATAGATACCATAATTACGAGGTTCCAGCTTCCAAGAATAATTATGATTTGTTTAGCAGTAACAGTCATGCAATAAAAATTTACAGAGCATTCTGTATTATTATCCTCATTATTTACTGTTTTTAAAGCCACAGAAAATTTTTAAATTTCCTCTACAGAATGGCTCAACAATGTGAATTGTCCGTCAGAGTACTATCTATTAATATGTAATAACCTCTCCTGTATCTTATTTAAGAAACAATGTATTTTCTTACCGCTTATACGTGCTAGTAATATAAAAGTTAGACGTGTACTATATAAATCTCCATGTTAACCAAGTAACTTCTTTGGTGTAGTGACTTATTCTGATGGAATGATACGGAATAATGTCTCTATTGTTCGGATGGACTACGAAATATAAATATTAATTCATTATAAAAAATAACTTAAGACCTGAGCAGTACACATTACCTGACTACTTGCCCACCCAAACGCCTGTCTTCTGTCTTCCATTTTCTAGTCTTCCCTGGGATCTACATTTCTTGTTTTTTTTTTTTGCTCTAGAGCATTATGGAAATGTCTCACTGGAACCTGCTTTCCCGTCGCCATCTGGCGGAAAATTGTGTGTGCCGAGATCAACAGTCGACTTTTCTTGCACCCTAAAACAGGATGACTTAAACTAATATCTTAAGGAACCGAAAGCGAGGCCTGACTGGCTTTTCCAGCTTCCAATTGTCATCTGCTTAGACAGCTCATTGCACGTTTCCTGCTTAGTGACATATAACATTTTTTTGGGGGGGGGAGGGAAATTGAAATTCAAAGTGAATCTCAGAAATGTTATTTGCTTCTTCAGAATTGTTAATCTTTTTTCAGCAGCAAAAGATAATCTTCAGTGAGTTGTCTGCTGGGCTATCTCAAAAAATATTTAATATTGAGTTTCGATAAACTTCCGTTCACTTACACGTACCTTCTAGTTCTTTAAAACCGTGCGAACTAATCTGCGTCTTTGAGTAATCGCATTATAGCAAACGCTATTTTAAGAAAAACTAAAAGAACTTATTCATTGTCTTGAAGAGCTTCTGTGTCACTAAATCCTGAAAGACATTTATTCTGTCCTAGATTTTTTTTATCAACCTCGAAATTAATAAATAGTAGTGTCCTGTGAAAAATTGATTTCATACAAAGGACTTTTGCTGTACATAAAGACATCTTTTGTCAAAATCTGCATTTTTTGCACAAATAGTTGTCATCATTCAAGCTTTGCAGTGACTAAACACGAAAAGTCAAACTCACTGTTTCAACGAAGTATACATTTCCTTACAATAAGTGTCTTCCTGTTCATCTTACGAGCATGTTATCACAATAGTAAAAACAAGCCAAGTTATCACAAGCCTATGGCAGCATTACTAAAAAGTTAGAAATTTTCTCTTTTAACTTTTAATTTGCTAGTTCCTTCCTCTGCTCATGAATTATTCACCAAGCTTATTGTGTTGGTGCCTCTGAGAAATGTATTTTCCAGCCTTTGATTTGTTCTGTTATTTGTAACTTTGGAACATTTTTTCGTATGAACTCGAATGGGCAGATGCTTCCATTAAAATGTAGATCAATGGTTTGAGTAAGCTTGGTAAAAAACATACATATCCAATACTAAGGTACCCATTTTGCAAAAAACTACATAACACGCACAAACCGTCCAGGTTACAAAAGGTACGGATGTAAGACGTTCGTGTCCAAAAGGGTATCAAAGGCGATGTCCACAACGCACATACCTCGGTTACAAAACGTCTATATTCAGACACACGTATCCATATATCTATGATGCATGTCTCCACGTAACATAACAACATGTAAAACGTTTGCATTGTAGTTCCTATTCGTAAATTTTCTACACTATCAGTAAGAGGATCGACAACTATCTCAATTCCTCCCATATATGTAATACTACAGGGTAGTCAAGTAAACGAAATTTCTTTATTCGTGGTAGCATGATAGTGATTACACTGAAATGCAACGTTAGAGGAAGCCTAAAATTTAGGTATGATTGTTCATAGTTGTGACTTCTACAATTGTTAATTTGACTCAATCTTAACATTACATCATTCTTTTACCCTAATCATTAAATAAATGAGGTTACCAATTGCATTACCCATCCTTGAACTTCAGAAATATAATCTAAAATACTACCGTACATCAGCTATGAGTGAGTACACCCAACTAAAATGGAAATATGCGAATTTATGATTACATGATAAATTTCCACGCATTATACTCCTTCTGGTCGGAAACCGTTGCAGCACTGTCGGGAAAATATTCTGGTTTGTAGTGTTTTTACCACAACTCATTTGCAGTGTATGATAAAAAATACTCTCGAGTGTGCTAAACTAGTTCATACACAGCTTTCATTCAGATCCTGTTAAAAAATAAATAACACGTTCGTTTCTATTACCAAAAGATATTTAGAGATGTTTTTCAAGACCACCAGCTGTCACCTCAGAAATATTAAAAACGAAGCAGGAAAAACTAAAATATAATCAAAGGCGTAAAAAGCGTGAATTAGCCCCCCAAAAATGTACAATCGCATTACAAAGCCTATTAGAGAGATCCAAAGGTTGTCTTCAAACTCTAAGTAAATTTAAATGTAATTGTATATTTATTTAAATTAGTGTTTTATCTCTATTTCTCTTTCTTTTTCAAAGTATTAGGTATTACTTTGAAAGTATCAATCATGATTTAATTTTTTTACTTTTTCCCTCCGCACCAACTCTTTTCTGCCAATTAAAAGTTATATGCATCAGCTGTTTACGTATCAAAATAAGTTCTATTTTAGAGACTGTGCTGCTTCAGTTCATTCATATCTTTAGATAGAACTGATCATTCTATCACAACCTAAAATTCTCATGTCATCGAAAAGTACTTCTCTGCTATGCAGACAAGAGGAGTAAATTCAACTTCGGGTATTATTTTCGCTTGTCAGTTCCTAATCACATAGAAAAAGTTACTCTACGTAGAATAATAACATCGCCAATTAAACATACCTGCCTGGTTATGTGCTACAATTTTGTAACTGCTTTCCACCAGCTAGCGTTGTACAGAGAGAGGTGTTAGTCTTCTCCACTGTACTGTCATATTAGCGAGCCCCTGTCACAAAAAATCTTACGTATGACAACATGGGCTTAGTTGCCTGCTTGTCCAAGGGGTGTCCCTGGCGCACAAATGTGCTTTATCGTGTTTTTTACGATCTCAGGTCGCTCAGAACTAATTTATGACATGACAACTGCATACAGCTCTTGCTACAGAGAAACTAGCCTTGGCTTGTATGGCGCGTCCTGGTTCTGCCACGCAATTCATTGTCCTGAAACAACGGACTCGCTCCTTTAAAGTCCGTAAGCTTCATTTTGTGCTCATCCTGAAATCGAAAATCAGAATATTTCTGTCATTTAGACGCACTTGCTTTAAGGCATGAGCTTGGTTTTCCTGTAAAAATTAGACGCTGCCATATTAGCTTAGGGTTGGACTCTGAAACAGAAACTCTGTCTAGGCTCCTGTATTCTATTTTTTAACATCAATGATAGACATGACGAGCGTGGCACAATGAAGGCAAACTTGAATCTTGAATAAATTTCCCTCATTGACTGGATTCTTTCCATGGCCTTACTACCCTATGCGCATACCAGATACATGTACGACATAATTGAACAACCCTTTCAAACCTCATCACATTTTAACCCAAATTTGGTATCAAATAATTTCTGAGTCTCAGACGATTCCTTCCGTGTACTGGAAATCAAATAGTTCGAGGCTATAATCAGCTCTACAATATTTTGGAAATCATTTTTTCTCATTATTAAGCGTAATGTGCTTGTTTTCAAAAAATTATTTGCTATATTTCAGTACATGATGCTGAACTTCACCAACAATAATCCATTACCGTCAATCAAAAGTCAATAATAATCAATCAACACCTAATAATCCGAATGTGAATTAAGAATTAATTCCTAATAGGTTGCACAATTAACCCTACTAATACTTGGTGTATGTTCATAGGCAATATTTTAAAATTTACCAATCTGCAGAATAACTAGTTCATATAGTTTCTCAGAAACGATATTTCTTTAAATCTATTGAAGCCCACAGGGGTGTCACACAGTTTTACTTGACAGTTGCATGGTTCCCTACTGCCCAATGGAATGTGAATTCCACGCTTGAAACAACACGATATATTTTTCACAATTTCGTATTACACAATTTCAATATTTTTAAACCGTAACCTACTTTTAACAGCCATTTATCAACGTGTGTTTTACGAGTTAAATTTTTAAAGAAATTGTTCATTGCTCAGATATATACTGCACATACTGCAGTTGTTGGGTAACTGGACACGACTTCATAAACGATCCAATATTATTGAACTTTCTATCAAATAATTCTGGAATAATCGCCACAGCAGACAATTCGCTCAGTGTTGTACAGCTTTGTATGTATATACGATGCGCAACTTAAGCCTTCATAAGATGAGAATATGTCAATCTTTGGATGATTCATCTCGAAGAGAAAAAAATTATATTATGAAACCCGTTTTTCTCTTGATACTTTAAAACTTAAATAAATCCATAAGACATTTTCGAATGAATTCAATGATATTAAGTGGCTTAAAAGTCTTACAAAATTAGAAATAAATTTTTCAGTATCACACATAGTTTCTATGAGGTTAAACAACCTTTCGGAAACATAAATCTACAATTTTAAAAATTGAATTTAACCCACAAAATAACATGTATTCTCCATCTAGGCTCCACCAGAGAAATTTAATTCTCATACAGTCGAGAATAATTTTTTCAGATGTTCACCACTCGTAGAATCAGAGCCTCTTAGGGCTCGCCTCTGTCACGCTGGAGAGAGTTTCTGTCTAAAAAAAACTCAATGTGCTCCCAAAACTCGACAGTATCGCCCCATTCGCCGGCGCCTGCCTACTAGAATGCTAATTTATTTGCTGTCAAGGAAATGCAGAGCCACAAATAAGAGATCTGACAACCCTGGACTTGCCCTGGACACGGATTTTTTTTGGACATTGTCGCTTGCAGCAGCATTATTGTGCATAGTTTACAGCAAGAGCCGTGTCGTCCAGAAACAAAATGACTGCTTTAGAAATTCGTTTGACTATTTGTAAGATACTCCAAATATCACAGTGTGTTGTTTATTACTTGAGCATTTTCACCGTTAAACTCATATTATCATGGTACTCGAGAACGTAATTTAGTTTGTCAACTTAAAGAATTTTATGACTTATCATTAGGACTCTGCTTTATTCACAAAAAATAACAAAATTATTAGCAGTGTTTCAGTTAAGTATTAAACTGGTTCGTAAACAAAAGTCACAGCTCACTTTCATATTACTGCTCAACAAAGTCATAGACTGAAGAATGTATTGTTCTAATTTGAATCAAAATTATCATGAAACCACGCTTTATTATAAAAATATGAAAATTGTTGTTTTAGTACTTCAATACAACTGAATTTTTATTCTACGTGTATTCTTACAAAGATATGGATGACTTCTTACTTCTTTTATGTATAATGCTTCTTGATCGAATGAATAAAAAAGTTCCCATTGCGTAGATTTAGCGGCATTAAGATTTTCAATGTATAACAAATGTCGTAAATAGAATACCAAGATTGGTGTTTTGTTCACTCATAGTTTTCCAGTCTCATTTAAATTATCAAGTAATTGACGGTAGAATTGAATAAATGTTTAGCTTAAAAAACACTGTAGCATATATTTTATATAATACTTCAAATAGCATAACTTTTGAAGCGCTTGTTCCCAACTTAGGTCTTGTCGTTGATAATGTTAATAACAGTAAATAGGATCACCCATTGGGCCTACCTTTTAATCATTGAGCGCTTACTTGATTGGCTTAAAATTGACTCTCCAGATAGAGGTGAACGATTTATAAATAATTTTTTTCACTTAATATTGCTTACGAAGAGGTTTACTGAGTAGCTTATTAATGAATTGATAATTGACTGATGCTTCTCAGGAAATTTATTGTTGAAGTTTAGAAATGTGGTGGTCTTATTCAATAAATACGTTAATGCAACTGCATCTGAAAAACTGTTGTAGCATGACTAGCCGTAAGCTGGGTGAGATCACATATAAAAGTGCGGGTTAGTTTATGCTATATTCAGCCAGCACTATGGTGTTAAAATGAGTCTTCTAAACTTGTCACCTGAAACTGATGCTTCAGCTTTATAAAATATTTTCTTTTCAAAATAGATATCAGTTGATTGAGGTACTTATAAATATTGAGGACATAAGAAATACAAATTCTGCAGTGAGTTTTCCAAACACTAGTAAGTATTTTAAAGCCAGAAGAAACTACTAAAATAACTATGAAAATTATAATAGTTATGGTTATTAAAACTATATCACGCACATGAATTCAATAAACGTTCCACTGAATAAAAATTTCAGCTTTCTAATGTAACCTTTTTTCCTTAGTAACTTTTTTTGGGTCTTAGTAACGGTAACACTGCAATACAACAATGATACAATTTTGATGTTTTGAAAATTTACCAGTTACTCTACACTAAACAAACTGTACCTTTAGAGGTAATCTAAATTTTCTAAACACGGACCTAAGTTAGGCCAATCACAATATACCCATATCATTTCACTGTTTGCGCTAACTATTTAGAAACAAATTGAAGCTTTATATATGACTTTATGTTAGAAGTGAAATAGAAAAAATGTTATTGAATACAGTGAATTATGTATTATTTCGTATTATTCAAGCAAAGTCGATCGAATTTTTGCAATGTGAAATAGATTGCTTTCAAGGTCTCAACGAGGTTAAGCACTTTATATTCAAGCAATTTCATGCTAAGAACAGAATAGATAAAAACCATGGTAGAGTAATGACTGGCTTGCATCGAAGATAGAACATCACGTCCCTGCCAATCTCCTACCATTTTCCCAGTGATGCAAATGAACTCACGAGCAGATGTTGTTGTGACAGAGAGGCCTTGACTATTATGACTGCTAAAAATCAAACGCTTTTCTTGAGGAGTCGAGTTTTGTTGGTGTAATTAAAAACAACATGTTTCTGAAAAAAGAACTAGATTTTGTGGATGGATTTTTTAATGGAAATCATTATCTGGATTCTTCAATCCAGATTTCAAAGTATGATACAAAATGCTTCTAAACTTCAACGAAAAGTTAATGGAATATAGTTCGAATGGTAAGTCATTGTTTGCCACCAATAATGGTAAGATAAAAGAAGTATTGCCTTTGAAGAATGCAGGAATTCATTCTATTTCAGTAGTTTTAATGTTCACACAATCTAGTTATGGACAACCAAATACCAGCCTCTAAAAAATGACTCAAGGCGAAGAATAAAACAAAATTAAATTACACTCCATGAAAGAATTTATAACGGAAATTTAACTTAAGCTACTTCATCATCATAGCAAAGGAAAGCTAATAAATAAACTGCAGTAAAGTTATGATTCCATATTATGTACCTTTTAATTTTAACAAATCGAAACTGAAAAAAGGCACCATCTGCATAAATCAGTGCTAAAAAAAGATTTAGTCTATTTCCGGCACACAGAGCTCAGAAGCTGACTGTACTGGTAAAATAATCTGAACTAACCAGTTACAGATCACACATTTATAACGTAAAATAGTGGGGATTTACACGAAAACACAGAAATAAATGCGAGAGGCAAGCAGCTGCAACTGAGTATCGTCATGCAGATATCCTGCAGGGCACGTCGGGTTGGCAAAATAAATTTATCGAAGTAGGGTCAAAAATATTTAATATACTCTTATAAAAAACTAATCTTTTCAGGATGTGAAATTGTTAAATCTCCTACAACACAATGCACAGTGAATATATATATATATATATATATATATATATATATATATATATATATATATATATATATATATATATATATATATATATATATATATATATATATATATATATATATATATATATATATATATATATATATATAGAGAGAGAGAGAGAGAGAGAGAGAGAGAGAGAGAGTTAGAACTAACAAGTTTAATTACATCTTCTATCTTTCTGTTTGTGAGTGTGATTGCAATTAATCGGTTGCGAGACGATTTCTATTACTAATTATCATTCTAGTCTGAAACAAAGATAAATTTTTTAAGGATACTAACCAGGTTTCAATTTTTTAAATTTGATAAAAATTTGATTTCAAAAAATTCATTATTATTGTTTGGAACTACCTCCAGCAAGTTTCAGATTTTTTCCTGATATTTTTTAATCATACTGCCAAACTCTACATATATTGGTGAAAAAAAATATTGTGAATCATTTGTATTAAAAAGAACTTAATTGCAATGCTCAATTCAATTGCATTCGAGCAATCTAATCGAATCAATTCATTTGGCTTTTATCAAAATGCTTTTACATTTTACCAAACACAACTTGAGTTTCTCATATAAAATAACATTTTCTTCAATTACGAAGGAGTTTGATGATTGGATAAGATTAAAAAGCATAAAATAATTTACAGTCAGTTGCTTCTGTATTAAAGGTTCCTGAATGAAAGCAGGGTAATCAAGAATAAAATTAACTTCATCTCGTAGAAAAATACCAGCTAATCTGAGCAATGAATATTAATTTAATAATTGGTATCCCGATTCAGCTATTAATTGGCACTGATGTCCATTATATACCATGCTTGTACTTTCAGCCCTGCAGCAATTTTACCATGTGAGACATGGATTAATTTTAATAAAATACAAACATTTTGTAACGAAACACGAGTTTGGTGTCGTAAATAGTTCTATTAAACATAGCTTAGTAGGAAGCTTTGAACTAATAACATCACCCATTTTCTAATTGATTTGTCTGTAATCACGATTTTGAGAAGACCTGTCAATTTACACGAGTTTATAGCAGCTTGGTTTTAAATTTTCTTTTATAACAACAACTAAAATGTTCATTCGAAAGTCATATAGAATTTTACGGCGCCATCGCTCTGAATTTGTGTACAGCAATCAGCATGCCATGCACAGATTGTCAATCTTCACTCGGAATATAAAAAGAAAACAGTGTAATGTTTATGAATTAGTTTTATGGGCAAAGTAAGTTGGCTTTATGCAATTACTGTTAATCGACAAGAAGAAAATCTAAAACAAACTTTTTACTAAATTGTTCCCACACAAAACTGTTTTCCCCCAATTCGAGTTGGGGTCGTAAACGCCTTTATTAAGGGCCTGTTAACGATGATAAATTAGAGCCTACCGTATGTTTCAACCATAACAACAACACTTGAGTCCCTTATTTTTGATAGTCATCTGTGATCGCCGAACATAGAATATCTTTAGGGGAAAAGAAGTAATACCTGGTTGTAGTGCTTCTAATAATATGAAAAGTAACATGGTTCATCTCCAAGTAATGTTTATGAAAGTAAGAAGGAAATCGATTCTGATGCAGAAGCGCTTATCTGATATTTCCCTTAAACTTAAAATTTGTATTGGATCGCTGAGAGGATTATTCATTGAAGATATTACATATTCTAAGAAGACCGGTTAAAATACACTGAAGTTTAATTTATTTTGTCCCCATAAAAAATGAATTCGCCTTGATTGATTATTTTTTATTTTAACAAGTCCCCACAGCCTGCAATAGCTAATCAATCACCAGCCGCAGCGCCTCTCTGATGAAAAATAAACATTCTCATTTGAGAGTGGCGATGATCCTAACAAATGTGAGGCGAGAGAATCCCCTTTTTCAGTACCATACGAACGAAGGGGGTAGGGATTTTTATTGGCTGGCGTAACACATCGCCTGCTTTCATATACAAAAGCTGCAGGATGTTTTGTACATTGTTCTTGGAAAAAATGTTTTCGTTGATTAATTATAAATTGCTATATGGGGATAAAATTTATACTTCAATACATGAGTGTTTTCTTTATACGTACGATATTACAGTAGTTTATGGCCAGGACTGATGAATGGTATGAGTGAATTCCGAGTAAAAAACCTTATTATTTATGATATATGAACCCCTAGTTGTTGGCAAATTTTTGAATGCACAAATAAATGAGCTAATAAATGAAATGAATATCTTCTAGAATCAGAACGAAAACTCTTGTTTTCTAATGGAAGATGATCAATCTGACCCAAACCTTCAGACGTATGAAGATCTCATAAGTAGGAGCGAGAATAGGTTTCCCAAATTTCCAGTACGTAATGTATTTTTTGAGCACAAGATGATAACATTGATTTAAAGCGTAATGTTGAATTTAGCATGAAGGAAAATTACAACATAAGACCTATACTGGATGATCGGATAATAAACGGTCTGTTGCTGCTCGGCAATAACAGAGACAACGGCAATAATAAACTTGCCGTTCAGATTTTTATACACAAAGCATGATATTGCAAGTGTATATTCTTATAACTGATCATGAAGTCAGCAAAAATAAAAAATTATTAGCAAATGTGCAAGCAAACTTGTCTGACAGGTTTCTATACATTTTAAATCTTCTACCATGTTCTTACTGTATGATATTCCTGACAAAAAATGCTGTAGTTACTTTATAACTCAAATAAATTATTTAAAATCTTCTCATTCGTTCAAAATATGTGAACTGAATGCGGCAAACACTGGATGCTCATAAGAACTTAATGTCAAATGCGTACGCATGAACAATCCTCCACTTTATGTAATTAACCAGCTGAAAAAACCGTTCAATCATAAAACAATATTTGCCTGACATTCTAGACCGAAAAACTAGTTCGAAAACACGGACGTAAAGAGGATGCAAACACCTTCGTGTTTGCAATGATGTCTTTTTAGAACTGCATGTCATCACGCTGCATCGAAAAAGCAATCCCTTTCGAAAACAGATGATGCAAACAATCTGTTGGGGAAAACAATGTGTGACATCTGTTCGAGAATTACCCTAAAATTAGACAGGAAATATCAGGACAATATGTTCCTCAAATAATAAGAATAATAGGATATTTTTCAAGTGATGTATGTAACTGCCGTTTACGATACGAATATAAAAAATAAAGAGAAAAAGTCGTATCCAAAATGAAGAATATCAAAAATAATTTGTACATTTTACATTCATGTATGTTTACACGTTTAACTGATTATTTGAGTACAACTATTTGACCATAAATCAGTATGTATGGTATTTAGCTCATATTAGTTTGCACATCTTCCTTTCCTGTTTCAGTTAATAATGGAAATATCAGTCAAATATCTTGAAGTCAGGAATACTGATGCACGTGGAAGGGTTGACAATAATATATACCATCTACTGAACAAAATCTTGTAATCCTTGAAGACAATGAAACAAGTAACTCAATATTACGAACTCAATATTCTAATTTTTTACCATGATGGTGGCTTATGTGCAATGTCCTCTCTGATAACGCAATTGAACTAGTCCTACTTTGTCGACACCTTCCAATTAGTATAGTAGCAAAATTACATTAACATCGATAAACCCCGACTTCCTACACATTTCCAGTTTCTCAACGTGTTTATTTATTACCAGTAGACTCTACACTTATTTTCTATTTAAGTAACTGCAAATTTTGAGGCACCTACAAACACAGTTACTTGTGTTCATCCCAATCACGCTTTATGCACTTCCTGTGGTTTGAGCAGACTAAGGCTCAAACTCAGTGTCCTAAAATATAAATATTTTAACAGTACTAGAAATAGAAAGTTAGTTACTGAGCTGCTCGCACGAAACTACAATGCTTAAAAGTAATTGATCCTGCTGCAAGCACATTCACTTGAAATAATGAGCTTTACACTAAAGAAGAATATTCTGTTTGTCTTCAGTTCTAAGTCAGAAAAGAATACAGTTCCAAGTAAGAAAAGAATAATTTGACTTGAGACATAAACTTTCCATTTATGGGAAAAGTGCTGCGATTTGTTCGAAAGACACGTAGTCTCTAATTTGACTCATTTTTACAGTGCTCTAAAACACGATAATCCATTTTGAACAAGTAGAAAAGGGCTTTAATTTACGCACATGTGTTCTAAGCAGACATTATTTATTCCCGCTCGTACTTCGATGCCGAAATCTTTCCAAGCAGCCAGCAGCTGCTGTGTGCCTTCAAAGAACCATCATCCACAGAACGGTTGCAAAGGATCCTTCCCTAAACAAAGTATGGCATGACGCTCAGCACTTTGTTAGGCTGTTTTTCCCCAAGTTCGGTCCTTATAACTTTAGATAACACAATACGATAGCCAATGGGAAGTTCAGGCGCCAGTTCTTGGGATTTGATGACTACTTGGTCGCCTTCCTTCGTAAGTTTCCTCATTGGAACACTATGCTCCGCTGGATCCCCATGAGGGAGGAGAAACAAAGCGATACCGAAACATAAACAATGACGTAAAAATAGCTTCATAAAAATTACTGTCCAATAAACGGCTTATTTTAAGCATGAGAAGCCCAACAATTTTGAAATGGAAAAGACGTAACGCATTTTTAGGGTCATTTTGTTTCTCGAAAAAAAATCTTATCTATAAGACACCTTAAACAAATGAAAATCAATTCCTGTGGAAATGAACTCTTCTCATACTAGTTGTTGCCGGATGTTTGGTTGTTTTCAGAGTTTCGAGTCTGGCAAAGTTGCCTAATGAAATCACCGCGAGTGTACTTTCAGAGTTGCCCTATGGGTCATGGATATACCCTAAGAGAAGTTCTATGCAGTAATTTTAAATATACCGTTATAGTTCCCTTATGAAACGATCATGAATATTTGTAGACCAAGAGGTGCCGTACAAAACTATTTTAAATATACTCGGTGGGTTGTCAAATGAAGCACCTGTAAAAATTATCCATGAATGCGTTCAATTTTAGTTTCGCATATTTGAAGTAACATGCAACAATCCAGAAAAAACATCAGTAAAAATAGGCATTTATGATGGAGTAACAGGGAATTCACTTTAATTACGTTAGAGAATACGCAATGACTCATTTCTTCGGAATGTCTGTACCACTAGTATGTAATTTCTGATGTGTAATGTGATTTTTAAATTTGACATACTGGCTCATATTAGTCCATTGCTGCCAAAGTTAACGTCTCTTTTTAGTTTGTGGTTCTAAACGTCTTGCTTAAAAATTACGAGACTTCCTAAATAACATGATCATTAGAAACAATAAGCTAAGAAACAATTTTAAATCATTATGTTAACACTAAAACTTTCATCATGTAATGCAGAAAATGGAGCTCCTAAGTTTACATGCAATGAAAAACCACTATAATAAACTAGTTAGAAAGACAATTTGAACATTTTTTGCACCTTGTTTGCTTGATATTTCAACAAACTGCTGAATGCGTACGATGAAGAAACTTTCATCGCTCATATGTTCTCTTTTACTTCCTTTGAAAACAAAATACCTTTCACAAATTCTTGGTTAGACTAAGCTACAAAATCTTATACAAGAACACAGTCTTTCTCGGTTAATAATGACAATCTTATGCAGAAGCGAAGCGTATCTTCGTCAATGTAATTACGTGTTCCCCTACTTTACGATCTCTTTTCATCAAACACTGAGAGATCGTAAAACTTTTTTCTGTGTTTCACATGAAAAGTTCTTGCTGATGTACGATATGTTCGTATCTACGGGGTAATTTGGAGTTCGTTTGCTAGGAGTTGTGTCATAAAATCTTCGATCCCAGGGCAGCTAGACGAGAGATGGCGTTTGTGTTGCAACCCGCACGTCACCGGGTGAGACCCCCAATAATAATGAAGTGCTTCTGGCACGAGTACAACGTTCGAAGAAAAACAGTGCAAATGATTGTCGTGTGGGAAAAAATAGATTTAATTTCATATGTTGATCAAAACATCTACTGATAAGATCATGCATAAAAGGTATGGAAGCAGTGAAAGCAATTAGCTGTACTGAAGTAACGGTGCAAGCTCCTAACTAAAAAATTTTCAAGCTACTGGAATGTAGCTATAACTAACAAATCTAATTTGGTTGTACATTTGTAGAAAACTTGAACAATGTATCAAAAAATTATGTAAATAAATATTATTTCAATATCAATTATTAGTGTTGGTCGAGACAACTCTGCAGGTACACTACAAGTACTTTTAATACAATAGCTGTAACTAGTTGTGTGAAAATTACCATCTGTTAATTAAAATATCACATTTTGATCTAACATCGGGAATAGCTTAAAAAATGAATTTATTATTTGCAACAAACTTCTTGAATTAAGAAATATTAATATCTTAATGAACTGAAATTAAAAAAAAATACAAAAAACGAAGCAAATATCAACCACGCAGTAAAATTATTTTCAAACGGATGCAATCCGCTAACGAATTCTAATAGACTTTTTCTATGATTTTTCAAGCAGTATCAGTGGAGCCCTTCATAAAATCATACCGTAAAAGTAGCCTTAACCTTTACATTCAAAACAAAAAATTTAAATTTTAGTACTTTTTAACATGAAGATCATGGATCATCATTGTTTCAAACATAATGTTCCTTATATCTCCTTGTACATAGAACCACTGAAAGGAGTCACTTTGCTTGACGAACAAAGATCCTTCATCAGGGATAATTTCCGAAGGAAGAAATCAAACAATTTCTCTGTGAAGAGAAACGATGAAACAAGAAAACGTACGATGAGAGATGGTAAAGAGTAGAGAATTGTCCTACACACCCAGCCAAGGCTCCAAAAATAGGAATTTTTGCATTAGTAAATTTTTTGAGGCCTTTTAAAACTATATTTTTGTGATAGGAACTTGCAAATTTCAACACTTCTGTGTGAAACAGCATCAACTGACAGTCAAATCTGAATTTCAGAAGCCTTTTTCCCTATTTGTTTCTTCGAGTTTTCTACTAGTTCGATACTCTGTTCACACATAATTCTTCTACTCTTTATGAAAGATTATTGTAGGCACTTCTCGACAAGAAGTTAAATCTTGTTAGAAGAAAGCTAGCAGAAAAAGAGAGAGAGAGAGAGAGAGAGAGAGAGAGAGAGAGAGAAAGAAAGAGAGAGAGAGAGAGAGAGAAGGAGTGCTATTGAAGCACAGCCTCCCTCGAAGAAATAAATCATGAAGATAAATCTGATTGCTGACAATATTTCACGATTAACTTACGCGCAATCCCAAGAGCTCGCCATTGCAGTATAGAAACAAATTAGTTTTACAATGCAAGTATCAGATAAGAAAATTATTACTTTGATCACAATATTTTGGTACGTTTGGATGCATCTACTTGAGTAGAGAGTTCACATTCTTGTATAATCAGAAAAACTGTCTCAGAGATAAATAATACGATATCGTATCGGATATTATCAATAATTAAACTCTTGCTCGAGATGTAATACGCATGTGAGTTCCAAAATCAAAGGTCTTAACGAGAGTCACTACCATCGCCGTTAACTCCCCCTTTTGAGGTTAATGTTTTTCTGAACACTACACAGTGTAGATCTGACTGACCACACGTCCCTAGCTCTATTTGTACATTCAAGAAATACCGTTGCTCGGTTAGAATATCCTCGATGTTCATTTCATAATCTTAACTACTGATTCTGAAGTTCAGAATAGAGGTCAAGCACTTCCAGTCAGTAACATGCAAGTAAAATGAATTATCCCTGTCTGAATGTTTCATTTACTTATTGACAGTTTTAATCAAAATTAGCCAAAATTTCGACTCAAGAAGTGTTCATAGAACAACTCTTGCATCAATTTGCGCCTAAAAAAAGAGAGTCTTGCGTGGTTTATAATACAGCAAGTGTTTGCTCGAGGGTTCCAGGCATGTATACAACTATTTATGTACTTGGGTTTAAATGGAACCCACTTTTACCCCAGAAATTAAAGTGGAGCGGGCCGCTATTGGGGTTCAGCGCAATGAACCAAGCATCCCGCTTGAGAATCTAAATCAAGTCAACCACTACTAAGATTTAACTTAACCTACCTAACTCCACACAAACGTGTTTGCAGCCTATAAAACTTTTCAGGTTAAGCACATTTGACCAAGTATTCACCTGAAAACCTTGGTAACGTGTATGCACCAAAACTAATTTCTTGTTACTTCACGTATGTGTTTGTATACTTCCGAGCTTGTAGAGAACCAACCTCGAGTACAGTAGATGTGTGAGCCACAGCTTGTATTTGACAGCATTTATTGGAGTGGTTGTGTGCTAAAAACTGGAAAATTAGGTCTTTTGATCCCTATCATCCTCAGTCATTGTTCTGTTCCTCATTTGTATTGAGAAATACGGGTTTTTAAATCAGGTGTGAACAGCGCCCATTATAACTATTTCGTAATTGGACAAGAACATCACAAGAAGAATGATCAAAGTAAATATTAGAAAAAATTCAACTGACAATAAAAAAAGCAACACTATAGTTGATATTTTTGTGGCGAAAAAATCTAATTTTGGATATTCACTTTTTGAATGTTTCTTTAAATAAACCATTTACAAGTTATGAATCGGTAATCAGCTTTAGGCCTATTACAACAACATTTTCAAACATGACAAGTAACGCTCCAGTACGACAGTATTAAATAACAATTCTTCATTTCATAACAGTTATGCAGCATCATATAAATCAATCATTTAGCTTTGTGAAATCAATCGAGAAGCCTTCAGATAATTTTTGTAGCATAAACTACGCTGAGAATTATGTAAAGCCACACAAACTTTTATTTTCTGTTTAATGAGAACATTCTAACAAACGATTAGAGGAAGAAATGTTAAAATGATTCAATTTTCATTTACTTCAGGTATAAATTGATGCATACATATAGGCGTAGATTTTGTGAATTGAAGTTCTTCACGAGTGTGATTGACAGGTTCTCATAAGTCCCTCTAAGAGTTCAAATTGGTTCACGAAAAGACACCCTCCAGAGATGTCAAACTGCTGGGTAGTTTCAAATTTCAATGTTTGTTTATCCAATTTTAACAGAGCTGTCGTGAATCTGAGCACGACTACCTGGAAGCTGCTTGATACTGAGACGTAAAGTTATATTACATGATAGAAAAATAAACTATAGAAAATAAATTACAAAGATGGAACACCGTGTAACTAGAAGCAACACCAGTAAGCAAAGATGACGTTGCTACTTCGGGGAGTTTGATCAGCTGCAACGAAAGTTCTGACTCACGCAACAAAGTAAGCGTGAGTGCCTGCAGGTGCTTGAGCAGCACTGAGAAGAGAAGACTGAATTTCCCACTGCAAGAACAGGAGAGATTGGTAAAAGAAGGAACACGACTGAAGATGAGGTTATGGACAACCTGAATATGCTACAACGCAACGACCACGGTGGATACTCATCCAAGTTTATTTCCAATCTCAATAAATCAAAAAGCGACTCTAAGGGGTAAATGAAATTTAAGAGGACAGTTAGGAAGGAATTTCTATTTGGTTACAAGTTATAGACAGAGAATAACTAACCTTGTGCGTGAATGAAAAGTTCGAAGAGAAACGTGAACCCATCTCTAAGTTTAAGGAATTTTACAGACCTAGTGGTTTTACATTTTAAAACTTAGTATGAACCAGTTTAATTCTAAATAGCAATGCATTTTATTCAAACATTTAATTTAGGCTTTAACAAGCTTATTTTGAACGAGTTTTGACCAATGAGCAGCCTGAACACGATTAGGAATTTGATTATTAACGCAAAATCAAAATCAAGAAAAAAGATTTGGGTGCATTATTAAAAAACTATATTCACCATGGTAGCCGTACGCGATGGGAGAAGGTTAGCATCATCTAACAGAGTTTCACGTGCAAATTCGTTCCACAAGAAGACGATCATGATGTCAAACTTAAGCCCACAAGTCAGTACAAAATTCATCACCTGTCGGTTCAACAGAAACATCTCTGTTCAGTAAGAAGCACACACTCAACATCAAACTTGTGCTTCTGACTGATTCTACGCAACAACAACCAACAGCCAGAGGCAAAATGCCATGTATGTTGTGGTTTTGACCACTAAATATTTCTTCATTTTATGACTCACTATTGATGACGAACAAATATTCTCCCAGCATATTTTGCCTCTCTACCTCTCCGTACGGTGTCATTCTAAATACACAATAGAATAATGATCTAATCTTAATAACATAATTACACTAAGACACAAATGCATCTTGAGGGAACAATTTTTTTATTTTTCCGGGTATTTGAGGCAAAATGTCAACATTCAGAACATGGCAAGCGGTTTAATGTGAAGGGAAAAGTGGAATTTTAGACAATAACTCTTCCATTTCAAATTTGTCCTAATTACAAGTAAGATTGTTTCTAAAAAAGTGTTTGAATGTTTCGACCAATATATGTGGTATTTTTACAACTATCACTATTACAATGATCGTCTTATTCTGCGTTAGACCTATTTAATACGCTTTAAAATGATCCTACTCTTAACAAATATTCTTCGACGCCCAAAATATGCCTAAATTTTAGTATATTATTAAGTTTACTCATGTGTATTTAAAATAAAAGGACATATGATAGGTTTATTGAGTTACAGAAACTGCACACGCAAACGAAACAACCGTTAATAGTTTTCACTTCACAACACAGTGATGCGTTCGTCTTCTCATTTTTGAAATTCGTTTCATGTGTTCCCATATGCCAGTACAGACAGAAACAGAAACAAGATTTAGTCCTACAGATAATATAATTATTGAATATAATAGATATCATTCAACCTCATCAGTATTTTTACTATTGATTGAAATGCATACACCCACTGCACGAACTACAATTAGTATAGTACACATAAACTAGTTTGAAACCTAGATGCTTCAGGCTAGCAATAAGTGTATACTCTTTTCGTTTGTTGTGCATCAAACTATTGGGACAAAAGGAAATCCTGGGCCAAAAGAAAATACAACAACACTAGATGTTTCTTTGCCAGTCCTTTGACGTTGTTTGTATGATAAACTTTTCATTGATATTTTCGCTTGCAAAACAATGCGAGAGGCATTTTTAGTGAATCGAGATCTAAACTAAAATTCCAATAAGTTTTCAGTATTACAGTGGGATTGATTTGAAACTTTAAATGCGATTCTACATGTTTTTGTCCTTTCATGCTCTTGATTAAACTACGAAACAACAGCTCGACAACCAAACATCTTTTTCTGCGAACTGGACATGTTCTATTTTGAGGCTTATCGTAAAAAGTTGACTAGGTGCGGACGATTCGATATCGCTCATTCAAACTTTTCGAACCCGAATCAAAGTTGAACTGAAAGATTTTTGCCCCATCTGTTACCGTTGCAAAAAGCTCTCTGAAAAAGCAACTGGAAGTCGCTATCTCTGCGCCAGTCTTCGTATATATTTTGCTGGTCTCCAGAGATGAGCTCGAGTGAAAGTTCCAAGATTTATTGCACGGAAACATCATTGCTTGGACTCGCGGGATTCTTCCGATACGCTCAGCTCCGGGGATGAGATCCGTTGATGCGGAAGCTTCGCGTACGTTGATCTTCTGTCTGGAGACGCGACCTTTCACTGCACAGGCTGTGCACTGCACCTTGCAGTAACAGTCGAAAATGCAAGGCCTTGTTTTAAATGAAGATTTATACAGTGGAAGAATACACACCTATGTTAAATTTTGCTTTTAAATTCTGGCTCGTAATATTTATATCACAGATTTCCCTATAATTATGAAAGTAGTTGCCCGCAGTGCGTTTAAGGGATAAAATCTTATTTCTAGTATTCAGAAAACTATTTCATTTTTGCTCTATCCGGAATAAAGGTCATATTAATTCATTTATGAAATAAACGTATGCGTTCACCGGCAATGTTTGTATGTATTATTCATTATGTCAACTTGTTTGTATTATAAGCTGCGATTTTTGTATTGCGTCAACCATATATTACACCATGACAATATTTATATTTGTGTTTTATCAGTTGTCGTGTTCACCCCATGATAACTGCGAATCATAGTTCAATCCAATACGTCATTTCGCTCTGTTTTGCTTATGTCATATCACTACTATATGTTTTACTTACGCCATTTCACTACGTTTTGCTTATGTCATGCAACTATGTTTTTCTACCTCCATATCATTATGTTTGCTCTTGTCATGCAATGATGTTTTGTTTACGTCGTATGACTATGTTTTGCTTCTGTCATGCAATTATGTTTTGCTTTTGTCATGCGATTATGTTTTCCTTACGTCGTATGACAATTTTTTACTTATTTCATATGACTGCTTTACTTACGTCATACGACTATGTTTCGCTACGTTTCCAGTCTATGTAGATTGAAATCTCTTCACCTAATAATATCATTATCACCAAGCTACAACTTATGAATTTCAAACTAATTTTGTAACGTACATTTGACGGAGAGGTTGTGATTGCGTTTTTTGTATCTCACTTGCGTATTTCGTAGGAATTAATAGTTTATTCAAACTTTACTGAAATCACAACACTCAACTTTTTGAATTTCGATCTTGATTTCTCGAGGTTCACACCAAGTAACTCCTGTAACCTAAAGCGATAGGAATGTAGGCAGTATTTGTCATTCAACCTCATCAGTATTTTTGCTTTTGATTGAAATGCATACACTCACTGCACGAACTACATTTAGTATAGAAAATGTCACAGTACTTCCACCTCTGATATCAGCCACAACAGGTGATTGGTTCTAGACTTGATAAACTTTTTCTTTCAGTAGTAAAGCCTTATTACGTTATTTTCCGTCGGGGAAGGCATTGCATCGAAAAGCTGCTGAATGAAATTCTAATATGCCTGGGAAAGAGCTAGAGGCTTGCATCTTTTTTAATAAATTTACAATATTTCCCATCGATTTACTATTTTAGAATACTATGGTGAATTTGTCTCTGCTCGTTTAATTTCATGTTGTGTCACTGAATAGAACTTTATGCTGCCATTTCGTTGTTCTTCAAACATACTCAGAAGGATATTATTTGCGTCATCCATTATTTCCACCAAAAAAAAACAATAAAATTAATGGATGTTTTACAAAGAAAAAATAGTGTTCTGTCAATCATGAACAAATGCTATTGCAAATATTTGTCACCGAAGCGATACAAATAAATTTTTATTCACCCCTGTTATTTGAAATCAAAGGAAAAATTTATAAAGACTTTTTATATTTAACTAGAGTGTTGACTGTAAACTAAATACTTATACAGAATTGTTTTGCAAATGTAATCAGTGGCATAAAAATAACTCTAAAAATAAAACCATGGCTCTCAAATATTATTGTCAAGTACATAGATCCTCTACAGTTACTGTGGAAGACAGCTGTTGAAAATTATCAACTGAATAAAAAGATGACAGCCATTAAAAGAGAATTTTACCATTAAAGAGAAATCTGCAATTAAAGAGGTTTTACTCATTAAAAAGCGATCAGCTATTGAAGAGATTTATGTAATGAAAAAATATCACCTACTAAAGAGAATTCACATACGTTGATAAAGTCAGAGAATCTTAAAGTAGAATTTTACTATTCATTCGAGATGGATATTACAAGTACATTGAAATTAACTTTGGTGTTTTTAAGTTCAACTGAAAGAGCAATGGTTATTCATAATCATATATACGATAAAATATAATTGAATCTTGGAACTATAAATAAAATAAATGATTTTACACAAATTTAAGAAATTTGTACAAGAAATAATAAAAATTGTGTGAAGTGATACTTTCGTTAAATGTTTAAAAGTTATAACAATACATCATGAAGCTATTAATGAACGATTAGTAATAGAATTTGAATGAATGTTCGTGGGTGGATTTCAAGTTTTTATCTTTACTTTTACTAGCATTGATTCTACGTAAACTGATTATTTTCTGAACCTGCGGTCTTTAACTAAGTATTAAAATAGTTAATTTAACAAACATCTACCTTCGTACTTCCTGGCTAACTTCGGTTTTCTGATGAGTTTGATTGTTTACAAGTATTTAGAGAATTTCGTCTAATTTCGTATCATAAATACTGAATTTACAATGGAATAGAACACGATAACAATGCTTGATATCTTGCGAAGGCTTCTGTATCTTTGATTTAATTTCTTGCTTATGGGACAAGATGTGTTCTCTAGAAGAACATTCGATCATAACATGTTGTTTAATAGTGAAAAACAGTTCAAGATAATACACTATATGAAATTTACGCTCCCTACAAATACTGTGTCAAATTCACTCACAGGCTTGCTGGATTTGGATACTAATGATCTGGACCATCATTAATATGGTCCAAGCGTTCTGGTCTTAAATAATCGTTTTCGAGTAAACACATTGTGAGTACCACTCTTCGTTTTTTGAATTTATCTTGACATTTTGTTTCCTACTTGCTTAACTTAACTTAACTTCTTTAATTTGAAAACACTAACCATAAGCAAAGAAAGACTTGATGATACCTATTAAAAACAACTGCTAAATATTTGAAATACTAACACTTGGATACCCATTGTTTTCAATGTGTCTGCTCTCTGGAGCAGACTCTATGGCACCACATGCTTATTTTTTCTTTTCTTAAAAGCCCCAATTATTTCTAAAGAATGATCTGATAAGATACCAAATATTGACCCACTAGTTCTACTTTTTTATAAAAAATGTGCCATAAAGCTGTTTGAAACTTCTACACAATGGCCCTGCCAAGCTCATCTGGTAAGACATGGTCCTTGAAAACAAACAATAAACAACGTTTGAAGGACTCGATAAAATTCAGACGAGACAAACGACTGCTATGGACATCATCGAAACTTTCAATATTTATGAACGCTGATAAAAACTAAGAACGATTCTACGCCTGTCTATTCTCTCAAGAACAGAAGAAAGTTGGGCCTCAAGCGCTCCATGAATTAAGCGAAGAATGTACTCAATGTTAGTAGTTCAAAAGTATCTAAGCCAGGGAATCTCTAAGGAGAGCCAATTTAATCCCATAGAAAGCACTATGTTCTTGAAAAGAAGAGAAACTCTTGATATAAGAGCAACGTTAGCTCGATTTCAAGAGTTTCTTGATTGCGGTGATTTCGAAACTGATGAAGAAAGAAGTAGGTAATATAGCACAAGGAGAAGAAATTCAAGGTGGTCTCAAGAATCACGACTCTGATCGCACAACAGACTGGTTTCATTCACAAGCTGCTATTTTTGATTGAAATTAATTATCTAAAAAAGAATTCCTGCATTTTATATCAGTGCCTCCAGCGTCGTAACTGTTTTATTATTGCAGTTCCTTCCTCCATGCTGCATCAAAAATGTTATCTTTACTGGGTAGTGGAATATCATAGTACTTTAATTGGACCAACGAACGTTGCTCACAAATACTCCACTCACGCTTCTCCTGTTCCACTTTAAGAACTTCCTCCTAATATCACCGCAAGGGAGCGTCATCTCTTTCGAGGGTTTTAAAACCAAGGTAGAAAATATAAATCAAAAAGATGTTATGAGAGGAGCAAGCAATAAGCTAGCGCTCACCGTGAACGTAAAGCTATAACAGCATACATGAGGATGCTGCTCCGGACGAACGCTATATTGAGGGCGTAATTTGAAGGACTTCAATGAATTTCCCAACCCGGTGTAGTACGACATTTAGCAGCACGTCGCCACAAGATTTCATTTAGCAATGAATTGTCCATTGACTTGGATGATATTGCCTCACAGATTTGAGGCTTTTCAAGTTTGAATGTTCATTGCCTGAAAGTGTCAAAAGTCTGTGTCAAAATAAAAAAAATTATTGAGTTACAAAATCATACACAATACATGCACAACTAACATTTCTTCGCTTATGAGTTAACTCAACTGTGATATCATTCATGGGACTAGTAGAAACTAATGATAAAATTTTCGTATTAGTGTCTATTGATGATTTTTAAATTATGTGAATACTTTACAATTTTAGGCATGAATAATAATTATGCACTATCATTGTTATCGATAATTTCAAAGATTAGATTTCAAATTACATTAGGGAAACGAGAAAAAACGCTTTTAGGTTTTGATGATGCGAAGGACTATAAAGACTATCAAGTGAAAATATCCTACACCTATGAAAAGGCAGCGGTTTCATACTACATAAAATAAATGTACTGATATAACGCAGATTTATGACAGTGAGTGTGACTGTGGCTCAACCTCCTTTCACTTTATCTAATTTGTACTCTGTTGCCAGTGCGTGACTAGTGTCTGACATCATAGGACTATGGTAGCACCCCAAGAATGACTCATTCAGCTCGTTATTGTTGCTAAAATCCAATATTCTAATGAAAGAAATTGTTTCATTGTCATAGTCATAAATCTACGGAGTACACTTCTTCTAATTAGTGAATGACATGATACACAATCCTGGGTTTTAACAGATGGAATTCCTCCGGCCATATATTCATTTAAGTCACTAGACTCATGTCACATATTGTATATCATGCTACTAATGGAGTTAATAGCGATTTACAATTTAATGCTCTATCAATACATGTTTTCGACATGATCATAACATGTTTGTGCTCATTTAATTCATTACCATAAAAAAGTTATTTCATCTAATTAATAAATGCAAAGAGTTTCAAGACGTTTTTACGAAATGAACAAAGGCTTTGATGGTAAATATTGGTCTGAAAGTATGTTGAATATCGATGCTCTGTGTATTTTAGTGCTGAGCAAAAAAAATCCGTTACAGTAGCCAACGAGAAAATTACGGCAGTTCTGATACTATTTTGAACTCATCGTAAGACTGCTCTACAACTGCTATTAGAAAATTTTTAAACAGGTTTTTTAACCACTTTTTATCGTAACAATAACCCTTATGAACGTAGCCCATAGCACCAAAAAAATCGGTTTAGTATAAACTACTCAGCATGTGCACGAAGTCAGAGGAATGCTTCTGAGAACTTACATTTGATGCATGTTATTTAAATAAAAGCTCATTCGTCTGTTGGCTGATCAGTTTTTGTTCCGAATGCCATGGTTTAATCGAAGCTTTCAATGAAGTTTTGTCATTTATTATTGCACTATGAAACTGCAATACGTACAGTAATCAATCCAGAACTCACGATTCCTAACTGTACTCACTGAATTCTTGAGAATCACTTGTCGTATTCTTGACCAATATCATTTTCACCACCCATGATTCAATTTACAAGTTTTCTGTTTTTCGGTGGAATTTTTGTGAGGGTCAAACGAAGTGATCCTCAAGTTCACCAACCTAATTGCGATCTGGGTTTCAGGGCACGCAACCAGAGCCGCTTCCTCAGCAACGCTAGCAAACATAAAGTTGTCAGTTCTGCAACTTGGTCCAATCTTTGCTGCACTTGTGAGTCCTCAAAACCATCGAAACCCAACTGGCGCTCCATGCATCAGCACAATTTTATTTTCAAACATCAGGATGTGCAGTGTCATAAGTTAGTTAAACATTTAATTGTTATAACTCTTACTATTTTTATACTCCACTAAACTTCATTTTAAAGGTCTGCTAATGCCTTGCAAACCCGGGTGCTGCTGGTGCTAGGCAAAAAATTAAAACCTGCATCTACATCTTTAGTTTTCCTTGTTTGTGTATCCAGCCGGGAATGATTTTTAAAACATTCAAGTGAATAATTGGCTTCTTTGGTGTCGCTTTAATACGTGTCGAATCCTCTGTCATATGAGTGATTTGAAAAGAGGCGGTAGTAATTCCATATTTTAGACTTTAGTTTAAAAAAAATTGAAAACATGTTCCACTCAAAACTGAGTTTTAAACAGCGCAGATAAAGTTTAATGACATGTAAAACTTACACACATTTTTTAAATCATTGAAATACAGCAGGGACTCTTTCAATAATAAGTATTATTTAAAATTTGCGTGAGATGTCCCGGGGATGTTGCTCTAAATGTTTTTTTATCAATATGTTGTCTTTAGTCGAAGTATATTTCAATAGATGAATAATGGCAAATCGAATTTAATCCTAGTAATGTAATTAGATTATTCTATCTTTATAATACTAATGTGGCTAAAAGATTCAGTTTTAGTGACTGCTCCTCTGAAACTCACCCTGGTTATTCATGTATCTTATGTTGTTACTTTCCACGACTTGAGATGTTTCAGTTATGTATGTTGTTGCCGAATAAGAAAGGCAGAAATGTTTCCTTAGGTTCCACTTGTTCAACTCACATCTAGTAATTAAATGATCAATCACTAAGAAATAATCGGAAAACAATTTCTTCGTTTTTATTTTATAACGCTCTGTTCCTCAGAAAATACTGTTTTGAAAGATCAGTCATTGAGTTGAAGTAAAACCCTTAGCATTAATATATGTATTCAACGATTTTTAACAAAATTGAGCAGTTAAGTTGAAAAGTAGGTACTATTGTTGTAACACTCTTCCCCTTATTAAAGTATTTTGAAAGTTCATATCAAAATATTAACACCTGTGGTTGATGCACGTTCATCAACAATTTTTTCCTTTAAGTAAGCAATAACTGCATGCAATTTGCAGGGTGAGTAGAAAATATTTAATTGAAATTGCTAATGCATTTCAGTGTTACTGGTACTTACTTTATTCATTTCATAAATACAAACACAAACTTTCCATGAGTGGTTTGACAATTTGTAACCAATCACTTTTACGGAGAATGTCTTCCGAGTTCGTTGATCTTGTAGAATTTTCTTTCTCAACGAAGACAACATAGGGAACCTAAAACTCAAGTCTCATCCAACAACATTCACTTAAAACAATACTAAGCGACTAAAAATACTCAACAGTTCATTATTTCCTACGTGGAGATGTTTAACCGATTTATTAAACATTTGAACGTATTATTGAAAATTTAATTTTGTTAACATCATATTGTAATGTTAAAAAAATTCTCTTTTTCTTAAAGAAAATATTTAGCCGCATGAAAACTCACTTCCTCAATGTGAATACATGCATGTGAGTATGAAAACTTATTCTCGGAAAATTGGAAAATAGACGAAACCTAATCGGTTCAAAGAATTTTCATGACATTCCAATCACAGCACTGGCAAAAAACTGATAACTGCACTGCACCCAGGATAAACTAGGACAGCGCCTGACGTTGCGCGCATGGAATCTACAGAGTAACCTTTTATCAAACAGTAATATCCCGTCTGTCACAAGCACGTACGCAGAGATTAAACGGAGAGTCATCAGATTTTAATTCGTAGGTTTAATGGTTACTTGAATATCATACGAAACTTTTGAACACATAATAAAGTTGGAAAATTTATCAACATTTGAAAAATATATATTTTTATTGTTATTTTAACCTTAAGCTTCGATTGCATTCCATTTAACATTCATTGTGCGTCGAGACTCAAATAATACAAACAACTTCCAGGTCCAATCAACCTGAGTTCAGACTGCACGACTAACAATAATCTTTTTTTTAATGCAGAACCAATTGAACCCCTAACATTTAAACGTATACCTATTTATTTCTAATTTGTAGGTTTACCTTTGAAAGTTTAAGTAACATTTACAGAACAAATTTCTTTATAGGTAGAAACTAAAGAATATCCCAAATTCTATGTGTCAATTTTTTACTCTGTCAGAGAAACAATCACTAATAATCTCTTTTCTTATTTACTGTTTATGTTCCCTTTTATTTTTCTACAGATAGAAAAGATTACATAAATGGCTCCATTCCATGTACATATCTTGTGAAAATTAAATCGAATTCTCACTTGGCTTTTGGCAACTACAGAAAACCAAATATCTTTCTCGAATTAAAGTTTTCAATAATTTCTTCTCAGAACTTAATCTCTCTAGTCGACGAAGTAACCTTTTCGGCTTTTCCCACGTCTTTATTCAGTAGTTCCCTTTACAGCTAACCAGTTAAAAATGTATGCACGACTGACTTTGTCTTTTATTCTTTCCAAATAACTATAATGTGCACAGAACTAAAAATCATTAGGTTTCTCCACATCACAATTTCAATATCGAATAAACGTTCATATTAGTATGAGTCTACCCTCATATATTCCGTAAATGCTAAAAAAGTTCTTTGATATTGGTATCAACCTTTCGAATGAGTTAAGTTTGCTCCAAAATTTGAACGAAAAGGACTGTCTGTTAGCAAATTCCAAGTAATTGTTTCATCATAATTCTCCATTTTTTAACATCATTTTACGCTGGTCAAAACGTCGACTTTCTGAACTTGATGGTTGGCGGAAGACAAAGCAAATAACAACATTATGATATTGATCATGAGTATTTACTCTACCCATTACATAGAACCTACCTTTCATTGACTGACTGATCATCCTCCACAAAATAAATTTCCCAACGATTTCTACTGACTTGTCATCCTGTGCTCCTGAACATGCCTCACCAGTCTTCCAACACGAGTAATCATTGCCTTGAAAAAATTTGTGCCCAAGATCATCGTCCAATCCTTCATTCAGAAGCATATTAATCTTGCACGTACCCTGGCATGTCATCCCCCTTCTTGCAAAGCAAGGCAGTACTTCCTACCCTAACCACACTTTCCCCAGAATACGTATCTCCTGCTTCTCTGCAACTCCTCCTATCCCCCCTTCCCCCAAACAAAGTCCCCAAACCGCAGGGCCGATAAGGTCCTCTCGGCCATAAACTCGACCGCACCGCTTTTTAAGCATCCGAGGAAAATTGCGACCCAGACCACCCTGTCTCCGCTTGGCCAGACGCGAAATATGGGAGCACTCCTTTGCCTCTGGAACCATGCTTGGCTTAAGCAAAAACCTTGATGAAAATATTCCCGTCTTCAGGGATAAGTATTTGCCTTTTATAGCTGAAATATTTTTGTTTTTGTTATCGTTTAGTTCGACAAAAATTATTGCTTTATTTTTGCTTTTAAGTAAGTTCGTCAGGAGTTGCAAAGTGAAAAGCCGTGATAAAATGCTGCTCCAAAAAAAAATATTCTTTCACGCACGGCAATGAAATTATTTGGGTGGTATTCAGAGTTTTTCTTGTTGGAAACAGAAGTATATCGATGATTTATGGAGGAAAAATACAAAAACATGGTTACATTATACGGAAGTTATTTTTTCATCTTAGTGCAAGCCGCTGGAAACATTAAATGAGCACAATGTTTTAAAATATTCAATAAAATTTACCGAATTGAAGAAATTCACCCGTAAACACTCCGCATGATACAGTTTCCCTCTGACGATACTTTGGATGAAAACCCAGCAAAGAATCCATTCACACCCAACAAGAAAGTACAGGGTATCCATAACGTCTCTACAATTTAACAAATTCATTATACAGAGAACTAATAAAATATCGAAATCAAATTCACTTTATTGTACTTAATGGGTGTCAAAGTTCATCGTCTCTTTGTATTTTTCGTTTCAAACATCCTATTGATGACACAGACATAAAATAGTCATCATATCATAAATTATTCAAACAAAAACAGACATCCAGCCTCGTGGAACTGTAGAACTAGGCAGGGAAGAGATCCCAAGTACGTCCTTCAATTCGTGCATGGTGCAAGAAATTTGTGAAAACGTGGGCAGTCTTGCATAAAAGGGGGAGTGGGGGACCAAGAACATTTGAGGAAAACATCGAAACTGTCAGACATGCGTTTAATGTTGTTCGTTTTCTCACAAAGCTCATCCGTACTACTACCAGCTTAGTCGACGTACTAGCTTATCACCAGCTTGGTCGACTGGTGAGCGAATCTGCTTGCGAGCGGAAAGACCCGGGTTCGAATCCCGCTGCCGACATGGTTGACGCGGCTAGAAATACGGCATGGGACTTGGGTCAACAACCGGATAATTATCGAAGTAATTATCCGACCCAAGAATGGGCCAGAAGGTTCATTCCTATAGCCTCATTCTATTCTATTCTACACCGACGTAAAGCAAAGGGTTACTGATGTGATTGCTACTAATGTCGAGGCTATGCTACAGAAAATATGTTTTTTGATAGATGAATATGTTTTTTGATACATGAATGTATTTGTTTTATTTCGTTGTAAAATAAGTTAGTCACATTTTAAAGATACTTTATGGACTACAGGGTGTTCATAAAGTCTTTTTATGGACACCCTTCTCGAGTATAATTATACCAATCGTACAAAAAAAACTAATGACGCATTTTATCGCTCATTGCGTTGCAAAGCAGAGAAAGACACAAAGACATAGATTACTACTTGACTGCCTGATGCTCGTGGAAAAACTAAGTTTTCTGTTACTTTCACCGATTCATTTACAACTCGTTTAGTAGGGGAAGTCTAACAAGGCAATTTGTATTGTTTACTGCTCTCTTCAGTCGTGTAAACAAGCCTTTGTCATCTTTTAAGTGGTGAGAAAAAATCTCCATGTAATGCCTCTCAATTAAGTATCATCAACGCTAGGCAATGTAATCCATCACCCGCTTACCAACAGGGAAAACCTGAAGGTCATCAACAATATCTATTCAAAAACCAGGTGTCTCATAACAAACAAACTCGTATTTTAGGGCAAAAATTGAACGGATCTAGAAGCTCTTCTTGAGTCGACAAGAAATTGCGATAATGAACCTAATGGCTCTCTGGAGACTGTACTGATGAATAGGCTGTGGCGACCATCTCCGACCATCTGAAATGCAATGTACGAGGCTCTCTTGGTTAGATGTTCTTAAAACAAAGAGTGATCAAATGAGGCCAAAAACTCTATTTCCTTGTAGAATTCATGCGTAATTTTCAGCCTGTGCTACCTCCGTTATCAACGGGAGAATGAAGGCTTTGTTGTTATTTCATTTTAGTATAGGTTGAACAACGCGCTCACTGACGTGTTAGTCTTTCAGTTCCATAAGGCTTTGTACAAGGCACGTACTGCTGTTTTCAAAGCGTGCGACTGAAACTTTGTTTACAGAAAGGGGATTGCATGCAAATCAAAGAGAGATTTTAAGCAACGAACTCTTCATATATTACGAGCTCATTGATGAAAACGAAACAAAATGAGCTTGGACAAAGAAATTTTTAACACCAATTCAAAAGTATTTGTTTATCTAAGATAATTACATATGTATTAAAAATGTTGAGATACTAAAACGAATCCTAAGTTTATTGAAGCTATTGAATTAACCGAACAGACTGAAGAACAAAGGCCAATACTTTACTAATGAGAAACACAGACGAACAAAATTTATTCGTCGATCAAGGATCATTCAAATCAAATATTTATGGTCTGTCAGAAGTGATGAAAAACGTACTTCAATTGACCCCGATATAATTAGCACGAGAGAAGGGGTTCAATGTTTTAAACTTGCAAAAACACTGAAATAGACAGATACACGAGATAGCTAAACTAATCGAATAAACAATAAGTATTTACTTCCATTCAACCTTATTATTTATGAATCCTTGATTCACAAAGAAAGATAATACCAGCTAAGGAACAGGGTGATTGTTCGACACATCCCATAATCAGAGAGGATGAGTTTGAAGAGCAGGAGACATCATATTCTGTTGTATTGAATGTTTCTCGTGATATCAAATGTATATCTGCTAAAAATACAAGTAAGTTCAAGGTCTTGTCAGAAGTTTTCAACTTGTGTATGTGTTTTTTAGAGTTTTACCATCCATTACTGAACTCCTTCCATTACAGAAGTAACTAAAAAGCAATTCGGAAACTCTGTCTAGCTCATTCTAAAAGATATGTGAGCTGAAGTTTCCGTGCACTGAAAAAATACGTCTACTGATTAAAAAAATATACGTCTCATGCCCTGACCAAATGCATCTCAGGAGTGAAAAAATACGTGTGGCGCATTGAATGAAAACCTCGCAAATTTCGTTTGTGAGACATCAGTTTGTTATTGTTCTATTTCTCACTTGTGTTCAAGTCCCCCATTCACGTCATAAAAGAATAAGAAGTTTCTTTTAATGATTAAAACAAACCACTTTCACAAGGGCAGAAATGAACAATAAATATCATAACTCACAATTCACTAATCTTTTGAAGTTCGTGCGAGAGTAAGAATTCCGTTCAATTTTCTTCAGACTATAAAGAGTGTAAAGAAATCGAAAAAAATTGGCGGGAGTATTAGTGAATTATATAGAAAAATATGACATTTTAATTTTTGAGGGAAATTCAAACGTCAGTTACTAGTATTTATGTTGCACCTTTAGATTATGTTAAGATGTGAAAACGGTTTTCTTTTTCTGTTTTTCTATTCAAGATATATGTAATTAGTCATGACAAGTCATGAACTTGGATCTCCATTGTTCAGGTCATAATCAAGTTACAATTTAAACGTTTAACAATTCAAAAACAGTTTCATGCTCACCATTTGGTGGCATGAAACGAGAATACCATCCTTTTATTTGCAAAAAAGATGGTAATTTTATGTATGGTATATCGTCATGCATGCTACACTCATGTGGAACTAAATTGAGTTGCTGAAGGTATATTTGAACTTAATATCTGTGTGTGGATCAGGGAGTCAATGATACTTGACTATACTCCAAAAATTCCATAAGTCAGGCAGTATTTGATAAGAAATAATATTTTCTGATGTGTGGCTTATGAATTGCTCTTTAAATGCTCATTATGCTCTAAACCATCAAATTTTACATCTCCTAACCACCCCATTCATAATAAAAGAATGGTTGTAATAACGCTAGAATTAAAATAGACCACTTAAATTTCTTTTTTGTTGAAACAGACAAGCAAAAACAAAATTTACAATGAACAAGTGTTTTTAAATGTTAAATAAATCATCTGCCATCTTGTTTAAGAAAGAAGTATTTTACTTCCATGTGTGATTGCAATGAGCATTCGATAATTTTTCGAAAATTGTTTCTGTTATGTCACTTCTTAAAACGTGCAAAGGAATGACGTTTGTGAATAAGATAGAGTTCGATTTGGGAGTGGTAGACGTTTGGACGGACATGAAGCGTTTGCCCAGTAATGGACTGCCACTCTACGCTCGACGGAATCGATATGGCGTGCACAATTATTGCCAGGGCACAGTCCTGTATTGCGCAATTGCGAGACCGTCAGTGGTCACAGTGAGACACAACGGAGCAATTCAAATGCATCGAAATTCTGTCAAGATGTGGAGTGTCTCAAGAAAGAGACCCTGAAGTAGTTTTCATGACATGCTAGTTCTGGTGGTTGGTTCTTATGATGAGCGGCATGTTGAGTGACGAAGAAACGGAGATATGTGAGAACACGTTTTACAATTATATAGTCTTCAAACCATGGTTAAACTTACAATGTTTATGACACATAATAGTGTGCTAGATTTGTGAAACTTTAGAGTTTTTCAATTCAGCATCCATCCGAGTATGAATTGGTGTGGGAAATAACACGTGACACGCCAGCCACGTTAATAAATTTGAACGTGGAGTGCGCTATGAGTCTCTCATACTTCGTTTGACAGCCTTAGAATGCTACTGAGACCAAAGAACACAAGTACAACGGATATTGCACAGCGCACATTTGAATTTTTCCTTGGATCACCTCAGGCTCTCGTACGTGGAATGGCTTTCGAAGTTCCATCGACGTTATGGCCAACCCACACGAAGTTCGTGTGGGATTCTTTCGATTGTCAACTCAGTTCCCTGTTTGATGAAAGTATGTTTTTTAGAAAATTTTGCACTTCATGGAATTTATTAGCTTAAGCTATGATCTATTTAGAATTATTTGTAAATCTTGATTGTGTGGGTAACCAGGTTGATATCCGAACTAGTAATATCCATCACATATTAGCTTGAAAATTATTTTAGTGGTTATCTCACTTTTCGGCCACCAAGTTTTACCAAAATGTTGTGTATACTTTCTTTCTTTCACAAATTAATTAATCTTACAGCTCAATAATACAGCTCGTTATGATTATATGTAAAGATGTAAGAAACATTCATATATGACCTCATTTTGCATCTTCCACATTCAGTTCCACAATCTTGAGGCATAGTGCATCATCTGATATATGATTTCTCATCAAATCAATTTATGGAACATCAAAGCTGCCTAGTTCTAGGAAACAACATTGTTACTTAGAAACCCGCTTTGTGCATTATGTCAATTGCTTGGGTTCAAAAAAGTGACAAGATCTCATTTCAATAAAGATTTTTCTTCTCGTGGCCTGTTATCAACATTATGTAAATTCCTTAATATGAGAGCGATGAAGAAATTGCATGTCAATGTAGTTTCAAAATGACTCCAAAGGGTTTTATGCATTACTTAACCGAGTTACTCGATAGAAAGAGGATTCATTCGTCCTCTATAAGATAAAATCAAATGTCTTTCGTGCCCAATGAAAATTTAATAACAAGCAGCATCTACCATTCCCAACTCCCAGCAGAATGTTCGACATGAAATTAATCTTTCACTGGTAGAATGTAAAGGCTCAGTAATTTGTGCAAAGTCGTGCAGATCAAAGATTTGTGAGCAAATGCAAAGAATTTGACGCTATTTAAATACACAATGTCAACTTCCTACAGTCATAGATGAATAAGAAAGTAATCTAAATGTTGAGAAATAAAATAAATTAAAATCTGTCGTTTGTCAGTCGCTATTACTAGTGCAGTGAAGATCAGAGCTTTATGAACAAATACAGAGTAGAAAAAGATGATAGAAACGAACCGTTTGGCCCATTCTTGGACTGCTACCCAAGTCCCATGCCTGTAACAGACACTCAAGTGTCAGTAAATTACACCCTGTCAGCTTTCTACCACAAAATGTCAATTTAGAAACTTGTTGTCTACGTACATATCGAGTAGAACGTAGAATTAGAAACTGTTATTCCATGCTGCAAGTTTATATATTAGTACATTTAAGGTTCTATATAGCTGACTAAAGTGTGGACTCAGCCACTCGGAGCGCTGTCTCCATCAGAAGCTGCACTGCTCGTAGCGTGTACAGCATCGTAAACTCGCGCCCAATAAAGCTTCCCGCGATCGTACCCCCCTGAATAAAATCCTTCTTATTGCCCAAGCAATCGACTCCTGCCGAGGGGGATACTAGAGGTGAATCTTGCCTCTCCCCCGCTCGTGTCGCGGTGAAAAGGGGAAGCAAGCGAAGAGTGCTGATCCAAAGAAGGCGGCTCCAGGGGAAATGATGGTGTAATGCTCATTGTAGTTAGGTGTTGATGAGGGTATAATGATGTCGTGCTGATCATCCAGGACAGCTATATTATTGCTTAGTAATGGGCAATAGATCTATTAACGTCATGATGTTGAAAGTAAATAGATATTTGAGAATTTTATGGAAATTCTTACATAGAGGTACAATACCGCAGTATTGACGTGCCAGTTTGAGTACATAAAATGGATTTTGAATGGCTGTATAGGCATATCATTAGTTTTATGATGAAACGAGTCTACGCTAACTGATTGATGTACAGCAGAATATTCATCAGGGAGGGAGTACAGCATTTAACAGACTCCTTCATTGACTCTTTGCGTTTTTCCTCTAGTGACAGGCGGTGAAAGTTAGTGTGACTAACGCAGCAGCGAAACCTAGAATCACAATTTTGAGAACCCTGCTCTTTTCATACCACGGTTGCTTCCCTGACTTCAATCAATAAAATATCAGCGTACGAAACATACGAAGTTAAAGTTAAAGATCTATAAAAATGCTAAAATAAATACAGTTATAGCTGCTTGGTTTGTTGACAGTCAATAAGTCTATGTTATATAGGTACATGATAAATTATAATTTCACTCATTGAAGAGAAATTTTAAACCTGCGTTCAAAAATTTAACATTTTTTGGATACTCAGACTTTATAATTTTTTGGCTAATAGTTTTTCTAGTCAAGAACATATTTTCTTTCTGTCCGCAGCTTATGTTCACTTTCAACGTATGAAAGAATGTTTTATGACCAAATGTTCGCCAACAAAAGTCAAAAAATATTACTTCTACTAGACAGTTCCCATGGAAATTCCACGCTTTAGATTTATCTAATTTCAAATTATCATAAAGGTGAATGCATTAAAGATTTATAACGAATTATTGTGTTTAAAATTAAAACTCGGTATTAATTTCATTCAGAACTACCTTTCTGCATCTTATCAAGCGATAACATGGCCCAGATAATACCCGTTGAAATTAGTTGATTTAAAAGTTAAAATTTAAAATTTAAAAATTAAGAATCTATGAAATAAAATACATTTTTTAGTTTTACACGTGGTACAATCAGAATCTGAATATTTTTTTCTTATGAATGTATACAAAACTTCTCTTCTGTATCTTATCTACCGGTAACAGGGCCTTGTAACAGAAGAAAGTTTATAACGGAAAAAGTTGAATATAGTATAGCATAGTTGAATATAGTAGTAGTATAGTTAAATATTTTATAGTGATCCAGCACCTTTGGTATCCACAATACAATACTTGTAATACATGCATACCTGTTCTGATTTCAGTTCAATTCAGTCGAACACCAAACAAATGTACAAATAATACAGCAAACCGTATTATTAGGTTAGATTATTCCGACACGTTAAAATAATCTAATACTGAGAATGGCCGTTGTGTGTTTACATATTTATTTATTTATATATATGTTTCGTGTCACTTTAAAAAAATTAGAGAGATCCGAAACCTTATATATTCGAGTCCGTATCGTGGATACCGAGTTCGACGGGGTATATTGCCCTATGATTCGGGTACAATGTATCCGAATATGATACGAATTGCAGAGTCAATTGCAGCAGTAGAAAACTAAGTGTCTTAGTTTACACTATGAATGTTGTCATTAAAGAAGTATTCAATTAAAACGTTTTTCCTTTGTAAATATGTATAAAACTAAATATATAGCATAACGTTCTTATATGTAATTTTATTTAATATCTTTCCAACAGTATTTGCCATCATTTTTGATGGCACGGGTATTATAATATCATAAAATCTCTGCCGTCATTTTTGACGGTCTTCTCATATCTACTGCTGGGTACACCAGTGTTTTAGAAAACAGTTCAGCAAGAATTGAAGGAAATATCCCTTACAGCATAATGTTATTGATGTTTTCACGAACAACGTAGACCTATCGCGCATAAAAATCAATATATTGCAAACATGAATTCGGGCGTCAGCTTATGGAGATAGACCGTCAGCAGAACTACGAGTGAAAATTTTTTGAAATGACGGTGATTGCGTGATTTGAAATCGACGATCTCTAAATTTCGAATGAGGTCGTAAACAGTTTACAGCAGCGAGTCTCTACGAGTGACTGCGGTGCGATATTTCCGTCAGAAATCGATCCTGCATCTTAGATACAGTCCAGCCCTCATCCGATTTTATTCCGTTAAGGTTTCCATCCCTGCATTACGACTCCATAAACAGCCTTGGGGCAGTCAGCATCCCGACCATAAAGCCTGCATAAAATAGCTCCAACCGACACAATTACCAGAAGTTCATTTCAGTGAAACACATCGGAAGTTTTTCACTTCAGCTGAAGTTGGACGGTGCTCCCTGAGAGTAGTCATTAACCTAGAACAGTTATTGCAATATGACGTGCAATTACCAATGTTCGTTTCGCGTTCTAAACAGCTGTTAACCTTTTTATAGAAGTGTAGTAGGTCTCCTTGTTAGGTGAGGTGAAAGTTTCAGGGTGAACCACCTGCGTTATGGAACATGGTAGACGTAGACATTAATCAATTCAGTGATCGAACGAATTCAATGAGCAGACTATTATTCTTCCAGCTCTATGACACGTGCAGTACGTAGGCCAGTATACTGAGAAAGGATATAAATAAATTGCGTCTTACGATACGAGTTCAAGCAAAAAACTGTACGTCGAATCAAAAAGTTTTCAGTTTAGTTTTGGCGGCTGTAAAGACGCAATGCTAAATCAGGGAGCTTTGGAAGCAAAATACTGATTTTTTGATAGAGCTTATCGCTTTCAAATTATTAAAAACTTTTATTTTTAAATTTTGACGATGATACTCAGGAATACTCATCATCTACTCCAAGCATAGAGTTTACTTTCAGTTAGTCCTTATCCACGAATAACACCACACCGAAAGAGGCTGAAGATTTTTTACTGTTAATGAGAGAGAATGTTTGAAACGTAGAATAAAACTGAACGTTTTGATCACAATGATGTATTCCGTACCATAAATTCAGTTAAACCATGGAAACCATAAAGTGCTAATTCTTCCCCTACGCTGCGCAGTGTTTTTAAGGTCGAACTTTCATAAGCTGTATGTCTTTTTTTGATCACTTACAAAGTATTATTCTCTAAATTGAAAAAATAATATTGTCTGAACCAGACCACGCAAGTGCCTAAGTTCAAGCGAACAGCAGAAAAAATCGATGGCTGGCAGAAGGTGCACACATAGCTTCTCCATTGAGTATGCTAATGTACACGGCGTTTGCATCTAATACGAACCTCTACCAGTTTTTCCGACTCAGTGAGATCAAGTTCAGGTCAATGCTACAGATACTCCATGAACTTGGTTCGGCGAGAAAGCAGAATTGCAGCTTTTTCTGACGAGTTTCAACGACGCAGCAGCGCCCCGCAAGGAAGTGGGTGCAGAGTTTGTTTTGTCACACATGCAAGCAGACTTTCAAATTCCTCATTGAGTGTCTCCCCACTTTCACTTTTGACTGTCTCATCAAATTAATCGATTTCTGCATTAATATAGTTGACTATATACTGCTCGTTTTGATGACCATTGGATATTATGTAGGTAGATTGTGCACAACTCGTTGAAACAACGCATGGAGAACTCCTAAATTCGTATTAAAATTATTTAGTTCCTGTCGCATAGGTATTACTAAATAATTGCCCATGGCCTATAAATTTGGAAGCATTTTTATTCACTAATAGATGGTCTTCAATAGAAGGCATACAGCAATCTGAATTAAGACTGCAAATTTAGAACTTAGCCCAAATAGAGAATGTAGAAGTACATTATAATTTTTTTCAACTAGACTGGCACAGCACACTTCAAGGCTAGCTCAAATTGTGTCTGTAGAAGTCTTTTTTGTACTGTTTGGGCAATGTTTAAAGGCAGCGTACGTTCAGTATGCTACACTTATTTGACTCGAGAATATTAGTGAAAGCCAGCTTACATTCAGTATGCTACTCTTATTTGACTTGTGAATGTTAGTGAAAGGAAAAAACAACCATGACATGAATTGGCTAAAAGTGTCAGAGAGTTGACCAAGTATCTGTCTTTACATTTGAACAACAACAAATATTAGCAATCACATTAAACATTTCAATAATTATTTTCGGTTGTCTACTCATATCTACAAACTCTCCTTTCGTAACGTTTCAGCAGTTCCATTATCCTCTATAACCGAGTTAGGTGTATTTATATCGAATACTTCTATTTAATACGATAGCTGCTCATTCGATTGTTAACTAATGGTAGCTTTCTCTTCCGTATATTTAAAGAGGTAAACTGAACTCTGTAGTAAATTAGAATAATGGTATCAAACACTACCTTGTAGATATTTATGGTAACTCTCACTCTTAATCGATTCATAATGTTCATACTTCACAATTTCTCAAACATTAATTCACCTGTCTCTTAAAGAGTATCTTCGCACAAAAATATAGAGACATATGATAACAATACATTTTTCCTCGTAGCGAAGTATTCGAACAACAGTTTTCACCTTTATTTTATAGATATTAATTAATTATTTTTAACTCATCGAACAATTGCAATTCCTTGAAGAATTTGGTAATGCTTATTTCGTCCCTTAATCATCTCGTAAGAATTCTTTTCTGTTCGAGTTACCAAAGTCATGGCAGTAAAATAAAAAAATTATGTCATTAGTGGAGATGATTTTAGAAACCTTGTAGGCTTCAATTGCAAAATGTGCTACAGAGGGCGTAACTTCGTCTCCAAGACTTTCATTTGATGATCCATTCACTACAAGCTTCATGATCTTTTCCTCAAGTTCCGTTGCACGATTAGTGATGTTCCATAATAATATCGATGCTGGTGTACATCATATATTATCTTCTACATACATATATTATTATCAACAGTACGACGCATAGTTTTCCATATACATGCCAATTTTTGAGACCCACTGCCTGACACATAATGATATTAACGAAGAACGAATTGAATCAAAGTGTAGATAAGAAACAGAAGACTAAAGTGGTAGAAGAATGCCTGCAAGCCTACACCGACACTCAGTCGCCCACCGGGCGGATCAGTACTCGTATGACGATGATTACAACTGTACGTCCCTCGGATAAATGAAACGCAAATGCATGTTCGCGTTTTCGCTGTAGTTCTTGCACTAGAAAGTTATTCGAGTTATTTCTTCATGTGGCTTCGGCCAGAATATTTTCAACCGAAAAACGTTGATCCTTTCATTAACGACGAAGAAATAAGAATTTTCCAAATTATTCTTATCGTTGAGCACGTGTAGGGTACATACTCAATTTATAATTGTCTTGGTTTTGATTTGACTGTACGGTTAAAAGTTTTATGTATTCTATTTTTGTGTTGAATTTTTATCGACTTAAAATGAATAGTAGCACTCAAGCAGGCGGTACTTTCATTGTCAACTCATGATCATACATGTTCAGCGGAAATTGAAGAACAAGTTACGACCTTATACTGCTGCTTAGAACAAACAAAATATTTTCAGACACATTCGCCATGAAATCATTTATTAGTTTTGATATTCCTTACTATTCATTACGCCGATTCTCATCTGAGGTCTCTACCGAAACATGGTTCGACCGATGGAAATTTACAATGATTTTCATCCGTTTTACTCAATCGTCACACAGTTCAAACTATTAAAGAAGTATCATAAGTAACAACAAAAGTTGGAACTGATATTTGTATTTTAATTACCAACATACTAATTTTCGTTGAAAGAGCCAAAGAGCCAAAGTTGTGATTGACCAAATAGTGTTGATCCGAATTAGATTCACTGTATAGTAACGACGCGATTTATTATTTGTCTTTCCAGGTGCGACAGTTAACCCTGAGATTCCAAAATATTTTTTTCATGTACGGTCAACCGATTTCTACATTTTATTGTTTCTAGATAGTTGGACTTATGCATATTCCATTACTGTATTCACCAGAATAATTTATTTCGCTGTTTTCTGAGTAGTAATGACTATGATCAAAGATCACAGATGCATGAAGTACGTCAAATTTATATTTTTCCTTTTCGATTCCTGAGCTAAGGTACAATAAAAAAATATCTAATGCTGCAGCATGAATTATAGTCTTTGAACGGCGAATTTTTCTCTGATGGTTACTCCTTAACTCATCAGTTTTTGTTTTAGGGGATCAGAGAAAGAGGAAATAGAGTGACAAAGGCATGTATTTTATGAAGAGTTCGACAATTTCTTGCTGAAACTCAATAAATAATTGAAAAAAAGGTCCTTAGTCATCGTGACTAGGTATTTCGTTCGTGTCGATAAGTCGTTTCGATAATATAGCCTATGATCCACTAATAGCCACCGATTCCACCGGCTCCAAAGCCTCCGATTCCACCGGATACCCCATGGTGGATGCTCGATTGGACTTTGACTGGGATGTGGACTGGAACTTTCACAGTCTTGACAACATGGAAGGGAACAGTCTTGACAACCTGGAAGGGAACCTTGACGGTTTTGACGGTCTTAATCACCTTGGGGACTGGGATGTGCTTGACAATGGGGACCTTCACGGGGATTTGCACGGGGAAGGGCTTGGAGTCGAGTTGGAAGCCAGTTGTGATAGCAGGGTGAACGACGCGTCCTGAGATGGCATCGGAGCTAACAACGGCACCTGCAAGACCTCCGGCAAAACCGGATCCGATGGCTCCACCACCAAAGCTAGCGTCGCTGAAACCACCATCGAAAGCGCCGAGTCCACCACCGCTGACGAAAACATCGCCAACACCACCACCAATGCCGCCACCGATGCCGCCACCAATGCCGCCACCCAAACCGACGGCACCAATGCCACCGCCAATACCAACGCCACCAAGACCACCGCCAATGCCGGCTTTGCCAACGCCGCCGCCAAGACCGACTCCACCAATGCCACCACCGATACCGCCCCCAGATTTAGCCCAGTGATCACCAGGCATAGCAGAGGTGAGGGCGATGAGCCCGGTCAGAACGGTGAAAGTGATCTACGGAAATGGAAATACAAATTAAATTCATAGTATGAGGTAAAAAAGAAAGCGAATGACAAAAAGACTGGTATTCAAACCGGGGCCAAGCGTTGGTTCTGGATACTACAGTAGAATTCTCAGCTGAACTATTAACTAACCTCACATAGCTAGGTCGATATAAACGATCACGAAACAAAATATAATATACTATATACCTGCAAGCCCAAAAATTGTATGCATCACTGCAGCTAAAAAATCATAGAATTTACGGTATACCTAATATAATTGAAAAGTTCTTAAATTAATTTAACCGACAAAAATATACTGAACACAATCGTGTTAATGAAAAGTACACTGTGTGCTCACTAATTTGACAAAATAGCAAGACAAATATATTCATGGTGAACCCTGTAGGCTTACAGAGTTCATTGTGATGCAGTTGCTATAGCTGAAGCTGTCGTTCAGATGATGGTGCTGCAGAGTCGACATCAACTTTTATACAGTCAAGTCCAAGGCCGAGGCAGCAGCGAAGCCATGCCCTGTGGTAGAGGGTCAAATTATTCCCCGGGTTAGCCAACGATCTTTCTGGCCTGAGCAACTGCCGTCTGTAGAAAACGACGCGCTCACCCATGTCTGAGTGACTCGGCACTTTCTCACCACACTGCGATCCATGGTAAAAAATTACAATGTGAATAAATAAATGTTAAATAAAATTGTGTTTTCCTCAATCGAGATTTTGCCTCACGTCTCACCCGGAATTGTGTTTCGTAGACTGAGTTTTTACGCGTCTGCTGTTCCAATTTGTGGCAAAGAAATATCGCAATCAGATATGAATATTTGGTAAGGTGCTTTTTTAATTCGTGCTGTGTTGTTAAAGCTAGTACAAAAATTTCAATGCACGCTTAATACAATTAAAATCGCACAATACATATATTAAAATCTGCATATATGGCTGGAAAAATTAAAAACACGTTAATGAAAATCATTTGTGTTTTGTTAGTCATAAACATTCTGTATCAGCTCATCATCGTGAACTTTAGACCATTATTTAACGTAAATAGAGCAAAGGTTATGAAACTTTGGGGAATGATGTGTTACAGCATACCTTATCATACTTCTATAAAACTCCCGTTCTCACTCGCTTCAAACTTTAATTCTACACTTTATTTCCATGCGGTCGCTGATTTCAATGATAGGGAATGAGCTACAGGTAAAATACTTAGATAGAAGATAACTGCCTGAAGAATTCCTATTCTAGCTGCTCATTTTTCGTAACTAAAGCATTATTGCTGCGGTCAAAATGTCATGTGAAATTGACCAAAAAAGTGTGTATGGACGGCGTTTTGAGTACAAACTGGAAAGGTCTTTGTTTCAAAGATTTCTCCGTAAAAGACCAAGGTCTCGTGTATTCAGAACAATCTTACGATTGTTTAGTAACTTATTTTCACGCAAATGTGTATTTCTTGTTGGATAAAACCTCCGAAAATTCAGCTGCTGCTCACAAAAGTGCCGAATTCAAAGTACAAATCATTTTGAACCAGGAAGCTGGTAGATTGTGTTCAGAAGAAATTAAACAGCGAGAACCAGTTTGCGAAACACCGAGATTCATATGACCGGAAGACTTTAATATGCGCAGAAAACAGCGTTTTCTTGTAAAGTACATTTGGCCAATTTTAGCTTGGGAAAAAATATTTTTTACACAAAAAATTCTGATATTAATTTCCCAATTTGGTTTCAAAAAGTGTGATTTCTATTGTTTTATATCAAACACTGATCCCTTAACACTGAGAATGATTTTTTCTGTGTTTTTCAAACGTGTTTGTGGAAGTAAAGGAACGCGTAAAAGCCTTTTTGTTTCACTTGTACTTTCTGTTTAAAACATATCAGTGACAAAATATATGTGTTCAAACCCCAATATGTTCTAATTAAACTAGTTTTAAAGCTATTAAATATAGTTGTAAATGCAACTCATATATGAACGGGAACATCAAATAAAAACACAAAATTATTGAATCATTAAAATGCTATTCACATCCATTGAAGTCAAGAATGATTTCTAATTAAGTATATTTTACTTGAATAGGGAAATAATATTGGCGATGAAAATATTAAGTGCCACACATAGATTAATAATGCGTAGGTATTAATTTTGCCAGCCCTAAACTCCAATTTCCTGCGCTACCTCTACGGTTCTAATAACAGAACACTTATAAATGAGCAACTTATATTTTTTACCCCTTAATAGAGTAATACATTGTCCTAGAAGTTTGAAGTTTTCAAACCACACTATCTACATTTCTACATTTAGAGATAGAATGAAATATGGCGACAGGAAACAGCCGTTTAAACCATTTATGGTTTGCTACCCATCTCATGTCATCTTAAATTAGTACTTTATAATAATGGGGTCAAGACGATTTCTTGACCAAGAGCAAGGCAGTCAAAACTAACTGATGTATCCAAATTTCAAAGGATGGGTAATTTATATGCTTCTTTACTGTGAATATGCAGTCTGTCAGGACTTCTTGGGAGTTAATAGTGTGTGGTTGCAAAATTTCAGTCAGGTCTTCTCGAGTAAACACAGAAGTGAAGTGTATTGAGAATTCTGGTTTCGCTTCTGTTTTCCGTTAGAATTACGACCTCAAGCTCGATCAGTGGTCCAATATTATCTCTTTTCAGATTTCTATCGTTCAAGTATTTGTAGAAGCTCTTAGGGCTAGTTTTTCCGTGTGTTGCAAGTAGAATTTATTTATTTCGCTTTGTATATTTTCCCGTTAGTTTCCCTGCCTGGCCGGTGTGGATGTGCTCTCAACGGTAGGGTTCTGTTTAGTGTCTTGTAAGTCATCTGTATGATTGTTTCTTGGCATTTGAAAATCAATTTTTTGTAAAAACCAAGGAGGGTTATTGGTTAGTCCAATACGTTTTGTTGGAATATGATGTTCAGTATTGCTTGCAGTTTTGTTTTTAAGAATCATGTAGAGCTCCTCAACGTTTATAATTCTCATTCGTGCTTCGTAGTCAAAACTGCCCAGCTCCTCTTCCATTAGTTCGAAATTTAGTCATGTGTAGTTTATGGAGTTTTTGAGTTAAGTCCTACGATTACGGTCGTCGACTTAGTGTGCAAAGTTTACCACACTGTGATCGCCGATCTTATCCGTGACTTCTAAGCCAATGATTCCGAGGTCAGAGGTTTTGGTAACGATGTCAAGAATATTGTTCTGTATAGTTGGTTCGTTGACATTTTGCTGCAGAGCATTTATATCTATCAGATCAATAAGCTTGGATCCAGGTGCACGACTTTGGTGAGTAGTCCAGTTTATGTGCGGTAGATTGCAGTCCCCTCAAAGTGAAATTACAGAAAATTTCTGCGACAGCTCCTTCGTCCTCGCTTTCTAGAATGTCAATCTCTCTTAAGTGAACGTAACTTCATTTTATGATCAGGTATGGATGAAATTTATGTGTGAAGCGTTACTTTGTAATGCTGAACCTGGACGTCATGCCCAAATTACCTCGAGCTCAGAGCAAGGAGATTTTTTGTTCGTAGTGACCTGTTAATCGTAAACTGGATAGTCCCAGTGAAATTCGGCTACCGAATGTCAAGGATTGACATGCTTGATGGCGAAGTGTATCTGTCATGTTTTGTGCCGCGTCATCTTCAGACAGGTTTTGCAAAAAACGATGTAATTGAAATTGTTTATTTTATTTATGAACTTATACTTGAGCCATTTTTCTTGACTTCACTCCCCTTGGCTTTATTACTCAACACTTGCGTTGACAGAAATATGATTGCAACAGTTCGTTTTAAAGTGCAGTCGTAAAACGAATTTACTTCTTTCTATGAAACGAAATACAAACTTAATTATAGATTACGTTTCCACACCAAGAAAATTTATGTAAAAACAAGATGAGCATTTCTTAAAGTCCTATCTCGGTTCTGACATTCGCATGTCTATTTTGGTAAAGAACCAATGACTTTCTTATAAAGGGATTAAAATTTACAACTTGAGGTCATGTTTATATATACATGTAGCAATGTTTTTTTCATGTGGAATGTGCAATGCAAATTATGCCTTCGTCTCAGTGTTACTAATTTACCAACGAGGCGTATATTGCGAACGATAGAGGTTTCTATAAACAATAATTTTCAACCAACTGCGGAAATAAATCAACTTCATTTCGAAAGTTTGATTGATGTTCATCTTGTTTTCAGCACAACCATTATTTCACGACTGCACGAACAAGTCTATCTCTCATATCTAGTAAACGCTAAAGATGTCATTTTTATGACCTGAGAATAAAATTTCCCAACGCTTATAACAGTGAAGAGAGCATATTAACTGCTTTGCTTCTTAGTTGTAAAAATAGCACTGCAACTTGGGATGCGATCGTATTGTAGAAGAATAGTTTCGATTTAGAATAGATCGTATTGTAGAAGAATTGTTTAGATTTAGAAAAGATCGTATTGTAGAAGTATCCGGAGTCGGAAATGCAATAACAGCCATCTCATTTAGTTTAAATTCAGCTTCTGATCTATGTAAGGACTATATAAATTCATAAAGGGGGTTAGAAAGGCCCATGAGATAGAAATCAAGTACAATAACGTAGTTGCTCTCGTATCCACTTAACGCAGGCTTGGTAGGACAATTTTTCAGTAATGTTTCATCTCAAATTTTACCTTTCTTTCAATTTACTTCCACTGAATAATTACCCCAAACAAATAGTGTGATGGTATTATAATTTGCAGAATTGACTTCAGAATATTTTCAAAATTAAGTTCAGTGTCATAGTGTTTGTTTCTTGGATTTTTATTTCATTTTGAGCAAATGCTGAAAAATTACAAACTCGAAAAGATTCAATAATTTGAGTTAGCTTTATTGACAAAAAAGTGTACGCAGAGTCTCATGAAACGAATTTATTATTCACCAGTCTATGTGTTTGAAATAAGCATGCATACAAAGGGTACGCATGATGATCCTGCTTCAAATCCACCAAACCATATAATACTCATAGAATAAAAAACTGATTTTCAACACTAATACTTCAAAAATGAACGCTGTCATTAGTAATAAAAAATTGGGTACAAGCAACAGCTTTTGCACTTTCAAACATGACATGTATAACATTTGGAACCTCTTATCTGTGTATCAGTGGTGAGCGTGCAGCAAGTCAAGCGTAAATCCCAAGAGGAATGCTGTATGAATAGAACTCAAGATAGGGTTTCTCTCGAGGAATTCTGGAGCGAGGTGTTCATTTCAGACGTGCAGCTATCGACTTCAGAAGCTGGTATGTATTTCATTTTGTGCAGACGTGATTTTCAACTCTTGGCAGCTCGGGGCTGTTTATACTCGTTGATGGGAAAACAAAACGGCTGTTGTCAATGAGTTCTTCGTAAATAACATGTTTTGATATAATTCGTATAATATATTCGCGAGTTATTTATTATCGAAGTCGATCTCATACCGATGTAAAAATGCATTTTACTATCCATCCATGTATCCATCCATCCATCTATATATTCATGCATTGTAGTTTTTGCCGTGTGTAATCGATTCAATTAAGAGATATTATCTTACTCTAGTTGCGATTGTAGTTTAATTGAAAATCTGACGAAAATTCATTGAATGAGCAATAGCTTGTTGAATTTTGATAGTCTGTACCACATTTTCACAGATTAGCTACCTTCCAGGCGTCAATTTTTACAGTTACAGCACCTTCATAGCATATTATGTATTGATGATAATATTCTAAAATTAGTATAGTCGTCGTTCATGGCTATTCAGTGTCGTCAGAGAGAGAGAATATCCTCAATCACTGGCACTCAGACATCGAAATTTCCCCTGACCCGCTTACTGGCTTGCTAACTTTGTGCCAACGCCATTAATGGTAATCTATATGACCCTGATTTGGTGTTATCATTCCGGATGTGAACTAGGAAATGCTCCGACTGATGTTTTATACATTTGTTGACTTCAAAATTCTTTGACACTCTAGTATTCGCTTGCCAACTCAGCACCAACCCCAAAAACGTAGCCCACGTAATGTTGACTTGGCGTTGCCATTGCAGATGCACAATAGAAAATGACCTACCTCAAAAATTATCATTCGTCAAAATGCCGATATTCTGCCAACGTTCATTTGTCTCGCCCACCACTAAAATCTTTTTATTTATGTTAGGTCAGACATGTGCTCACACAAACCTGATCTGAGCTTCAGCAATTTTCAAAATATTCTAACATGTAATCGTCATTTCCATTTAACTCAAGTAGGATTTTTCCCCTCTAGGGGCAACATAAACAAAAATATTTTGTTATTTCTTAGACAGACTGTTCACAAAATATTTCTTATTAAAAAGTAACCAGGAGTTTATTTTTAATGAATTAAGCAAAAAATCGGGCCGTAATAAAGTCAAAGTTTCTATATTAACCACCGATTAAATCGTATATGATAATATCATCCCTACAAAGTTTTCAAACTTCTTCAAAATATTTAGTTTCCACATTAATATATACCAAAGAAAATTATGATTGAATAGAAATCTCTGCGAGGAAGAACATGCATTTTTGTCTTGGCTTTATTTTTAAACCTCATTGTTGTAACATTGGAGAAGACATTCAATACAACACAACACTTTTCTGCAACCAACCAAAGTTCTACTATTACATTCCTTCTGTTCACGTTGAAAAAAGAAGAATGTAAAGTTCTCGTATTTGGCTAGTCCTAGGCAATATTGTATACATAAACCTCAAAGTTGAATACTATAAAAATGAATAGATGATCTGGTTTTTCCAAGTTACTTGTGTCAGTGCAAAATCGGTCAATAGATGACAGTACTTTTAATAGTTAATCCATATCGTTTGATTCTGTTCGTTCATTGATTTTTTTTGCGTTGAAGAAATTGAATGATATTTGCAGGAGGACTGCAGTAGTGGAACACAAGCAAAATTGTCGCAATTCTTGTCAACATTATCTAACGTAGTATTAAAAAAAAACGAAATTATTTTATGACTTATTTGTGAAACTCTCGTAATTTCCTTGCACATGTCACTAAAAGTAATATTGTCCGTGTCAATGACGGCAGCAGCAAATTTCGATGACAGTCGAGTTTTTGAAAGGTTAATTTAGTTTTTGAGTCACCGCCATCCATATTAGAGATTATAGGCCTCCAATGACTTGCTCAGTTTTCTGTAGAGAGTTGAAGGCAACTTTTTTTGTGTCTACACTCCTGCGCGAATCCTCGCAATAAAACTGGTACAAAACACTTGCTTCTAGTCACATCCTTCAATAAGGATGGCAAATATCACATGGAATAAATTTTTAAGAAATTACCTCAAATGCATGGATTTTGAAAGTTGAACGAACGTTCTTAAAGCGTAATAATTCAAAAATGATTTGTAGATACAAATGCCATTATATATTAGCATTAATCTTTAATAAGATTAATTTTTTGTATACTTTGCCATGAAATAGGTCACTTATCATACACATCAAGTGAATGCATTCAAATGATGAAGTAAATTTTCTACCTCTAAGTCTGTGATAATGATTTCATGGTAAACGCCCCTGTCAAGCCATTACTCAGGATGTTTTCTAATAACTACATCTATTGAGGTCATGGCGTACGCAGAAAAACTAGTCCCCCCTGAATAGTTCGGTTGACAAGAAAGCGTCTGGGATTAAAATGATCGAAACCTGTCGTACTTCCTTCTGCACTTCATAGCGTCTAGTGATGATAATAAGCTGGGTTAAGGGCAGGATCCTTATAAGCAGAGCCTTGAAAATCACCCTTGTCGTCTCGTTCTGAAGTAAAATAGTGATACTTTATAAACGGGTAAATTAGTCAAATGCTGCACTTATAGGAAGAATAGTATAATTAACTGATCCAGTAATGACAGATAATTTTACAGCAATTACGGCCGTGACTGTTACGAGATGTAGAACAAAGTAAAAAGAGCTGTGAAATGCAAATGTAAAGCTTGCAGAATTTGCATCGTATGAAACGTGAGTTTCTGCTGGCAACTTTTTTAGCTTATTTAGTTGAACCTTAAATTCCTGAACGTAAATTTTCAAAGTTTTGCTCACCGAGTCTGTGGTTCTCGGAATAATGAAGCTACAATCTACACACATTTTTGGAATAAGCATTAGCTATTATATCATGCACACATATTATCCACGAAAATGGATATTATACAGATATCGAACATGCTGCAATTTTACTTCATCCAACGGCAGAACTTTGCTCCTAAAACTGTCAAGCTTTTCTAAATATCGTAAAGCAAGCCGAGGTAAAACTCCGGTAATAGCCCAACTGGAAAGTATTGTAACGACTTACAGGCGAAAAACAAATTCTTACGTAAGAAAATGAATGAGAAGAATATCAAAGTCTATTTATTTCAGACTATCATAATTTCCACGCTATTATGCGTTAGTTTTATTTTATTAAAATTGGTAGTTGAGAGATAATGCCGGAGACACTATTCTCCCTATGTGCTACCTTGGATAAAATAATCAAATTATTTAAATCTAACCATATGCGTTTGAATCGTTGTACATTGTTCTAAAGGGAATTATAATATGTCTAGTAATTGATTTCCACTAACTAAAACAACAATTTGTGTGCAGAGATTTTCATGCTAGTATATTTGCTCACTGAACGCTCTTAAATACCTTTGTTAAACGTGTAAATGTATCAGATCATATTACCGCAATGAATGAAAAATGAATGAAAAAATCTAAAAAAAGTTAAGCAACAAATACATTTCCTGCTTCATTTTCAAGATAGTAGCTTCTCAGTGTAGGAGAAAAATAGTCATCTAATAACGATTATTTTCGTATAATCGACTATTTAATTCAAATAGCGTACTAATATTAGAACTCATCTAGTGTATAGCTTTTTTATATTGTTGATAAATTCGGCACTATTTGTAAAGGCGTTGGATATTGTAAAAGAAAGATTTGAATTTTTTAACTCTAGGAGTGTCAAATTGGTGCCAAAACTGAACTCTGACTGTCAAAATTATTGCCCTCCTGTTATATTTGGTAGCAATTTTAGGGAAAATCAATGTCACAAACTCACAACCAAACAGATTTTTTAACAGTTTTAATCTATATTTTGTGTTGGTCGTGACAATTCTTAATTTTTTATTTTATTTACTTTCCATAGTTTTTTTTAATTCCATCTACGTAACTAATGTATCCACACATATCTTCCTGAAATATAACAGTTGTCTTAAAACCCTGTCGACGTTACAGACTTTCTGGCTGAACTCAGAGATTATTCTATGAAATAAAAATAATGCACCTTGGTAAAATTAAAAAAAAGAAACGCTTGTAAGTTATTTGGGTATCAACACACTTTTCTTAGAAAATGTTTAGTAAACCATTCAAAAATTTAAGTAGGATTTTTAATTATAATCGTTCAAAAATATTGCAAACGCTCATTATGAGTTGTTTCAAGTAATTCAACACAACAAAAAGGTTCATAGACCCCAAAGGCGAGGTGTGTCAGTAGCCGTGATACCAACGTACATCGTGAGCTAGATGACCCTCGTAGAGAAACTCTGATATATCAGGGGTCAGTTGAGAGGTTACCGACAGAGACAACTAAAAACGTTACAATTGTAACAATTTTTTAATTTGTTTAACAATACAGTAAAGTATGTTACTCAAATCGTCTTTTGTTCATTTATGAGATACTTGAAAGTCCAACTGAAACATTATTTTGATCTTTATTACGTTTTAGATCCAAAATTTGGTGCGATAAATAATGCTTTTTTCAATTGGGATGAAGCATGAAGCATGAGCTACAACATTTCACCTTTAATTTAAAACATCTGAAGCTCAAATCAATACTTGTAAAGCTCATTTCAATTTCAAAATAAATGAAGTTCATACTATAATAGTTGATGCTTAAATTAATATGTCTGAAGTTCAAGTTCAAGTAACTCATATGTAAGGTAAAATATACAATATTTTATCAATATAATAAAATAAAATTTGCAGCTCTAAAGCCCATAATATTATATTCAAATTTAAATGTATACATCAACTTCATGCATATATCATGAAAATAATTATTTGGTGCAACTGAATGTTTTTTAACAATAAAATATTGTACGTGTGCTTAATTTCCGTGGATGACAATAGTTAATGGGCCATTTGAAAAACTCTTCCATGATTTGGTCAACCAATTTCAATGCCTTTTAACATCATTGAATGATATGAACACAGAGAAATGTAAGCCAAATTAATTGTGCTGATCATGTTTATTCAATATTGCTATATATTAAGTGATTGTCTACCGTTTACTTCGTAAACGAGACAATATTTTTCTGTAGAATCAACTGCCATCAAATATCTTAAAATTTTAGTTAAAGGAATGAACAATGAGACATTTATCGAACATTTAGTTATAATTTTTTGCAAAATTTGTTTTGTAAATGTGAATCAAGCATTTTTCAATTTTTCTAGAAGTTAGCACGGATAGAAAAATGTATGAGATGAAATGATTGTAAGCGAACAAGTTGTTCCCGGACATCTCTTCCTCGGTTACACTTGTTCCAGGCTTTTGAAATTTGACTATAGGTTAGATTATGTTTGGTCATGCTCAATATCACGTAAAATTTTAAAACTCAATTCGCTGAATATTTACACAAGTAATTTGAACTTCAGTTCTTCAAACCTAAAACCTATTTTTTTCAGTTTTTATTATAATATTAAGACAAGATATTCAATTTAGAAATTTAGATATTTAGCGTGTATGCAGAACTACCATTCTGTATCTACCAATAACATGGCCTAGATAGTACAGATGGAAATTCCAGTTTGAAAGTGATAAAACTAAGGATCTATAATATAAAATATATTTTTCAGTTTTATCCGTGGCACTATCAGAACCTGAATATTTTCACGAATATATACAGAACTTCCATTCTGCAACTTATCTACCGATAACATGGCCATAAAGGAGAAAAGAGCTAATGACAGGAAAAAATGGCATAGTTTATAGCAATCCTCTGGTATCACCAATGTAATGTTTATAATACACGTAAACCCGTTCAGATTTTAATTCGATAATTTTTCGTTCCACTATACATATAATAATAATACACAGTTTTTTACTTGCTTGCTTCGTCCGTCAGTTCGTCACGCTCTGAAGGATTTAGGTAGGAGAAAATTCGATAAGGTTCACGTACTGTGAGCAATGTATCGTGGATACCAAACGCACATCAATGCCTCATCAATGGCATTTGATGTCAAAACTTACTCGCAAAGTCACTGGCAAACGAAATTAAACAAAAAATAATAATAATAAAAAACACGTGAATTTTCCCATGTGGGTCTACCAGTTAATAATAGATAGAAGTAATGGGACGGACACACACAGCTAGAGATGGACATACACTGTCTATTGTGTATGTAGACTAATCGACCCACACGTGAAAATTCATGTGTTTTTACTGAATTATTTCGTTTCATTTGCCAGTGGACGCGGGCTTTGTGAAAGAGTTTCTAGATTGATGTATGTGCCTTTGGTATCTACAAAACAATGCTTACAATACATGTATACCCCATTGAATTTTTTCCTATCTAAATCCTTAAGAGCGTGACAGAAAGACGGACCAGCAAGCAAGCAACAAACTGTGTATTATTTTATTGTGAAACGTTAATTGGGCTCAAAATTTGCATCTCTGATCGTGTAAGTTGTACGATCTACTTCAAGGAAAACAATTTGGCTCATCTAAGAAGCTGCAAAATGAAAGTTGCAATCTATTTAGAGACCATTCTGAGACCTGTGATGAGGAATTTCTATCAAGAAATGTTTGAATATAAACTATGTGCTTTCAGTTATAAAATGTACTCGCCATTGCTACAAACCGAACACAATCTATGTATCTCTCCGACACTGTCTTAGATTTATTGAGTTCTTATTCGTGAGGAAGTGGCCCTTTCTCAAGAATAAGAACTTTACACCGGTGGGCTAACGAGTGTAGTTAGTGTTAGAGACCAAAACTCGTTCCAAAACTCATGAATCAGTTGCTGTTCAGGAAGCGTCATCGAAGTCATTAGCTCGCCTGTCCTTTCAGTGGAAGAATTTCATCTAATTTTTTGTGAATACTACCTCATAACTGAAAAAAAATAATACACTAAAATTACTTGAGGTATGGAAATGAAAGAAGTAGAAAATATTCGAAGCAAAAAACAAAAGTTAAGGGAAATGGTTACCTTGCTTGCGATTAGTGAATATTAATTCTATGCATTCAAACTGCGAGCTTGTTTTACTCAATTATAGCAAACTTTATGCATCAAGGCTGCTGCATCACACACCTCTTCAATTTGAATTGTATGATCTTCCGGTGTCTAATTCTGTATTTAATTGTAAAATTGTAGTATTCTTGTTAACAAGGATAAAAGGAATTGATTTTGAGTGATTCTTCAGTGTGATTTCGGCTTTGTTCCATAATTATGCAATTTGTAAAAATTTATTTTTGTGTGTCTTTATTTTTCAAGGATCTCTTGTCACAGTATGAACACTGATCTGATATGTTTCAACGCATAACGTTAACAATGTCAAGTATTAGTTGCGTAAGCTCATTTTCAAATTTCTCTCATTTTTGGATGATCATTTCGGTTTTCATATGGAAACTTTTCTTTCCGTCCATTCATAACAAATGTAAGTTACTGATTTCAACTATTATGGTGGATATTTTTGATCGCTCAAACTTTTTACTTAGTTACGGATAATTTTTTTACAGGAATAATGAAAAATAATTCAGATGGAGGTAACTTTATTCATCATCGATGAACAATATTTGACTGTTATAAATAATGACTTACTTCCCCCAGTTCTCACGTAGAAAACTAGACAGAACACAAATAAATATATTACCATAAGAATACAAGGCACTTCTTATGGTAGAGTAGGGTGTTGTTCTAGCATAATTCAATCAATCAGTTTAAGTTCAGGGATGAAAAAGTTAGTAGTGGAGTTTCTTTTCGAAGATGGGCACCTTCACGGGGACCTGGATCTTCTTGACAACTTCGATGGGGACCTTCTTGATGACCTCAACGGGTACCTTAACCTTCCTGAGGATGGTGACGTGGTGGGGGACGACGAACGGCTTGGTCACTTGGAAGACCTCGGGGACATAGTTGGCAATTGGAGTTGGCACAACAATGGGGACGCTGCTGACAACGTTGCCTCCAACGCTGGCGCTGATTCCTCCACCACCGAATCCACCTCCTCCGATTCCACCGCCGAATCCACCGATTCCACCTCCGAGTCCACCGAGTCCACCTCCGAGTCCACCGATTCCACCTCCGAGTCCACCGATTCCACCTCCGAGTCCACCGCCGAATCCACCGATTCCACCGTGCCCGCCAGCGGCGGCGCAGGCAACGACGGCGGAGAAGATAATGGCTTGAACCTGGTCGAAGGAAGTCAGCATATTATAACCTGCAACTGTACCGTGATAAAGACACCTTTACATTTACTTGCAGCCATACTGTGAATCATTACAGGAAATTTTTCCTGCTAGATTAAACGTACACTGTCATACAAATTTTCAAAAGAATTTAGGATATGATTTTATTTGAGAGAAGTCGATAATTTCTTTGCTAGAAATATAAGGAAAACAATAGTGCGGATTTATCAAAATAGGTGAGAGTTAAAACGACTATATTTTGAATAAAAATTATATCGTATGCTCCATGATTATTATAACTTTTATTAACCCCAGCTCTTTAAACGAATAAAGCGCATTCAACTAAATTTTATGTTAACTCGAATTTTTTCATTTGTCAACTATTCTTGTATTGTTTACTCACAGAGTTCATTTTGGTTGTTTGGTATTGAAGCTTGAGCGACACAATGATCTTCCCCAGACGACGTGCATCTTATATACTTAATCTATACTGCTGAAAAACGTCGCTATGTTCAGGGCCAGGTCTTCTGAGACGCCTCTGTTGACCTTAGAAACTTAACGTCTGGAAAAAAGTCACTCTTGCTAACTCCGATGAGACAGCGAAAATGAGAGCGATTTGGCTACTAGTTCAGCTGGATACCTTCTGCATGTTAGGGCTGAACACAAGGGCGAGAGTTTGCTGCGTTGGTCAGAAGACAATAATGAAACGATGAGACTTAGAGTGCTGAAGGTTCTGTTTACAATCAAAGAGTACTGTGCACCTCAAATGCTAGGGGAAAGAAATTAATATCAGTGGAAGAAAATAAAAATATGAGTAGAACAGAAAAAGACTATTCAAATGATTGTCAAGAATTCAATTATGAATTTGGTCGTTACTGAAAACCGGTTAATATAGAGAGCTACATGTCTAGTCTGTATTTAATTTAAAAAGAACCTTAAACCAAAATTTATACAATTTCGAGGAATCATTTTCAACGTAAGACGCTATGACCTTTACAATATTTTCCTTCCAATACTAGCAGGTAGAAAAAGCATTTAAAAGTTCTATTTGATACCTGTAATAATAAATCAAGTAATTACTCTCAATATTAATTAATCTTATAATCAGTTCAGCAGAAATAAATATTGTAATTATATTCAATACCAGATGAAAGCTGCAAGGAAATACAAGACAAAACTTCTTCCAGTGAGCGCCATATTTCGTGCAGGTTTAAGAAATGCTTCAGACTTACATACAAAACACAAACGCTTATAGTAAACGTTACCCACTGCGGTCCTCATAACATTTGAGCATATGAGAGGACAATATGTATTATTTTTTATGGTTTTCTGTTGCAAATGATCTCAGGAGTTCTAAAGGGATTTATAAGGCGAAATTTTATGACTGCATGCCTCACTATGTTCGGTTGCGTTCACTTCTCATAGTATATTCTAATAATAGAAAGCTAGTTCAGAAATGTGAACGTACGAGATGAAAAATGCTCTGGAGGAGCTTGTTAAATTTTTCCAAGGAAACTGTACAAGTATTTCGACCAATGTCTTTATAACTGAAAAATTATTGCGATTGCTTCTCAACTGAATAGCAAATTTATCCAAAATTCTTATATGGTATATATTTACCTCTGATATCTTGATATTTAAACGTGTATTTTCTATATTCATCATATTTTACTAATAATGGTTGTGTAAATCTAAAATTATGTGAATGTTTCAGCATAAATACGTTACAAAATAAGTTTCAGTATGGGAATGAACAAATTTATTTTAACAATAATTTCATTACAATAAGTTCAGTGTTTGCAACGTTCAATATTGTCAACTAGGAACTTGGAGAAATGGCAACAATTGACCAGATGGGACTGATTTTGTTCCGAAAATCTTTTTCTAGGAGTGAACCGTTTATAATTTTATTAAAGATTGGGAGAGCAGGTGCTACTCAGCGCTCAAGAGTTCAAAGAACAACTTAGACCAAATTTGAAAGCTCTAAAACGATCTCATGATTGCCATGTAATTGATTTACTTGATGCACACTACATATTCCAAATGTCAGACTGGTCAGAAAAAGGAAATAAGTGGCAGAAATACTTCTTTACGACCTAAAGTTTGTACTGTCACAGTGCAAACATGGCATAGAACTGTATACCTTGGTCTTCTAGTCTCTCATGGCGAACCTTACGCTAGCATCAATTGTTTTCTAGGATACAGATTAAAAGTTTTGTACTAGTGAATGAAACTACTTGTGGAAGAAACAAAATGATTACCTTCACTTTAAGACAGTGGGCTCAAAATATCAATGAGAGATAAACAAATTTATATTAGTGAATGCATCAAAAATACTCCTTGAATATACTTTCTGAAAAAATATTTCATTACTGATTCCTTGTTGTAACCTGGGTCACATAATGCAAGCAATGTTTCAGCTAACAATGCTTGTTTTCACAGGATAAGTAACTAAAAATATCAACATTTTATACCGGTGATCAGGTAATGAACATAAGCAAGTTTTGATAACACTGAGAATTTACTTGGAGGAAATATTTTACAAAATTCAATGTTTCAATGAAATTATAAAAAATTTGAAACTGATAATTCATATAAGGTTTCTTTCTCAAATACTGTATAACTCCTCAGTAACATACTACTGGTATACAATGTATTGAGAAGACTATCATGATATACATCTACAGCCCAAATTGATAAACTGTATTCAAGTGACGAAACTACTTCTTTAACGAAACTACTAACACATATAAAGCATGTTCTTCATTAAAAAATAATAAAGCCGTAAAAAGTTTCATTTTATGCGCTATGACAGATCATTATTTTGGACTCTGATCAGTATAAGAGTCCACTATTATTGAGCGGCTTGACGGACACAGACTCACACAGTTACGATGAAGTTTGGTGTGCTCGCTGTAGCTTATTTCTACTCAAAACGAGCCCTTACATATAACCTGTTAATTTTTTAACCAGCAACGGGTACATCAAGAATAAGCCATGCTAAATATGTTATTCTCATATGACACGATCCGCATATCCCTCGAGGATGGCAACAAGTGTAGTCATAGAGCACATGTATGTATGTGTACTGCTTCATTTGTAAAGAAGTAAAATGAAAGCATGAGGCCTCAGTTTTCCTGAATGATTTTGCAAATTTTGCCCATCGATAGTGACATTTATATCATGTTGAGCACAAACCACCTACAAAAAAAAACAATTCCAGTGATCAAAATAACATGTATACCTAACTGAACATGTTCGAAGAACTTAGGATGTCTATATAAATCTGCCAGAATGAAAGTAAAAGTTAATTGCGGGTTACCGGAACGGCACTCAGGCAGCTGAAGTTCAATGAACACTGAGCGTGCAACCGCGGAACAAAAGAATGACTGCTAAAGTTTCTAAGGAAATACACAAATTTAGTCAGCGATGAAATCCCTTTGTGTAGCAGAGTTTAGGAGGCTTTAGTTTCTGAGACTAGATGCAAATTATTAAACACGGCATTGGGTTTTAGTTTACTAGTATATTTTTCACAGCTACTGCGGAGAATGAAGTTTTGATTTGTCATTTCCATTCGAAAATGTTCTTGGATACCCACGCTGAGAATTCTATGGATGCGAATTAGATCCGAATCCCAGCAGTAATTGATAAAACAGGACGATTCGTAAAATATTACAACAACAAATATGAAAAATAGTTCAGACAATCTTTTTAACGAAATACAATACAATGAGCTTGCCAGTTTCATATATTAAGTAGCAAAATTCAAACTCTCAGTAAATATTTCGTTTATACCTGTATTCAATAAATTTGAAACACTTTCTTGTAGAAATAGTAACTTTTTTCGCAATAAGTTTTGTTGGTGATATACTGTTCTTACTTGAAAAACAATCGAGATAGAAGCAACTTTCATAAAATAGTTATCCTACGAGACTGAAACCTCGTTCTGGCTTTGAATTATAAAGATCTCAGTCCTTGCTCGTAGTTAGCAGTTTTGTTGCAGCTCCCGTGTTAGCGCTCATTTATGAACAGTTAATTTTTTAATGCGAGTTTAATGGGTGAGATGCCGTCGTATCAATCAAAGTGGGCAAACTACAAGCGTACGTAAGTCATAATACTGTCACTCACTTGTTGGCTTCTTCAAAAGGTGTATTCAAATATAACAATGTGCTACATGCTTATCATAAAATCAAAACTTGTAGAGCCCCATTCAAGCATCCAAATGCATGTGGAATGTTTGCTGGAAATAAGTGTGCTTAGTTTAGCAAAGTTACATGAAGAAAAGGAAAGACATGTACTGCTACTGGATATTATCGATGTTTGCATACTGTACGTGTAGATACTTTCTCATGTTTTAGCAACGAATTTCAATGGACTTTTAAACATGGAAAGTGCATTTTTTCTCTATGATGCTTGAATAGCAAGCTTTCACAAAAACTGTGATGTTCGAATTGTTTTCAATTGAGTCATAATACTTCCTCGTGTGTCACATGTTACTGGTTTCTATGAAATATCTATCGCGCAAGGATGTTAAACATAAAGTAATGTAAAAACCATTGCTGTGACACATTTTCTGTAAACTTTATTTTAAATTGTATTTTTCTTTTGTTTCCGGTAGGATTCGCACACAGAAGCATTGAAATATTTCAGCATGTGTCCTCGTCGTAACAAAATGACTCAAAATAAAATGAGCTGTCAGTACACCTCCCTTTGTGACGTCACTTTCATTACTCAAGTCCAATGCCGTTAAATTGAATTGCAGGCTCATGTCTGCTCAAGTCATATGTACCAAGGCAAAACCGTGAGCAAAACGTCTGCCCTTAAATATGAATGTCCTTGCAAAGGTTCGGAGTGCCTGCGAAAGTGAACTCGTTTAGACTCTCCATCTACACAAAAACTGGAAACATGGAAAAATGTGAATTCTGAGTTCGAAATAGACAGTACACTAATAAGACGTATGGCATAAGAATTGTCTTGAAAGTTGGCATGAAATGAAGGCGCAAAAAGTGCCGTAATGGGAATTGTAAAAAAGAACAATGATATTAAGAAAAAGAATGAGACGCCACATAGAAGACAAAACTGTTCTGTCGTAAGAATTTTTGATGTTCCAAAATTTGAGAATTTTTATGCGAAGTCAAACTATTCATGTGTTACCTGTTGCTATATCCAATAGCACTAACATGAAGTATTTTTATTGTCATAATATTACGCTATAAAAAACGCTTATATTGAATACATTATCACTTTTGACTTCATTCCTATGATACTACAATCTCGTTATTCGTATCCAATTTTTAATTCTTTAAAAATACCTCGGATCTATTTCCTCCTTGTAGAAAATGAAGTATTCACAGAGCCGAGTTATTTCAACTTTCCCTTTTGCAATGCAAGATTGCCATATAGTAAAAGGAAATGCAAAAAAACGCAGAAAAATCTGAAAATTTCTGTTAATGGAGTAAACCATTTTATGCTCTACCATTTTATTTTGTAATACATGAACTGGTTTAATCCCTTTCTCACCGAAAGTTCTCTCAGTGTATCATCGACGGTTTATTCTGAAAAATAAGCCGCAGAGGAACTAGATTTAAAAGCTTCATTGCTAAACAAAGTTTAAAGTTATAAAGTTCATCCAATAAACAATTCCTCACCAATATCTAAATTGAAATGTACAAGTTGTTGTTTCAAAACTAAGTAAAACCGAACATGTTATTCTTTCCGTGTATTGTATTGACTTTTTCAAACTAAACTTTTGCAGAATGAGATCGAGGCAAACTTTATTTAATATAGTCGATATCACAAACTTGGCACATGGATAGTTTTGTGATCAAATAAATTTGCTAAAAATTTCAGGAGCTTTGCCCAATCAGCGCAAATTCACTCTAACTTCTATATTCATCATTTTCCACTGTCTCAGTCACGAGGTATGCCAATTATCTGGCATTAATGCAAAATTAAGAGGGAATGTTTACAGCATGAACTCAATTTTTCCTGTTTAATTAAGTAGAAACATTATAATAGCAACCATTATTTTTTGTTAACTAACATTGAGCTGTTTTTCTGTTGATCAATACGCTTTAACTGTTCTGAAAGGCTTACTCTATATTGATTTGAGAATATTTCTGTAATTCCATCATACATTCAAGCCTCTAGAATGACTGGAATCTATTATTTATCAAGATTAGCGTTGAAAGTATTTCAACTCAAGTGCTTCCACTCTTAAATTTAGAAAATTAACCATAAATACGAGTAATAACGGTGATACCATTTTTTTGTGATAGATTGAACATCACATCTTACAACTTGCAATCCTGCTTATTTTTTTGAGACTGTACAAAAAATTGTTTCTCAACGTATTTCTGTGATATGATAGTTCATGATATTTCATTATACTTTAAGACAATTGTAGTGAGTATGCACTTTAAAGCAATTAAAACCGTTTTAGTAATAAAAATAACGGGTCAACCCATTTTCCTTCGTAGTTGTGCAATTAAAATGATAATAGAAAAAATATAGCATTCAGTTCCATGCAAAATTTACTGTTTTGTGTATGACCACAAGCAACGTTTGGAAATCACTTATATTGCAACAATAAAATATTATCCTCGAAATGGACTTTTCCACATTATTTTTCTTGTGTCAGAAGGGGCTCACAAATAATTAAGGACAATAAATGATATTAGCGAATATAATTGTACCATAAGCTAGGTATCCAGGCGAGGAGTGTCGCAGCCATGACATGCTTGGAGGTTAGGTCAAGTTCATTAAGAGAGCCACCAGAGCTAAGAGGTGTTTTTTGACTAGCAGGGAGCTAGAAGACCAGTTCCAGGTCTGGCTGGAGTCCAAAAACTGTAGTATGGGATAGGTCAATCCCTTTACCGGCGCGTAAAAATTAAGTATATCATTCAGTGAGTCTTCAAAAAATAATTGGATAACCTTCTACCTCTTACTAGCGTCAGGTGCCTTTTGCTCTGATTCACATGATTTCTAAAAGTTTCGAAACGAAGAAGTAACATTAATTCTAGTGCATATAAACAATGTGTTCTCATTGATGGCTACCTGGGGTAGATCTACATGAGGCCAAGGACTACAATGACTCGACCGAAAATGTTTTATGTCAAACGACAGTTAAATCAAACGCACATATCAGAAACTCCATCTGTGAGAGAAAAGAGTGAACAGCTTCAATAAGTTATTTTCATCAAAATGAAAATTTAATAACGATACTAACTGGTCAGATGAAGGCCGATAGTTAGTCCCAATGAATGTAACGTTAAATGCCACAAGCTCATTCAATTTATTCTCCTAAAAGTTGTGTAATTTTTAGCTTTTCACAAAATTAATTACCAGAATATCAACAAAGAAAACTGCATTACTAATGTTCATGAGATTTAGAAGAGGGCCCGTCGTGTCCTAATCATTACTTTGCCGGCAGGTGACTAGGTCAGCCACAGAAATATATTCGTACTATATATAGGGTTAAAAATAATCTACCATACTCTGCGAATGAGCACAAATGGTGCTATGATATAGATTTAGCCGTCATTCAAATAAAATAGACTAAACAAGATGATGTAAAAATGTTTAGAGGATGTGTTGTTGATGCACCTTCTCTATTCGATACACTACCATGACGAAATTTATTCAAAAGTTTGAATATACGATGGATTTTTTGAGATTGCCTGTCATAGCGATCGTCTCCCACGAGTCAACTACCCTTTGAACTTCGCAGTCTACCAATTTCCATCTTCCCTGTCATCCATCCCTTGATGTTTTTTCTGTCCCCTAGTCTCGGATATTTTTCGATGTCGTGCTATTCCTCATGTCTGCAGTTCGATTTCGGGCATTCACATGCACTTCGTTTCGTTATCTGCTATCATTCACACTTGTCTCTCTCTCTCTTAACTTGCAGATGATAGTTGACATCCATGTCTTGTGTGCCTGTTGGTACCCACTGTTTTCTTACTTGTGTTTCTTGTTTGGTTGTTTTGTTCTCAGTGAACAGTTCTTGTTGACTCCAGTTTTCCCTCTGTCTATTTTTTTCTGTTCACCCTCATTTTACAATCGATCAGTGAGTACTAGGAAAGAAATAGGGCCTAAATGAATTTCCTGAAGTTGAAATTCAGAAAATGATTTGCAGCAAAGGTGAACATAGGAGGTTATACAGGCAAACATAATGGAAATTTACCCATTGGGACAAAAGGGATGAAATAACGGCATTGTGGTCTCTGCATCAGGCTGCTCCTCTGACATGCGCTGTTAATAATACTAAAAATTTATGGTGGTTGTAATTTTTTTAATCTTTCCGCTTCTCGCCTTGTCTACAATTTGTGATGGCATGCGCATTGTACATTCACGAGTGCGCTAGCTATCGGTAAGCTTACAAACGGCCTTGCTACACTCCATTATTTAATGATTGAAAATGAACTTAGAAACTTTACAACGGAGTTTTTACTTTAGAGACTGAAACGCTAACGCAGAGTCGATGATTATTCAATAATTTAATGTTGTCACAGAATAAATGAACTATGAGTCACTTAATCTAGCACACTCAAAACGAGTTCTGCATGCCAGCGCTCGTAAATATGCACGTCATCAAACTGGGGGACACTTCAATAATATTCTAGTGCTACTTAGAAAACGTGGACTCTCAGAACAACCTACTTCATTGCACTTCACTCAATCTGTGCCTTTCAAGCAATTTTAATTGTAAAATCTATTTAAATGGCGACATCGCCCAGATATGCTTCAAATTGGCTTGTGATATCCACCGGAATTTTATTTCGGCTGACATCGCTCATTAATTTTATTCTATTTTAATACAGATATCTTAGCCCATGTCTGTTATTTTCGTTCCAAATATACTTTGATGTTCATATTCCTAACGTGATCAACTTAAAAAGTTATCCTTCTCCACATCCCTGACCCTCTTTTTGAAAACATTAAATGTCAGTCTTGTATGAGGAAAAACATCCACAGTTGATCAAATGCAAGTCACCACGTAAAATTTTAAAATACTGGCCAACGATTCGAAAAAAGTTGTCCTATTGGATGCATCTAAAGCTAATAAATTGCGTCAAGTACTTATGGGGACAGATGTGCTGCCTTAGTTCTTGTCTATGTGTTCTTAGTCATGAAGACTTTTGTTGTGACCTAATTAATAAATACGCTAATATACTCTGATGTTCATACAGTTCAGATAGTATCAGATTGCTTCTACAGTTTCATACAGTTATAGATTGCTCAAGTAAATACAGTTTCATATTTTACGAGGATATTCCATATTTTCATGCATTTATTAAATCTGAATTCGATATATCAATATGTACGGTATGTGCAGAATTGTTGTTTTGCTATGGAAGGGAGTGGTTAAATTGGGAGGTTTCATTCTAGGTTCATGATAGAATAAAATCTCTGCTGGAGACCAATTTGATTAAAAACGTTCATCAAAAGCGGTTAGCCTTATTTTACTGATAAACAAAAGTGAAACCATGAGTTTATTCAGAATTAAATAATCATTTCATACGCACAACAAACGCCTCAGTTTCTTATGGAAAAGAAAAGGTAAAACTGTGAAACAGGCAGGAATGGAAAAAGGACGGAAGCACATCAGTTAAACGACTTGCAAAAGTGCGGAACAACAGCGAGCCTTTTAGTGGACGCTGCTCGACGAAAAAGGGGGCTTTGTAGGCACAGGGGCGAGCATCCGAGCAGCGAAAGCTTTAAAAATGAGGGTCTGTTATCTAATACAGGCCAAGTAAGTACTACAGTAGCATACCTTCCAATGGAGCAGAATTTTTTGCGGTTTTGAAGAGCACTTTCTTTACTCTGGATCCACATTTTATCGCGCTTATCATGCAAGTATGCAATAATGTCTTCTAAGTCGAGAACATCTTACAATCATTATGCAAGTTTGTAATAATGTGTTTTAATTTGAGAACTTATTAAGAACGAAATGTCTCGTGTTGACGACCCAGAGCAGAAAATTACAAATTATATTTCTGAGGGCGTTCACTGTTGTCATCATTTCCAAGTTCATGGAGTAGTTATTTTTCCCTCAAGCTTACAGTATTCTCTGATGTTCAGATGTAGGTATAATGAACCCGTGAGTATCATCTTACTTGAGGGAAAAAACACGATTTTTTGTAAATTCATTTTGCACAATACGTAGTTGAGATGCATATTGGGGTTCTTCAAATGTTTAATTCTACATAATCTAATACTAAGAATGACCGTCGTGTGTTTATATAATTATTTAATTATATGTATGTTCCGTGTCATGCTCGTAAGAACAGATAGCAAAAAATCATTGATAATTTCTTGCTATTTACTGATAAATTATTACTCTCATATTCGCTGTACAAGTGCACTATAATAAGTCACTTTCAAAAAAATTAGAGAGATCCAGAGTTTTATATACTCGACTCCGTATCGTGGAAACCGAGTTCGGTGGGGTATTGCATATTACAATATACAGGGTCAGACAAAATGATCTGGCACATTTGTAGGATAAATTTGTAGGTTAAATGTGTCAGATCATTTTACCTGACCCTGTACATACACAAGCTCACAGTTGCTTTCAGTAATACTCTATTTCTGTATCTAGAATATGACACGAATGGCTATAACTACTTCTATTACGGCTCAAAAATACTGCGTTCTAAGTGTTATTACTGTCACAAGAAAAATGTTACCTTTCAAATAAGCTGAGCATGGAAACTTCACCCGAACGAAAAAAAAGACTGAATCGAGAGCGAAAAAGAAGAGTGAGAGAAATATTAACTCAAGAATAACTAGCAGTTGTAAGGCAACAGGGGGATCAGTATGCAATTAGTTCACAAGAACGACTAGAGGCCATACGCTCAGCAGCAGGACTAAGGCAGGCGCAGAGGCGTGAACAGGAGGATGATGACCAGCGTTTTGTTCGTAGAAGGAGCGTTATGTTCAGTTCCCTTTAATTCCAGCATTTGCAATGACGATTAATAAGTCTCAAGGACAGCCCTTTTCAAATGTTGGAGTATACTTGCCATCACCTGTTTTCTCTCATGTACAACTGTATGTAGCTCTTAATCGTATAAGAAATAAGAATAACATTAAAATAGCAATTAAAGAAACTGATGTTCAAGAAAATTTGGTAGATGATTTGTTTTTTATTAGGAATGTTGTCAGTAAAGAAATACTAAATTGAAACGTTTGTCCTTTGTAAATCTATACTATAATAAGAGCCACTTCCGTCTGTCCCTGTGTCACACTCTTCTAATCGATAGTTTTGATAGCAACGAGGATAAAGCTTAAGAAATACAAGAAATCCTTCTATTGCATTATTTTTCTGTAGCAATTCAATTACCTTTCACTTGGATTATGGTATCCAAAAAACACAATCGGTTTATTTATATAAATAAAAATTTTCTTTGGACCTTTTTCTGTTGAAATTCATCATGATGCTTAGATATTTTTAATTGATGATGCGAAAAGAAATGTTTTAAATTAGTTTGACCAGTAACCTGGCTACCATTAAGTATAAGGCCAAAGATTTTGGAAATTGATTTCGTGTCACGCTCTTAAGTATAGATTAGCACTGGCAGTCTTGGTTTCAGTTCACTGGTAAATTAATACACTCATTTTCGCTGTACAAGTGCACTATAATAAGTGCCTTTCAAAAAATTCAAGAGATCCAGAGCCTTATATACTCGAGTGCGTATCGTGGATACCGAGTTCGGCGGTATATTGTGGCTCAAAAATACTGTATTATAAGTGTTTATTACTGTCACAAGAAAAATAAGTCATCTCTGAAATAAGCTTAAACATGGAAACTCCACTCGAACGAAAAAAACTGAAGCGAGAGCGAAAAAGAAGAGCGAGAGAAAGATTATCTCAAAAAGATTTGTAAATACTAGGTCCACACGTAAAAATCACGGTTTTTACCAAATTTTTCATTTGAATTTGCCAGTGGACGCGGGCTTTGCGAAAGAGTTTCCCCATTGATGGATGTGCCTTTAGTATCCACAAAACAATGCTTACAATACATGTATACCCTACGAAATTTCCTCTTATGTAAATCCGTAAGAGCGTCTATTATACAGGGTGGTCCATAAGTAAGGTATCTTTTTAAAACTATTTTCAAGAAAATCACAATTCCGAAAACAATAACTCAATTTCCAAAATCTTTGCCTTATACTAAGTGGTAGCCAGGTTACTGGTCAAACTAATTTAAAACGTTTCTTTTCGTAATATCAATTAAAAATATCAAAGCATCATGATGAATTTCAACAGAAAAAGTTCCAAAGAAAATTTCTATTTGTAAAAATAAACCGATTGTGTATTCCGGATACCATAATGTTAGTGAAAGGGAATTGAATTGCCACAAAAAATAATGCAATAGAATGATTTCTTGTATTTTTTAAGCTTTATCCTTGATGCTATCAAAGCTATTGATTAGAAGAGTGTGACACACGGGCAGACGGACGGACGGACGCAGCTCTTATTATAGTATAAATAGTTGCAAAAAGAAATGTTTTAAATTAGTTTGACCAGTAACCTGGCTACCACTTAGTATAAGGCCAAAGATTTTGGAAATTGAGTTATTGTTTTCGAAACTGCAATTTTCTTGAAAAGCTTCAAAGAGATAATAAAGGATATATCAGAATAAAATTCCGGCAAAAAGGCCAACATGGATAGAAACGTGTCCAACCGTAAGAGAGAAGCAGGAGGACTTCGACAGCAAGAAAAACGTTGTTCGTCTGATAGAAAACTGATTCTCTTCCCAAGCTCAAAACTGATCCGTTTGGGAACAAATTATTAACGGGCATTGCACCAGTATATGTAAAACTAAATATATTGCATTGCGTTCGTATATGTAATTTTATTTAATATCTTTCCAACAGTATTTGTCATCATATTTGATGACACGGATACACTAGTTTGTAAGAGAATTCACCAGCTATACTGCTATGATATCCTGAAAAACTTTTTTATATAAACAGTGGGCTCTTAGCTTTTCGTTTATTATTGACGGTAAAGTTTCACTGACCACAGATAGTCTCTTACGAATGGGTCACTAGAAGCGAAGCATTTTGTGTTAATTCTCAAATTAATCAAGTCCTTGCAGTATGGTAGATTATGATTATGAATTTTAGGAAAGAAATTAAATGCTCAATTAAATTTTTACCAAGAAAATAATCAATAAGATTTCATACATTATTTGTACTATTCGATTATCTAATGAGTGTAAATTATACCTGTACAACTAAATTTATCGCGTTGTGTGAATCATGGCTCAGGAATGTTAAGACAACGCAATTATGAATAATATCATGCTTTTATGAACCACATTTTACTCTAATTCATTTTTTATTCCTCCACATAATAACTTTTACTCCACGAATGGTTTTATCTACAGGATAGCATTTAAATAGCTTCAGCTCCCCCTATAGCGAGTAACTCTGTAGTTTAAGATTCTATTCTATGGAGTGAACATCTTCAGCTTTTTGCCAATATTTTATAAACGTGCCTAGCGACAGAAATCGAACTTCACGCCACTGACCGACGAAAGGAAAAATGTCATACACTTCGTGTACAAGTCTGTATAAGTGCGCTCTCTGTAGCACACTATCAATAGGTTATGTAAATAATGATAAAAATTTTCATATTTAAATCATTTGCTCTTAAAATTTAATATCCTCATTGCATGAGTTTTACTGAATACTTCACTTTTCCTCGTAAACATCGAAATCCATCGCCATAATACTTCAATCACAATCTATGATTTTTCATCACTTCAGTTTCGGAGAAAAGTAAAATGTTTTCTTTTGAAAAAATAGCTACAATAAAAGAGATTATAAGCTATTTATAGCTTTGCAACCTCGATACAAGCCGCTCACAAGTAAGAAATATTAACAAATATCGAAAATTCTGAGCTGTTCAATTTTTCAAAACTGCAGTCTCACTTGCAATCTCATTACAAACGTGGCTAGAGAAAAACCTTTCACAGAACGAGGCTAGAAAAATAACATTCTTGGTAAAGCAGCCCCCGGGCACGTGTTCGGAGAAAAGAAGAGTGTTTGGTCAATCATTCGCAGACGTACTCAAGCACATTGAAGACTGATCCAACAACAGGCGAAAATTACCGAGTATCTGAAAAAATTCGAAATGCTAAAAGGAGTGTGGAACTTTGAAGCTATTTCAAATAAACTCTAAGCAATTTGCAAATTCCCTAGAATGCAACCAGTATACTAATCTTTGATGATTATGATGTATTAATAATAAAGTAGTTTGAAGAAAGTGTGACGCAGCAGCTGTAGCATAATGATAGAAGGAAGCCTTATATTCATGCTTCGAGTTAACTAACAAAGGTAGCTATTTTACGCCCAGTGACACATTAGTACGACATATTAAAAAAGATTTATTTTACACACAATGATACATTCATGTGACAAATTAGAAAGGATTTATTGAAGCCTGAATGGCAGGCGGATCATTCCCGTGTTATCGGAAAAGCGTCCACCCACAACCTGTCTGCCAGTCGGTGAGGATGAATTGTACACAGAGCCCTACTCTGCATCTCTTTTCACCCTGTATACGTTTTATCTTGTATCATTTATCACTCTCCTTCCCTTTCTGTCCTCCTTCACTCTCAACGGTGTATTACTTTCCACCCGTATCCTTCCTATGCTGCATCACTTTCCATCCCGCGTCATTGTCAACCGATCATCAATTCCTATCCATAATCCTTCCTAACCTGCATCACTTTCCATTACGTATCCATCCTATCCTTCAAAGCTTTCTATCCTGTTCACTCTCAACAGTGCATCCCTTCCTGCCCCCTCTTATACTTTCTCTCCTGTATCACTATTCCTCCTGCTTCACTATCAACCGTGCAATTCCACCCCTATCCTTCCAATTTTTGTGTTACTTTCTATCCTCCTTCACTTTCCATCCTGCGCCACTCTCAACCGACGATCACTTTCCACCCTGTATCTTTTCGATTTTGTACCACTCTGTATGCTGCATCGCCTGCCACACTGTATCACCGACTATCGTTCAATTTTGCATCTCATCTTTCTATGTGCTGCATAACATGCACGCCATCGCATACTAAAAGATCACTTTTCATTATAGTATGTTCTGCATATGAGTGGTAGATTCGTTTTCATGATCGGAAATTGGTATCCATTTTGTCAAAAATTCATGATTACGAAAGAGTTTTCTGACAATCCAAACTACACCTAAGTTTCCGTAAAGATATAAATAATGGATGAGAACATCTATTTGACATATATGTCCCATTCTGAATTCCACTAGCTGCTATGTGTGAGCTCAATATTTTAAAGTGCCATATAAAAGAATAAATTGTAAAAAAAATGATTCTTTTTCAAAACTGTACTAACAACTAGCTTGTTGACGCTACGGCCTAAACAGAGAACACATGATACGATAAAAACATTGTAAATTTGTCTCTGTAAGTATTTTCTATTTATTTTATTTTCAAACAATTTTCGCAATGATTCGTAAACAGGAATTTCTAATATACACGTCCATACTTATTCCATGTAATATGTATACTAGGAACGTGCTTTTCTCATATGATTCATAAAGTAATTAAATTCTATTTCCTAAAACAGATCCATTGATATAAAAGTAACATTATTCGTTCTTTAGCCAGCACTCTTCATCTTGCAATTGCAAAGTAAAAGTATAACAGATGAGAATAAAAAACTCAGTTTAAAAAAAAATACCAAACATAGAACTTAATGGCTTCTGAACATAAATGTTAGATTCAAACTTAGTTCAAGCATGTTTAAAGTCGAAGAATCTTTGCTTTCTGTGCATGTTCCAAAAACACGCCGTTCTCTGCCCAGTAGTTGTTTCATCTGCAGTTAAGAACACCCGCGACTCCGCTGCATAATGAACTGCTGCAAGCGCACACGCTCTGCTTCCCAGCCTCTGTGAAGCCGTGCACAGCTTTAACGTAGCTCTCAAGTCTTAGAAATTGTATGGCTGTGCAAATTTGCAACAGCGAATTGAATTGAATATTTTAATAAAGTACTGCTTGATGAAAGTTTAAGTTACTGCGTAACTACTTTCTATGAATTCCGTGTGACCCACAGTGTGCTAATCAGAAACTTTTCTGAGTTTGTTTACTTAAAATGTTCGGATTGAAATTTGAATGTTTAAGCTCGTACTAAATTGTGTTAATTTCTGTGAAAAAATAATGGAGCGAATGAAATTCAGTCAGAAATAGCAGTAGAGTTAATTCCAACCTTCTGTCGCTGGGTGATAAATCATTCATGCTCAAGCCACCTGAGTGACTGCTTCCTCTTTCGGGAGTTGAAAGCAAAGCAGCTAATTTAGTTGCCTTTCAGCTAGATTTGAAAAGCATTTGAATTCAGATACATCGTCCCACATAAAATCTGTGTCTTTTAAAGTCTCTCATCAGCATTAACCTTTTCACATACTTGGCATGTACTAGCTATAATCAAGAATGTTGGTTGCAAAATGAATTGAATCTGTTATATGTTAGCAGCAAAAATGATTTCAGAAAGTTTACTTTTGAGTACAATATAAACTCTACGAGTATTAAGTTTCGTATATGTTCGGCCATCCATTTCTTCTCATGCTACACAGGGTGCATCTCCCACCCGCCTCAAAATGTTAGTTATAGAATAGAATAGAATAGAATGAGGCAATAGGAACGAACCTTCTGGCCCATTCTTGGGTCGGATAATTACTTCGATAATTATTCGGTTGTTTACCCAAGTCCCATGCCGTAATTCTAGCCGCGTCAACCATGTCGGCAGCGGGATTCGAACCCGGGTCTTCCCGCTCGGAAGCAGATTCGCTCACCAGTCGACCAAGCTGGTGGTAAGTCGACCAAGCTGGTGGTAGTCGACCAAGCTGGTGGTGGTCGACCAAGCTGGTGGTGTCAAGTGAGTTTTTTTTTGACGTTTGGTTTATAAATTAGGGTCTAAATGACCTACTAATTACTAGTGTCCTATCATGTCTATCATGTTCGCTGGCATGCAATATTTTCTTAATTAAATTCCAAATGAAGTTACAATACGTTTTGAATATGATTAATACACAGCTTTTAAATAAAACTTCCTTCTTGCAACAGAAATCGTAAAATCAGCTATTTGTGCAATATGAGTAAGCAATTAGAGTTTCAATTCACATAGTTGTCTTTCAAAATTTTGACAAAGTAATGTTTTCTATACCTGAATAGAATTCTATTTCTATACTTACTTATAAAAAATATTGAGGCATCAAACTCGAGAAGTTTCGCAATTTTTTTTACCGCCGAACGAATCGTGGCAGTACCAGACACGTACGTATTCAGCCTATTTTACTTCCAGCACTTTTTCCCGTGTAATGCAGCAAGTCAAGTCATTTTCCATGAGTCCCTAACCGTGTGAATTTATTCCTTGTAATTAACGTTCATGAGACACTAGAGTCTTCCTAAATGCGTTCACTGCGACTTCTCACTGCTAAAATTTTTACTGCGTGTCCTGTAAAGCGGCTTTCGGATGAGATCTATTATATTCTCTTTACTCAGAGGACATCGAATAACGTATAGATCATGGGAATAAATTAGAAATGCACTTCAAATACAAAATTACGGCATATACCTGCACTGTAATAACTATCAAAATGTCTCAAGCCATGTATAGACAAGCCTTGTATTTTGAGTAATTTGAAGTTAGTGATCTCATCTAGCTGCTCACTTTGATGGAATATCAAAAAACAAATTTGGTTAGTTCAAAACTGCTGCAGAATTTTGATTTGAGAGAAAAAATGTAGCAGTCAGTAATCCGTCAGCGTTTGTGGCAAGTTTGATCACCAAATCGTAAATGATGTTAACAACTGCCATACATTTTTCGAAATCGCTGTGACCTTTACAAAAGCAGCTAACATGCAATGAAATACGACTATAACATGCTTCGAGTTGCGGTCAGCATGTATGAGAAGACGAATACCCTAGATGGGTATTCGAAATTTATCGCCAAACATGTCCCAAGAATGGCATGAATGTCTGTGGTAATAATACAGGCTACTTTCAAGAAAAAAGTTGGATGGACACTCGGATAGGGAACAAAAGGTACTATGAAGGCATGCATTGTGCTTTCTGAAGTACAGACGTCATATCAGGTAGTACGTAAATCCGAGAGGAAGAATGGAATTGTTTCATTGACCTTCCTTCTTCAAAAATGACTGAAATACAATTAAAAATCGGAATAATGTGAACAGTGTCAAATATCGTGAAATTTCTTTGATTACGAAGAAACAATGATGCTGGTTATTTCTAGTTGAACTTTAATATTCAGGGCCGGATAGCTTCTTTATCCAATTGCCTCGAAGAAATAGAAACAAAAACCTACAGTATGTTTCTGAGCATTTGCAGAGCAATTTGGTTGGACCAAGTGCAGTGCAAAAGCTGTCAAGAACCTCGTCCGGAGGCCGCTAGCTCGACCGTTCGAAGCTGTACGCTCAAAACATTTGTGGATGACAATGCCGCGGTCTCTTGAGAATGTGAGAGCAAGACGATCGTCTCGCTGAGAATGGCTGTCAAAGGCAGTCCCATGGGAGGCTGGGGTCGCCCAAGTGTCCTCTTCAGAAGGACAACAACAATGCTCAGCATTCGAGAAATATGTCCTGAGAATTCTTCCTAGGTTCAACTACGTTAGCGAAGTCAGGGAACGTTCCTGAGGACAAACTCGGGGATTACTGAGTGCATGTGCCAGTGCATCACTGCCAGAACAAGGTCGCCGACGTAGAGTGGAAAGAGTGCTGCATTTCCACACGGCAAAAAAATGCAACCTTGTCAAAAGAACACGAAAAGCATAGATGAATGCCAGATATTTTTGCTGAGCACGAGTGAATGTAAAAGAGCATCAAAAGGCTGTAGTTATTTTTATCGTCGAATTTGTTTTTCGCTACACTTTATTGCTAACTGGTGACGATGGAAATTTAATTACAGTTCATCTTCATGAATTTGCTCGTTTCGAACCCATTGTGCTACTGAAAAAATGTTCAAATTGCCGCTGGATCTATTTGTTTTTTTTAATTATGAACAAAATCCAGAGGCCTGTCACCATACATCAGAAGGCAATATCATATAAGATTGCTTCACTACATTCACATTACTTTTCACCACGTGAAACAACCATTTTAACTTGTAAAAATTATGCTGATCTTAGAGTATGCATGTTCCCACCATCAATAATTGAAAGCTTATAAGGATTTTAACATTTAGGATAGCTACAACTTCTACCTCATGAGCACGGAAACTGAGATTTTTCACGTGGGTTTTACAACTCCTGAGATTTAAACTGCATCAAAAAAGGAAGGAAAATTTATGTGAGCAAAATTTTAAAATGTTACCAAAAGACATACATTTATGTTCTTCTTAGTTCCTCATATACATACAATGGGCATTATGTGTATATGTAACTCAATGTACATGAAATACAATTACATCGAGTAATACGATTGTCATTCATCAAAATTTCAACGTAAAGCTATTTTGAATCTAAGTGTTGAAATTAAAAAGTACTCATTAATGTGCAGAGCATCAGCGAAGTTTAAATTTTAATATACATATTTTCATATTTGCCTCTGCGAGAACAAGGATAATTTAGCATCTACGATGCATAACAACGCATTTTTCAGTGGTTTAAACAACTGATGCTGATGTCAATAATTCAAACGACCACACAATTTTATACACAGTAATATTACGACCAGAATCCCATAATGTATCATGAATATTTAACATGGAACTTGAAATATCCTTGCGACGCTCAGCGTTGTTTCAATACAGGAATATCTTCTCCAGCTTGAAGTTAATTAATTAATATATCGATCAGCAAGCAATAATATTTTGACTAGAGCCTTTTGACCTTCGAGTAATATTCCAGCCATCGACTTGTATTATTCTGTCACGCTTAATCCAATGTCCGGCAATAATTGAAGAGATTTGTTCCGTCAAACAATTTTCACTACATTCAAGCCACATTATCTGTCATAATTAAAATCCCCAATTTAAGATGTGGAGAGAGTAAATGTGTAGAAAAAGTTGAATACAAAACGCAAAAATAATGGGAGAGTGCGGAAAATAATAAAGAAATGCCCTAAAATCCTACGGTTAACAAATCCTGAAGATGATACCGGTGAAAATAACGAGGTGACTGTAATCCATTATCGAAAGAGTTTGTATTCCACCGCACCTACGACCGAGTTTTGATAAGCAGCCGCTAGCATACCAAAAAACGATCCGCAGGGTCCTTGGACTCAGACGTGGATATTCTGATGATTCTATGTATCAGTATTTTGACTAGCATGTTCATGTAACGCATTAATATTTTACACAGAAGCAGACGTATTCCAGGTACAATCTCAGTGTACGAGTACTGACGCACGTGCTGAAGCACTCGGCCGCACATATGTTCTGAGAACTATTGTATTCGAGTGCAGTCATATTACTATTCTGAGTATAATTCAAATATTCGTACTCTAAATATTATTCTAACACACGTTGAGCTCTGTTCTGAAGCGCATTCAAATGCGCATTAAGCAGTGCTGTACTTCAAAAATTATAGCAACACAGTTGCATTTTGTCGTCTAATACCATTCGAGCGCACACGCGTGGTATTTTGAGCATCATTTTGACTTGTGTGTGTGTTTTTATTACAATTCTAACGTACTTAAACCACTTGTTTGATTACTATTCTAACCCCATGTACAGTATATTTATAGTTTTATTTTAACCCAAGCAGTATTGCACATCCACTCGGCCGTCTATTCCGCCGTCGCTGCTTAATTGCATTGAAGACATGCGCACAGCAGGCTGAGCTTTAACCCAGAATTCCATTACAGATTTTTCTACGCTATCAAACTTTACGATGTTATCACCAATGAAGTTTGGTGGCCTTTTCGCCTGTATATTTTGTCCAGGGCTCTTCAATCTTTCCGCTTGAAAGAATACAATAGATCGAAATTTTCGCACACAGAATGCGGAGGCGCGTTTCGAAGGCCAAACAGCAATAGTCAGGTTCATGAGGTATTTTATTTCTCCTTGAATTTACTAGTTTTCAATAAAATTTGGCAGGAATTGCTTCTTTGATAGGTGATATATTTAATACACTTTCTTGTCATCCTTCTTTTTCATTTAGTCTTCCAATACGTGGGCTTGAAGTGTCTACTATGAAGTCCATACCAGTTAATTTGTGGACAAAAACGGAATACGGTTCTGAGTCACCTTTCACCAATGACAGACAGAACTTTTAATGGTACATCATTAGCGTACGAAGATAATGGTTGCCATAAAATCAAGCTACATGCAAAAACTAGATCACTAATAACTTTGGACAAAATTTCAAGAATATCAGAACTCTGAAACATCGACACTTCATTATTTATTATGTTGCACATTATATTCGAATATAATTGACATCCATAATATTACATATGATTATTTATCGTACTTATCAAATCATAACTATTTTTGCACTGAGAAAGCCAACATCATTTGCTCTACGTGATCTTCTTGCTATACCAAATATTATCTGACATAAGTAAGTTTCTTGTACGATGGCAAAAATGTGATATTAATGTTGGTGCATTATCACAAACACCATGAATGAGCAAAACAAATGACGCGCTATGAGTAAGAAGTTCAAATTCAAACTCTCATTTAATTATCTTTTTTCAAGCATTGGATCTTTTTTTTATCAAAAAAGTAATTAGACTTGTGTGGCGAAAATCCGAGTTGATTTCGCTTTGAAACATGCAATCAAAATTTTGCTGCTGACCAGCACAGCTTCATCATTTATCAGTTCAATCTGAACAATACAGTGTTTTACTTTTGTTACTACAAATGATATCCAACTTTAACTCTAAAGGATTGCCAAAATTACAACCATGTCCATTCTGCATAATAGAAAACCATTCCGCAGCTCCCAATTAAAAAAAATGCTAATTAAGCCGGAGAGAATTTTACGGAATAAAAGAGTCAGAACTTAAACTTTATACCTCAAAGCACCATAGAGGAGTAACTATTTTGTTTGAATTATTTTTTGTAGAATTTTCGAAGTGTACTGAAAATTTTAATTGAATAAATGAAAAACCGTTGGAAAAAATTATGAACAGAAAGTGTGAGCAGATATATCATCTAGCATAAAGGAATCGAATATACTCGGAACTAACGGTCTGTACAACAAAAATAACATGTTTTTTATTTAAATAATCCAAATTATTCGAACACATTTTTTCCTTGATCTTTGAAAGGACACACGATGCTAGATTCGTCAATAATCCTTAGTCAGACTCGTAATTCTAAATGCCCTGTAAAGATTTTTATAGCTAAACTCATATAAACTCAAATAAAGATTTTGAAATATTAACTTAAATCAAGAAAAAGTCATACCTGATTGAGAATATAACCTGTTAAAATTACGCACAAATCCCGTAGCGTTTTACTCACGTAATTGACGCTAATTTTGCAACGTCAAATTTAATGAGAAACCAACACAGTGGATAGCTAATTTTAGTATGATATTTATTTTTTATTATGTGCATTCATGTGTTTAAAAGCTGAAAGCAATAAATATACACAAGTTGTTTAAAGCAGAAGACTTGAACGGGTGCAGAGCAGAACAGTTTATCATTTTTATTGTTTATTAACTACCATCTGATATGAATCAGCTCTTGATGTTAAAAACGTATTCAAATCTTATGAGAAGCACACTTTTTTCTATTTGGATTTTAAAGAGTACAATATTTCAATCCAAGTAAATAAATCGTTCTTAAATTCTTCAACGTGCAGAACAAGGCTTTTTATAAGATTCTTTAACAAAATCTGATGAATTAAAATTAACTCGCTTCATCATTTTCATTTTAACATAATAAATAGTCTTTATATATGATAAGCGCTCTTCGCCTCATGGTCCAGAAAACAAACCAACAGTCTTGAACAAATGCCACTTTATTGTTGTGTCACTCTCTATGAGTATACGTTAACGTTCAGGACGTTATAAATACAACGAGCTGTACAAAGTAGTGAATGCTTCGTGACTAAAAAACTAACCAAAAAATGTTTTTTATTGATGGCCCAGTAACTTCGTTGCTCCATGCTCTACAACGCAAGGCTAAATTCTTTTTTTTATGTGAGAGATAGTCTCTTACGGTTCGAATCATTCGTGTCTAGAAAGCTGTCTTTCAAATGACGAGAATATGAATATATCGATGATACATTTAACAGTTCACATACTTTAAAACTAAAGATCTGTTCATTTCTTAAAAATCCCAGTAACAAACTTCCTTAACCCTGTAGGTATGTTGAAGTCTCCACATGTTATTCTTGAAACTCTTCAATGAATTTTAAAGTGAGAAAATTGAGCGCAGAATAAAAAGAGCAGATTAGTAGGGACCTTGGGATTTCGGACACAAACACTTTTGGTACAACAGGGACATGAGAAAAAACTGACGACTTCTGGAATGAGTTGACTTAGTGCGAGGAAAAATTCATAGAGCGAAAGTGCACTATGTAGTCAAGATGTTCTGCTCGCACGAATGGAAAATTACAAGTTGAATTTTGCAGGTACGTACTGAGTGTCCTCATATAAATGCTATACGACACAGTAACCTGCAAATGAAAAAGATTTGCATGGAGATTCTTTGAAATTTTTCAACAAGTATATATTAAAGAATATGTATATTGAGGCGAGGAGTTACAAACATTGAGGGCAATGAGATGTGTAACATTATTGAATGATGTAAAGTCTGATCGAGTGAAACCAGAACACAAATAAATTAATATTTTCTTCGTTAGAAACTCATGGTACGGAAAGTATGTTTCTTCATGATAGTAGTTGTTTCAAATCTGTCGAAGTTCATAATGAAATAATCATTATTGATGCCTCGAATTTATTAAATAAGAAACTGTAGTCCCTTTTACCATTCATTTTAGGATTTATGTATGTTTTACAATACATTACGCCATCGGTATCACGCATGTCCTACAGGTACTCCTGCATTGGTATTAATTTTTTAAGAAAAAGTCTTTCGTTCTGTGTGGAAATAGTTCATTCTATTTTTTTTGGAAAAAAATTAATTGGTTAAAGATTCCAACTTGTACAGTGCGTATATTTTCAAGTAATTTAGAAGAAACTGAAATGTTGGTCGTGGTACACAAGTGTGTACTGCGAATTGAGAAATGGTGATGACAGCAGTCTCCAGCTATTTGAACAAAAGGAATAATTTGCCCTTTGAAATAGAATTTCGGAATAGAAGGAAAGAATTTATGATGAAATACAAAACTTAATGGTCAGTGATCTGCAAGGAAGAAGACATAGACAAGAAGGAGGAACAGCTGATGGCATCATTCCTAAAACTGTCAACTCTACTGCAGGTAAACACAGGTGAGACACAACATTGTGTTACCGAAATGAAGCCACAATTTATAAAGATTTCAAGTGACATCATCTGCTTTAAGTCTTCCAGCAGTACTGAACTTACACGTGGGATAACGATGATGCATTCTGCCTAAATTTTAAATCAATAACTGAACTCACGAAATATAGGCACAGGAAATTTGACGTTATGTTCGACCGAAGAATACCTTCTAGGAAAATGCTGAGAAAATTTTGCGTCTATTGAGAAGTAAATTGCAGATGAAATTAAATTTATTTAGTGCCCCTTAAATTTGTTTTTGAAGAAACATGATATAAAAGGTCCTTTATTTTAGCATTAACTTCATAAAATATAAGAATCAGGAACTTGGAAATACATATGTTTAACGTGGAATTCGAAGCACAACTTGGCAAACGTGGAAAAAAAGATAATTCACACAAGATTTTTTCTCAATGCTAGTTTTGTTTTCTGCCACCAGAAGTGATGAGCCTACCAGAAAAAGGCTAATTAAAAGAGTTATATCTTGTCAGTGTCGCTTGTGGCCTAATCGGATTACGAGACTAACTTATGCACAGATTAATATTTGGTCATGGATTGAATTAATTCTAACTTTAACCTTAAGCATTCAATTATAACTGAATAAATTTGCAGTATCCTCTTCTGCCAGAGACATATAAACCAAGTTTTACTCTCTAAACGAAGAATGGTCGGCAAAGGCTATAAAGTTTACGACATTTTAACGCGTTTTTGATGATTCTTTCACCATTTATGCGCTTGTTTTGTTTGCCCTTCATTGAACCTGCCAGCTAAAGGAAGGCAGTTAACGTAGATAACGAATAATGAAGAAGAAACAGAATTAAAGAAAATGAAAAAATCCTACTGCACAGCCGAGAAAGTTGCAGCTATAAAGAAGGAAGTTATGGCTGAAAAAAATTGTTGAAAAATGAGCAGAAAACTAAAAACTTCTACTACATAGCAGATAAACTTTTCGTTAAAAAAGAGGACGCTAAAGCAGGAAAAGAATGAAGAAGCAGGAGAAGAGGAAAAGGGGAAAAAACTGATACTACATAGCAGACAACTGTGCACTACGATTTCGTTGGAAAATTTCTTCATGATCAGTGGTGCTTCACGGGAAGGGCAAAGTATTTTGTCTAGTCAGATGTTGGTTCATAATGTCTCTTATTCAAATTAAAATTTCATTGAGGAGACAAAAAGTGTTCCTTGACCTCATAATAATTGTCTCATCTCCAATGTGGAGTAGCATAAAATGGTTCATTATTTGTTCTTATCCAGATTCCGTCGTCTCTCACACCAGATTTCAAACTTCTTCATATAATGCCCGCTAAACAGGTCCTACTGCTTGTCCTTTTATTCCTTGAATCATCACAGCAAGTGCGTTGAAAGCATTTTGTGGCTGTACTTGCATTGACACTTTCATGAAATTAATACAGAAACATTCATCAAGGTACTAAAGGTTCAAGGTGATACTAAAGCTCAGAATGCACTAAGCTTTAGATAACAAAGAGAATTTTTATTTTTGAAAGAAATGGTACAGTTACTTTTCGCAGCATTCTTAAATTGTAACAAGAGGCACAAATCGTACTCAGTAATTACCGTCTAAACTTGTCTTGATGAAAATCTCACACAAATTTCGTTTCCGGCTGATAAATCACGAACGAATACAATATATTTAAAATAGATAACAGTTGAAATTGTTTTAATATCTAATAATAAGTTGTTTTTCCATGTTAAGTGAAAGGAAGAGCCAATGAATAATTTCCGTAACACTCAAGTAACTCAAAATGTGTATTTCTTTATCAGTAAAAAGTTGCATTGCTAACTTCTTTCACATGGAATAGTGTTAGGTCTGTTGAAGAGACAAGGTTTATATTCTTTAAAGTAAATGTAAACTTTAAGATTAAAAATGTTTTTGTTGATGGTAAACATTTGATTTTAGCTACGAAACTTTGTCTATAAAAATGAACGACATAGAGAAATTTATCAAGCTACCGGCGAGCTACCGTTATTCATACGAATAGAATTCAAGATATTATTAACATATAAGCTAATAAAGGAAGGGACTACCATATATGAATGTAATATGACCTCTTCCATGAGGCAACGTATTCAAAGAGCAGTTAAAAGGTTCCGTGAGAGATCTGGTAGCTAATAGTGAAAGCTAAATATGTATTTAAACACAGGCTACGTAACCAAGTTTCAGACCGTCGATGCAAAACTTCATAGATCAGAGGCCACTATATAGTACGAGTGAAGTTCAGTCAAATTTCAGTTAGGTTCATTTATGGAGTGTCAAGTAAGACCAGTCGCTGAAAGCTGCCTAATTCTTTGCATTTATTTACACAGATCGCTTTAATGTAGCGTTTTTGGTGTTGCAAGAAATAATTTCTCACTAACAGAATATCTCATTTTAGAGAGATAGTTGGCAATGTTTCTCTATTATCCTTGACAGTATGTTAGTTAAGTTGAAGAATCGCGTGCTTATTACGAGTATGTACAAAATCCTACTCCGTGTCCAGATTGATAGGGTCAGATTCTCAAGGCTAGCAATGGGCGCACTTTGTTAAGAACACAAATATTTCACATCAATATATTTAATGTGAGTTCGAGGCTTTTTCGTTTAGTCTTTCTTTATCTGACTAAAACAAGACAATAGGTACACTTTGGTTTCCTCCATGTGTTCTGTAACGTTTCGAAGCGGTCTGACAACAGAGTCGTATATCTTTATTGAACTAGCGCCCACTGATGGCCTTAGAAACATCTTTACGAGGAATACAGTTCGTTTGGTTGCTCGTGTACAATACTGCCTGTAGTGTTTCGTTTCTTCTATCATCATCACTCTTTTGAGGTACCATATATAGAGCCTAAATTCTAATAACTGATTCGTAGCAACAATCGACTAGGTTAAGATCTTCCAAATAAAGAAGTCACTAAATCAAATATTGGTTGATATTTTTACACCAAGGATGACCAACGAGGATGCGTAATGAGGCTATAATTTGTTACCCATCTACTCCCATAACTACATGTCTGTTCACTTAGAGTCGTACTTCGCTACCTATCTACACTTATAACTATATAATACATGCTTTTTGAGACTCATACTTTGTTACCCATCTATGCCTATAACAATATGTCCGTTGAAACCTACATTTTGTTACCCATCTACACCTAAACTTAGTTTTCAGTACGTTTTGGCCATCACTTTCTAGATAATTATATCATTTTCAAACACTGATATTACCTCCTAGATGAATGTTTTCAGGCGAATGAAGATCTTACCTTAAGAACAAAACAATTAATAACAAGTATAAGGACTCATACGTAAGCTGAAATGCATTGATGCAGTATATGTATATATTTTGTGCTAAATAAAATTGCATGCTGTAGAGCTGCTACGAGTTCGGCTAGTTCTCATAGATGACACAGGATAGTTAATTAAGTCTAGGTGACAGAAACATACTGTAGCTTTAGATTGGAGATCATTAGATCTGAGATGTAACTAGCAACATGTAATGTGTGCATTAAATACTAGAAAGTAACAATTCTTATTCCTTTTATCAATTTTTTATGATGCAACTTATTCTGTACGAACAGGATTACCAGTAAACTCCGCGAAAACTTGCATGGTGCAATCATTTGATTTTACTAGAACTCCGAATGCCTGAGTTTTATCAGAGTTCCTGACCAAAACTTTCCGTCCAAATGAACACAAATTCATTTATTTTTCCCCTTGCACTTCACTTGAGCAGATCAAACTAGGTACTCGGTATGATCATCCTGATGATATGAAAAAGTAAAATAAATCTCATATTCTATTTCGAGTGCCGTGCAAAAACCACTCATCAGTTTAATAGTCAATCTTAAATCGAAAATACACCAAAGTTTCTGGTTGCATAAATAGCGAGGTCTACGTTTATGCATCCCGACAAACAATCGCATTTATACCTCTCTTTTTCGTTTGAAAACAGCGCATCTCATCACAAAAAATTCATATCGGGATGTTCTATTTGGTGAATTTCTTCCACTGCTTTTCCTAGTAACCCTTGAGCCAGGCACGCTGCGCTCTGTGAGTGCTGCGTCACCTAGACACAAGCTCCGTTGTCTGCTCTCTTCAGCCTCTCTCTTCAGCTCCTCTTCAGCGCAGGCTGTGAGGCACCGCAGCCCAGTTGCCAGCTGATGGTATTGTTGGGTGGTGTGTCGCACTTGCATTACTCTGTAAAACTCTTGCACCGTTCTGCTTCTAATCACACCTCCTAAAAGTGTAACAATGTGGTAGCCTTTCAAGCTTCCTGCAGTGCCGGTAAACAATCAACGTTTCTAAATCCTCAAGCGTTAAGCAGTTCATTTGGTTGTCTAACATCAACGTTCGTCTGTCTGCACTTTAAAAGTGACGAAAAAATTCACCATTGCTGGTAACAGGGATTTTTATTGGAAATAAACTGACTTTCAGCCGACGCCTCTTACCACGAATCTAAACTTTGTTGTTTATTGGGCCCATATATGGTTCTGTATTTACAACTGAGTATAAGCTCATATTTTCTGTATAGCAACATGAGTGCATGCATTCACTTGTAGTAACCATTTAGATTCAGAGCCTTAGTCATTATTGCACCACGCATGGTTGTTAACGTTTGCTTTGTATCGAAATATTCAATTTCAAGTCAAATTTCGTTAGTAAGTCCCATATTTTTCGTCCGTTGCTTGCTTCTAATTTGTGTGACTGAGCATTTGCTCATTACTGGTTTTATCTCAGGTATTTAGTTTTGTAAGTGCATATTTAACTGTTTTTTGTTGTACAATAATCACCACCATGCCTTCAGGACAAGAGCATGAATGTTCAACTAACAGTGTGTGATCGTCTCAAACTAAACTATTTATTTTAATTGCAATATCGGATTCGACTGACTCCGTTTCTCGCTGATTAACAATCACTTCGGGTAACTTTTCCATCAAGTGTTCTCACAGAATCACTAAAATGCTAATAACCTCGGCTGTTAGGTGAATTTCTTCTACAATTTCAAGTCGAGCTTCGCGAACGAAAGTCGATTGTTGCCACAACTTGTGTACACTTGGTAATGATAGCGAAGGAAGCCAGACCCTATCAAAAGTCATTGTTTAAATTGTTATTGAGTACGGCGATGCTCTCAACTTCTCGCTGAGAGAAAACCAGCCGAGTTCACAAATCAAGATACGATTTTCATTTTCAAGTTCGTCAATACGTAATTCAGAAGGTTGTTTCATTTCACAAATTTGAAGAAGTAAGGTCTGTGCTTATCATTTTCATCACTAAACAAGTTAATAATTGAAAGAAAGATGTTTAAAATGAGTTTTTATGTCTACATGCTCTCCATTTTGTATTTCTTCTAGCAACTTTCAGTTTCTGTAGCCTCAATCACTGGCGTTAGCCTGCAAAGTTTTAGTCAATTGCAAAGTTTTATAAAAGTAAATTTTATATTTAATTATCTCGATCTTTACTTCATGTTAAGTAGAAAGACAAAACAACGACGAATTGAGTGTATGTTTTGATTGTGTCCATCTTTCGCTTACCATATCTACCCATGCACAATAATTATCATTCAGCTTTGATTTCGATAACACAGTTTGGGAGAAAAACAAAGTTGTCAGGCGTCCATCTTCATCAGGCGTTATGAAAGTTCATTACTGCGTGGAAGCCATTGGCGACTGTGACTCATGTTGTATCATAGACGAGTAAGGTCATCTTGATTTGCCGTTGCTGACATCTTTTGTTCGTAGGGTATTGGAATGCATAGATGCAGAACGTCAATGTTCTCTAGTTTTGCTGACCATTTCTCTGAATTCAAGGACTGCATTAGCCTCTCTTTGTATCGAGGATGCATATTACCAAAGATGTGCGTACGTTCGGTGGTTCAGATAATGACGTCAGGCCTCAGCTTCGCCGGGTTGCCAATGTGACATTCATGTGCCGTACGACCGCACTAGGGAACGAAAGTATGTAACCCAAGCAACATCGGCTGCCTGGATTATGACATCTTGGCACCCTTGTTGTGAACTTTAAAAGTGTCTGTGCGAAGTTCAGTTATCTCGAAAGAATCTTAGGAATTGGTGAGCCCTACGATTTCTCTAATACACATCCACGTTAACAACAAAGCTTATCGTTTTCAGTAGACTTTCGTGTAAAAACTCGAATGTTGCAATGATGTAGAAAATCACGCACATTTATTATTTATATTGAAGTTACAATACAATACAAGGACATACGCCGTACAAAAATAGAACGATATACGTAGGCCAGCTGACTGTATTACATCATACTTCCGCCCATTGTTGGGGATAGATTAATGTTTGGTGAGTATTGTCCGCACAAATTATTCATATTTAAAAAGTAGATATCAATATTACCTTACGAGTATTTATTCTTAGTGTTATTAGTTGTGGGAGAGTATCAATCTTTAAATCATTGTGAATTCAATGAAAAATGTTTTGAAATTTGATTCCAAGTCACTTCAGAATTTTTTCAAATTTTATGATTAATGGCTACGAAAGTTGGTGTTAATATACATTTGCTATTTTAAATATGACATTGAATATTCTGATTGGGGAAAAATTTCCTAATTGTGTTACTCGTTGAATACTTTGGTATTTCATAAGGTACTAGAATTGAACCTGTTAATTATTTCTCAGTGAAACTTCAAAATTATTTTTACCGTATTTCTTGCTCTGGTCTTCCCTAGTTAGTTTACCACTCATTTAAAACATGATAGCTTATCTAAGATTGAATGATTTTACATTTTGAGATGAAAAAATACAGGGTGTACACTGAAAATGTGTATGAATGATTTATATATCAAAGTTTCAAAATCAATCGACGAAAATGATAAATTTTCAGACCTTTATATCGTTAACGTTGACACCAATGTATGCATTTTTCATAGAGACCCAGTATAGTTGAAGTGCCTGATACTATGAAAGCGATTTGCTCCATCGTCCTAAAATGTATTCATGTTTCATTTACACCGTTTAATAAGCTGACTTTTATGGATATACAGAATTCTGAGAATTCATTGCGTTCAGTAAATAAACTATTCTTGTAACAATCTTCAGCAAATCAAATTTTTGGGTGCAGAAATATGAACACCGGAAATGCGTTCATAGCATGACGCTAGACACCGTCAGATGTACGCGACGCCCTTTGTACTGGCGTGCCTGACGTTACTGCTGAACATGACGTTATTCTTTCTGTATGTCCCCGAGGGGAGGAGGCTTTTGTTGGAGGAAAAAGAAGACGATAGCTATCATTTAAAAACTTACGTTCAAATATACAACTCTATATCCCGCATGTATAATGATTCAGTAATAAAGTATCGAAATCTGTACTGTGGAAGAATTTTAAGAATGAATTAAACGTCTAAAATGCTAATTCGATCGTTTGAATGGATGTTACACATCATACTTTATAGTTGTATATATTTAGTGCCTCTTAGCTTCATTTTATTTGCCCCAATATTGGGCTAAATAGTGAATGAATGGCATAAATATCCTACTTTGAAAATTTTCTAATGAGCCTTTTCCTGATGATATCAGGCCGCTTTGACCCTCATCGAATATACTGGGCGTGTTTGTTAAGTAAGATGTCAGCATTTAGAGTATATGCGGTAACTACATTCATCTTTTGGCCAGTCAGACGATATTACGAAAACATTCGCTTCTGATGATGTTTGCTAATGCAAGTTCAAAATGCCTGACTATTAAAATTCCTCTGATTGTGAAGTCCTCACCGTCATTCATTTTTCAAACACAAGCGATGTGAAAGAAATAGTCATTTATGAGCAAATTAGTGAAATGCATTGAGAAAATGATCTGACTTCTAGAATGATTAGAAAATAGGTTAGAACAATTAAAAATACGCGCAATTAGTTCATTAATTTGAGCACGATGAAAGGAGTCATCAAAGGTTGTGAAGCGCTGCACTAGACCAACCTTACAAAACCGGCAGGTTTCCATTTACACTGTACTGCACGGGAGAGAACGTTCGTTGTAAAGGTACGTCACTTTGAGTTCAGCAGATCAGAAGTGCGAATGTGAGGGAAATCAGAGTAAGAGGGAAAAAGTGCACAAATTGCCTGGCTGTTGGCAATCCAGTATTGATGAAATGTACTATTGTACCCATATTCTGAGGGTATTAAATTGAAACCAACTACTGAGAACATTAAGCCAAATAATTATTGTAAATAATATCTGAAGGGTTGTTTTAAAAGGAAGAAATATGTACATCATATTTGTACATGTCAGAATTATTTTATATATTTTCGTACAAGAACCACGAAGCCACATTTTGGAATATACTTCCCAAGCAAATTAAAAAAATGATTTGTTACTTTCAGCTGTCATTCATAGGCTTTCCTCTATAATACTGTAGTTAATTTAAAAGTCTAAGTTGATCATAGTGAAGAGGAGTTCACGTAGTTGTTCAGACACACTTTTAAATTTTTCCTTGGTAACCTACGTGGTGCTAAGCTCTAGGAATCTCTTTTTACCATCTTACATTATAGAAATGATCAAATACCCACGTTCTACACCTTCGGTCACATATTATTTCACTTTGCTCCTTCTTGTAAAATAATTATTACCAGCACGTCCTATTAAATATTCCTTTAGTCTTCGTTGAAATTTTATCACCAATGAAATTATCACTTTCTTTTATGTTCCGTATCAGTCTGCAAATTTATCAACATTTTTTGACAGATCGTATATTTTCTTTTCTTTCTACTTACGATCAATAATCTCTCTCTGTGGCATCTTCATAACTATTGCTTACTATCTTGTGTTCAAAATTTCCGTTAATTTGTCAACAATGTTTCAGATTTTTCATTTTATATGAACTCTTTTCAAATCATAATACTTATTACCTGCTGTGGTGCTGGGCTGTTCTGCAACTATGAGACTATTTCAGAAACCTCAAAGGAGTGAGTATACTGGGTTATGTTTTACATTGTTAGTCTTGAGACGGTGTGGTGCTCCTACCAGAACTTTCCACGAAATTAGACGATTATTGGTGGATAATTTCAATCATGAGGACAGTATACTCAATACTACCAAAACTGTAAGATAAATTAGGCGATTGTTAGTGAATTATTTTAATGATCGAGCCGAATACTTGATGCTACTAGAACTCTGTGTGGAATTTGACGATTGTTGAAGCATTATTTCAGACACAGAGTCGGTTGACCGAATGGCTTGTTCGCCTTTGCTGACTTCATTGAGGCCAGACTGCTCCTAGTCTAAACTTCTGGAAAAATAGTCACTGAAATACATATATAACTGAAATCAGGAAAGAAATTAAGAAATTGTAACATTACGTTGGTGACTCCATATGTGACGCTGTTAGTCGCTCAAAAACGAGCAACTTATCTATTTTGTTTATGTAGCTTACGTATTCTCTTGACCTATATCATACCTTATGATAAAATTGGAGTGAGTGTTAATAATTTCTTGAGATTTCTGATTACAGCAAATGATATTTACAGACTCCATTACTCTTCCAAGTTTTATCATGGTTTTTCACCCACTACAAAATCAAACTCATCATTTTAGTTCGTAGTGCAGTTCAAGCAGCTAAATTGTGATTCGTACGTGGATAATTCTAAAACTACGCGGAATGCTTCCATAACCCGAGAGCCAACAAGATAAAACATATTCGAACATGTCAGTCAGAAAGACCATGAATGTATCTAACGGTTTCTAGCAATCAGTATTCGCCTGGAAACGAAACCGTGACGTGATAGTTGATATAAGGTATTTTTTTGCCCTATGAAACGTGAGGATTTTGAAATAAGAATCAATATAAAATTTTTAGTAAAGCTTGGTTAGAAAAGAACTGATATCATTCAAGGTTTGCAGAACGTTTATGGGGATTATGCTCTGAAGAAAACTTGCGTTTACAAATGAATTGAAAGATTTTGAGATGGTAGAGAAGCTGTTGAAGATAATGAGAGTCGTGGAACGGCAAACAAACAGACAAACAACTTTATTTCCAATCAAGTACACAGTAAATAAACATTAGTACATTGGTTTTTCAAATTCTTAAGGTTAACATTCTAAGAGTAAGGGTGATGGTGAGCTCCATACGACGATCCCGGGAGGTTTGATGGGCGTGTTCATGGGCGGGTGGGCTTACCGATACTTGCGAGCTCACGGCGCGAAACAACCCGTATCCAAGGCCGGGTTTCGAAGCCGCAGACTTTCTGCACGAAGCAGAGACCTGATGCAGACCGTAGACCACTCGACCACGGACCAACAACTTTGAAAACTTTTGAAAACGTTGATGCTGTTAGGAGCCTAGTGTCGATACCGTCGTGCGGTCGACGTGCAGGGTTCGAGAAAAGGACTGTCTTCTGTGCAGCTACCTTTTCGGGGGGCACTTGCTTTTCTGCCCTTCCTGAGGTTCGTGTGTCGGTACCGCCTACGCCGTATTTAGTCCGTTAGAGCAACAGAAAGATTTCTGTTATGTGCTCAACTACGGCGGTACCGTTAGGAAGGCGTATGACTGTCTGCGCCGTAATTAGTCCGTTAGAGCAACAGAAGGATTTCTGTTATGTGCTCAACTACGACAGTCGACTTCCTTTGCGACAAAACTATATGTAATAGTTTGTCCTCCCAAGGTGGTTCCTTAAACCCCTTTAAAGGCGAGATGTCTCTGAGGACTAAAGCCTATTTATAAAGGAGAAAGGAAACGCTTTCGACTGTGGGATGTGAGGTGTTTATTGAACGCTCTGCTTACAATGCCTCTTCAACATACGGTTACAGATCAGCTAAGACAGTAAATTATTTCCTTTTTGCAAAAATAACGCATGAAAACATAAAATACTGCATAACACGGTAAATACAAGTAAAATTACATGTAAAATATTTGTGCTACTCTGCTAGGTAATCAAATTAATGCTGGAATATTGATATACAATACAAATGAAATTTAAGGGCTAACTCAAGTAAAATGCACGGGCCAACCCTCAGCGTAGGCCCAGTGCGGTAGAGGCCTACCACGAGATGAATACATGGAAGAAAATAAAGACTTAGGGGTAACTATTCAAGGATGGGGCTCGACAACACATGCGCTGCCTGACACCTAGCCGATGAAGATAGGAGATTGACAGTTTATCAGATAGCTCAGACTATGGGCATATCGGTGGGTTCAGCTCATTCGATTCTGCATGACGATTTAGGCCTCAGCAAGCTTTCGTTGCGATGGGTTCTAAAAGCGTTGCGCCCTGATCAGCTAAATCTTAGAAGGGAATTGTGAACGGCAATTTTGACCAAAATTGAAGCGAATGAAGACAACTTTTTCAGTTGAATCATCACTAGGAATGCAACATGGGTTTACCAGTATAATCATGTAGTCAAAACAATGGCTTCCACGCGGATCTTCTGGCCCAATCAAATTCAAATCTGAGAGGTCTGTCAACAAGATAATGGCAACCGTTTTCTGGGACTCTGAAGAAGCTGTACTTGTAAACTATTTGGAAGATCGAAAAACACTCACAGGAGCCTATTATGTAGAATTTTAGAGGAAATTGATCGCAGAATTAGTTAAAAAGCGTCCAGGAAAGTTCCATCGTGGAATCCTATTCCATCACGACAACGCCCCAGCGCATTCTTCACGCGTTACAAAAGACGTTTTGAGAGAATTTCGATGGGCCTTATAGCCCAGACCTAGCCCCATCTGACTTATTTATTCCCAAAACTCAAAGAACAGTTGAAAGGCATTCATTTTAATAGCACTGATGAAGCAAAACACGCAGGAAAAACATGGCTCATAAAAGGGTCTGCAGATTTCTTCAAAAATAGTCTAAAAGGATGGAAGCACCGCCTGGAGAAGTGCATCGACCTTAACGGAGGTCATGTTGAAAAATCGATCCATTGTATAGAAAACTTAATAAAAGATTTCAAAATTCCGCGTATTTTTTGAATACGCGAAATATTCAAAATATTGCTCACTCGTATATTGCTCCCTACTCATATCTAGTGTAATTTATAATATGGTAACTAGATAGTTCCCGTGGAAATTTCACGGTTTAAAAGTTATTAAATTATGAATTTTTCGATCCAGAATTCCGTTATAATTTTAATTACATCTGACTAATTTAAAATTATTATAGAGACGAATGTATTAAAATTTACGAACTATTGTGTTTTTAGTGACTATTTTTCATGAATATTTACTGAAATTCTATTCTGTAGCTCATCTACCGATAACAAGGCCTAAATAATACCCGGAGAAATTACTCGTTTAAAAGCGATAAAATTAATGATCAACGATATAAATTACATTTTTCAATTATACCCGTGTTAGTATCAGAACCTGAATATTTTTCATAAATATATACAGAACTTTCATTCTGTATCATATCTACCAATAATGTGGCCCTGTAGGAGAAGAAGGCTATAACGAAAAAAAGACGTCTTTCATAGTAATCCGTTGCCTTTGGTATCCACAGTACAATACTTAACACGTTTGTTGCGATTGCGTGATTGGTGTAAAACTTCACTTTGTACGCATAGTCACTAAAAGACTTGGAAAAAATTAGAGAACCTAACCTCAGTGACCCACCGGTGGGTCGCATCGCAACAAACGTGTTAAAATACATGTATGCCCTTTCTAATTTCAGTTCAATAATTTTTTTTCAGTAGTAGATTGGAAGAAATGGAACGGACGTACATAGATAGAGAGAGAGAGAGCGAGATAAAGGAGATACACTGTGTATTGAATGTATATGTTCCTAGGTAGAGGCACAGGATACCAATGGACTGATTATCTTGAATGCAGGACTTGAAATATGGTGTCAGTTGAATGAATAATCGTTGTAAATAATTAATGTCATTATAGGTGAGTTACTCTCTTGCTGATGCGTACGATAACAGAACTTTGAAAACAAAGAAAATGCGAAGCTTTTTCTCAAGGTTATATGTATGTCCCTTTATAATAACAAACGCTCACCATCTTTAAAATACGTTATCAACTCTTAACATGGGTTTTGGATCAAGAAGTCTCATAAAGTCATTTTTGATTTTTTACACCTTAAATTTATTAGCTCAAATATCGTAAGTGAACGAACGTTCAGTCGGCATTTCTGTACATTTTACGACGTGAACGTTCACACGCACGTAGGTTTGAAACTCTGCCAAAATACTACGATCTGCCTCGGTCTTGATTTTAGAATCAGGATTAGCTTATGAATAAATACGTCCTAAATTTCATTTAACTCATTCGCTTTAAATGACGTTATGTTGCTTCTATTTTATGATGAACTCTCTCCCGAGTCAACTTTAATTTTATTCTTATCGGGGTCGAGGGAAGGGAGCCATCATAGAGAACCAGGCGCTAGTGAATCAGGCGGTAAAGAACCAAGTACTAGAGAACTAGGTGATATAGAACCAAGTACTAGAGAACCAGGCACTAGAGAACCAGGCACTAGAGAACCAAGTACTAGAGAACCAGATGGTATATAACCAAGTACTATAGAATCAGACACTAGTGAACCAGGCAGTAGAGAACCAGGTACTAGAGAATCAAGCACTAGTGAACCAGAGACTACGCAAATATAACCGATTGTCTTGTTACGGGGCAAATTTTTGTTGTGAAAATTGTTATCTATAAAAAATGAAAAAGAGACCTGAATCGATGTGGAACATCATGGGGTAGATTTTCATGTACATTGGTGCTACATGTACCTTGCACTTTTGTAATACATTTTTATAAAAATGCATAGGCATTTTATTTTATATTTATTTATGTTTCATTGAGCTTTGATCAGTATACTTTTTCTATGAGCTCTCTCGGAGGACATTCATATTTATTCTGGTGAATGTGTTTTAATCGAAACAATTAACATGTGTTTTTACTAAGACTAAATGCTTGAGGCGTATTGACTGTTAGTGAAATATAACATCATTTCATAGCTGTTTCTCTACATGCGGGCTTTAAAAATTTCCACATCTAAGATCTAAAAATGGGTGACCTGAAATCGAGGTTACTCAGTTTTTTTTTAGAACGAGTTGTGGCTCTTGAAACCAACCTTTGGATTTTTCTATTTAAAATACGCATAGAAATGGAAAAAGGCATATCTATGCTTGGTGAAAGCATAGCATTCGTTAATAAATAACTATGAAGTGAACGTGCAATCACTTAGTGTATGGGTGCATATTTTCCCAATTATATTTCGTATGAATTTTAGAATACCAAGCTCGTTTCAACGTGGCAAATAAATGAAGTAATTGTCTCAACTTCTAGTGAGTGTAATTCATGACTTTCATTATAATTTCATTCCTTAGTTTCATCACTTCTTTCTTCGACTCACAAAAGTATCCCTCCCATGTTTAATTTGTCTACCTAGGTATTTCTCATTCACTCTCATTCTACCTAATATCATGTTGAGTTCTCCAATTAAAAGGGAAAAAAGTGCCTTTGAAATTGTTATGCAGTGTACCTTTGTAGCTTAGCTCTCCTTGGAGATATGTTCAGGCTCTCCGGGGGAAAATATACGCTCATATGCTGCACCATCAGCAAACCTCACTTAATTCCACACGATTCCATCATAAGTAAGTGAAACCCAGCGACATCAAGCCATACTCTGGTGCCAGTGCATTCACGGAACTACATACATACGCCTTATCTTTTCTCTATCAGTTCCTCCTTCACACGTATTGATGGCTATCAAAGGGTTATGTGCCTGCAACTACCTGTTGGAGTATCTTCGATACAAGCTGCTCTAATTTTTCTTTTACTTAATGTTTGGCATGCTTATTTTCCGTTACAACTCCGTAACACTGGTGATGGTTATCCCTAACCTTTCCCAACCCTTTTTAATTCTACTTCATATTCTAAGTACCTAGGGATGTTACTTACTTTTTTATAGAGAGAACCGAGGTATATCATGATAGACTTGTTTCATACACGTTCTTTCGTGGATGCAATTCTTATAATTAAAATTTCAAGTAGAGAAAGGACTTACATTCGATCCATGTAAACACTAGTTGTGAGAACAATTATATTATTTTTTCAATCGTAATGATTTTTACTAGCTGTAGAATTAGAACAATGGGATAGCTTGGGTTTCCTATTGAATACCGCATTGTGCTCAGGCAAATCAGTTCGTATCGTTATTTGCTATCAACGCTCTGTAAGTGAAAATGATGTAACATTCTCTCGTTTATTTGTTCATGAAAAATCTTTCATCTATTATGAGAATCATACCTATTATGGAATATAATAAGATTATTATTTGTTATTGTTGTAAGTTGTTAATAAAAAATTTCCACGTTTACATTTTGTAGACCCAACCGTAGTTCCAATACTGTCAACGGACTCCACAGGGGACACAGAAATGGCTACTCTCGCTGGCAGTAAATTTGCTTCTTACTTCCGATTGAGCACGTAAGTTTCTATGAAATTAAAATTTATGACCATATAATATCCTGCATAGATAACGCTTCATTTGCATGTGCCAAAATGAATGCCAAATTGGTGTTATGTGAGTTTAAATACATGCACACATTCCATTCGATATAGCTTCCGACGGCCCTCGTTTGTTTGGTCGTATTTCATTTTGTAAATGTTGAACTATATCGTTAACAAAAATTCTTATTTTAAAGACTGCATAGAATAAAACAATGTTTTTATAATACGAAAATGCAGCCAATCCTTAGGTAAACGATTTATAATATGCTGGCAGTCACCCAAGCAATAGCCTCCTGTTTGTCTCTCCCATTGTTTCATGAGTTATCTGTTTTACATACAGGTGTCAAGAAGATTTGACTTTTTCCAACAGTTGATCGGGAACCGTTGGTGCATAATGGAATTTTTTTGAAAATTTACCTCATGTATTATATTCTCAACATTGTATCTTAACACTCGAGGCTAATTTTAATCACGCATAGAAAATAAATCGTCTTAAAAACACTAATAGCTAGAATGTTTTCTTGACTGTTCACCAACTGTTTACGACCAGAAAAGGGTACGTGTTTAACTCTCTCAGAGAGAACAAATTGATTGCTGTGAAATTTTTCATAGAGCACTCGATAATTCTACTGTTCCCAGTATACTATATTTTTTATAGGCTGCAGTTACTGGACGCTCTTCGGTCGGAATTATTAGGACAGTATTAATTTTGTTGTTCTTTTATCAAACTTCGTGGTGCTATCATTCCAGCGTGATCTTTGCTGTCATCAAAGTTACAGCAGGCAATACGTTATCAATGCACTAGTAACAACAAGATAGAGTCAAAATTTTCCGTATGGCCTTGCTTCTGGGAAATTTCTCATTTGCTGATAGTAGTTTCCTGCTCATTGGTCTTCATTCTAGAGAATTATTTACTGCTATTTTTACACAGCAAACTCATCACAAAGAGAGTACGAACGTATTCTGTTGTTTTACTTTTAATTACTTTAGGAAAATTATCTTATGACGAGTAAAACGTGTCACCAGTGTTGAATTTCTGTGATAAGGCATGACGTTCTTTTGTTTCTACTCAAATATGTACTAAACATTTTATATCCAGTCTGCAGCTCATAAATAAATTTGATATTATTCGGTCTACTGATTCACTACGTTTTGTGGTTTATTGCGTTACATTTTATTCCAGGATTGCAACTGACCTGCCGAAAGCTTCCCTGTTAGAAGCTGTGGAGAACGCTAATGCTGATCACTTGCGTACTTTGATAAAAGCTTCACTTCCAAATGATTGTAACAAGAACATTCAGAAAAATTTACTGCTACACAAGGCCGTATGTTTAAATAACCAAGAAATTGTGAATATTCTTTTAGACGTAATTGACGCTGAAACTTTGTTTCTGAAAAACGCAGAAGGTAAGACGGCGTTGCACTGTGCTGTCGAGAATAAAAATATTCATTGTAGCTGTTCTTTAATGCATGCAAACCCTAATTCGCTGGCCCAAAAAGACAGCGATGGTAATACGCCTCTGCACTGCATCGTTAAGAGTCATCAGTATGATATTTGTTCCTTTGCAATGCAACACCTTACTGAGGGTGTCATCAACATGAAAAACGCGCAACATCTAACGGCCGTCCACATAGCTGCCAGAGAGAAAAGAGACGATATATTGCGCTTGCTGCTCGAAAATGGAGGCAACCCCGACGTTAAGACTCATCGTTCGTTCTCACCGTTGCATTTAGCTGCTGACAGTGGTTCTGAGCAATGCGTTCAGCTTTTATTGAGCTATGTTCCTGAACAACAAAAGTTGAGTTACTTAAATTACACCACCGGTTTGAACTTCACGGCTCTCATGATTGCGGCAACCAAAGGTTTCTCCGCTTGCTGCCGAGCTCTTATTGGCACCAATCCTAATCAGGCTGACAAAGACCACTTTACAGCAATGCACTTAGCTGCTAAGAAAGGTTATTTGTCTATCGTGCAACACCTCATTGAAGATCAAAATGCAGATCCATATGTGGTAGCCAAGAACGGTCAAACGCCTCTGCATTGTTCAATTTTGAGTAACAATGACGGATGCTTTACGTACCTGCTCGATCGATCAATAGATTTCCTTTTGCCTAAAGTTGTTCAAGATCTACTGAAATTGGCTACGAAGAAAAACTCGTACAGTTGCCTCAATATCATGTTATCACGACCGAACTTTGCTTCTTACATTAATCATCAGTTCCCGGAAGAGAACAATAACACACTTCTACACCTCTCAACGGCAAAAGGTAGCCATAAAACTACCCAAATGCTTCTTGAAAAGAAAGCTCTCAAGCATATCAAGAACGATGATGATGAGTACCCGTTGCATCTAATTGCAATTCAAGCAAGTGCTAGCTCTCGGACACAAGAAAAAGAAAGAGTAGCGGTTTGCAGAGAACTTTTGCAAGCTTCGCATGAAATAGTTGACGCACCGAATAAGAAGGGAGAAACGTCTCTGCACTTGGCAGCAAAGTCTGGCAACCTGGAGATGATTAGACCCCTTCTTTGTAAAGCTCCAAAAATTCTGAGGCAAGACAATCAAGGACTCACTGCCGTCCATATGGCGGCCAAAGCAGGCCATGACATATGTCTGAAGAAACTTCTACGAGCCCTTAGGCCTGCTGAAATGAAAGACCTAATTAAGATCCAGCCTCTTCCATTGCATCTCGCCGCCGAAAACGGACGCATAGAATGCTGTCAAACTATCCTTACTGAGTTGAAAGTAAGTTTAATGATATAAGATGAACTTCAAAGCTTAAGATTTCTATTACTGACCAGTAATTTGGTCTTAACTGTTATGTCTACCCAAGCAGCACTGTCATTTCTGTTAGTAATGGTGTCAAGTAGTCTTTTCCCACGAGAAGGTTTGCCTAATTGTTCTACATCTGCTATTCGTTTGATTTATTTCCACTTGCAGATTGATGGAAGCTCGAAGAAAAGTCTGACTCTACGCGACGATGACAATCTTTATGCTATCGATAAAGCTCTTAAAGACAAACATTACGACGTCTTCCGTTTTCTGCTCCATGCAATGGACTTGCGGGACTATGACGAGTCCTTCGCCTGCCGCTTGCATCGATATTTCAAAGAAAAAATAAAAATTGGAGAAACGTGAGTGTTGGATTTGCGAAAAATATCCTGAAATTTGTGTAGACTAGCTTTAATGGTTAATGGTTTATTTTCAGAGGAGCTGCATGGTAATGCTATTGTTTCAATTTTTAAGGGAGGTGTTTAAGTTTATGTGTTTTAGACTTGATGTTTTAATCAGTTAGCCAGAACATTTCATAGAGGATCACATTTACATTACCATGTCTTTCTTTTGTAACAACGATAAGCTTCCTATAGCAAAGCAGGCTTCCTGGCCTACAAATTTATATGTGACCCACGTTCATGGGGTTTGTGGTGACCTCGTCCAGTACTTTATGTTCATCCGTTTAGAAGTCGTTTTATAAACTCTTATTTTATTAATTACTCATGTAATCTTCCCAGTTCAGCTGCGAGAGACCGGGAGAAAACGATGCATGGCAACGTAAATAGGTCTAGAATGTTTGGGAGAGCAAATTTCTACTATGATCTTTGCAGTCATAATCAGCTATCCATTTGTAAATCTATGTATGTTTTAAACCGTCATCGAACATCTTATTTGTTATTTAGAATTTGTGTTGATTTCAATTGTTTTCACATGTTTATTTCATTTCTGTTCAGCGTTCAACAGTGTAATTATCAAATTTACTTATATCTTCCTCTGTTACTTTGTCTTTTGGCGTTTCTGATATTGATAGAATACTTGCTTCATTGGCGTACTCGTATTTGAATTTACCTCTCCCGCCTTTTTCGGATTCGAGTTTTTAGCATTTCGTAGCCTTTTATTGATAGCTGCAACTACTCATGTTTCTCATTCTTTTAGTGAAGTGATCATTGTCTCACATTACTTAACCTCTTGATTATGAAATTTTCTGCCTTTGCCTTTATCGACTTTTTCCTAAACAAAACCGCAAAATCTTTGCGTTTTTATTGCTTAATGTAGAGTGTTAGTCATTTTTATCTTATCGCTGGAGTCATTTGTTTATCATTAGTTTGCATTTCGTGGCATAGTTTTTGCGCAATAGGGTCATCGGTTTACGTTATTAGAACGGCATAAAGCAGTAGGTTTATTGGTTTGCACTTCGCGGTACATCACGCACTTGGGTTATTGGTTTGCGTGACGTCTAAGATACGCCTTTATATTATAGATTGACAGTATCTTATATGAATTTTGAATAACAGATGAGGTAGGGTACTTATAAATTCTCGTTCTTGTAAAGATTTCTTCCATTATTGGATTATGAAAAACAAGGTGTTTGTCTATATGCGTATATAAATGCGGTCGTAGTGGATGAGACATGGTATAAATTGACCACTGATTTTGAATGCATCAAGTGTCCTTCATACCACATAATGAAATGTGACACAGAATGAAATATTAGGGGTACCGGAAAGTCCTGTCTTCTTTTCTTTCCTTTTCTTTTCTTTAACTTTGAGTTATTGGAGCAAGGAAAAACTGTGACTGCAGACCTTTACTGACAGCAACTCGAACGTCTAGATGCATTGTTGCGTAAAAAATGTTTCACTCTAGTGAATAGAAAAATATCCTTTTGTAACACGGTGATCTTAGACCCCATTCTGCCAAACAAACTCAAGAAAAATTAAAATTCTTAGGTTGGGAAGTTCTTCCTCGCATCTCCCACCTTGCTCCATCAGATTTTCACTTATTCCGTTCTTTTGAACATTTCATCAGCGGAAAAAGATTCACAAATGTTCACGCGGTTGAAGTGGAGTTTAATTCCTTTATTTTTCCCAAATATGTTTCTTTATTTTGAAAGGGGGATTACACCGCTTTCATATAGATGGACCAAGGTTAAATCTAATGATGGTGTTTATTTTGTTGAACAATAAAGGTTCTTCGGTAATATTTCTTTCAATTATTATTCCTAACAAAAATTCAGGACAGAACTTTCCGGTACCCTTAATATTATTCACGCGTTACAGGGAACTGCTAGTGGCTGTCATCGAAAGCTCCTGGTGCGAGGTAGTTCTAAATGGAAGCTACTGCAGCAACATTCGCCTGCCGCTGAGCAACTGCAACAAAGGAGTAAATATTCACGATGTCGTAGAGCCGTGCGACTCTTTCGCGTTGCTGATCAAGGAATACCCCGGACTGGCGTGCAGGGCTATGGATAAACATATCTCTGTATCGCCGAACCTCACTGACGAAATCCACAACTACACTCCATTCGAATACATTTATTACTACGTCGAGAGTAAGCCATAGTCTCTATTTTTGACTTCAGTGAAATCAATGTTGATTAATGCATAACAAAGTCTAGAAATTTCTATACTGTGCGTAAGATATTTGTGTATGTCTGTGTCGTTCCCACTCAAATCCTCCGGTCAAATTTTCACTGTTAGCAGATGTGAAGATATGTGAACTTTTGTGTGATGTCCCTTGCTCGTGAACATAAAATTTCACGCTTTTCTTAGCGAGTGAAGCTCATACTGACAAAATACAGGGACGTAGTCCAAGGCAATAATTTAAAAGAAATGAATGTATTAATTTTTGCTTAAAATTATCAAGATCTTTCCACTTTTAAGATTATATATATATAATATATATATATATATATATATATATATATATATATATATATATATATATATATATATATATATATATATATATATATATATATATTAGCTATAACCTCAATTCCTATCACATATCATCTCCAGTTTAGGACAATATCTGCGTTTCCATTTTAACAGTCGAATCATCTAAGTTCATTTTATTTTTTCGCAGTTGACTGTGTTTTTCAACCAATAATAGTAAAAGACTCGAAACGAATAAATTCGATGTTTTACACCCTAGTAACTGTTGTACGAGGAACTTTTCGAGCCATTTTATGTCCCCATGTGTAATTAAAACTGTTAATTCATAGCCAGTATACTTATATAATTTTTGTCTTAGTTTTTATTATCTTGGTTCCTCTTGTTCTACTCATAAATGCACAATGATTCGTTTATTCTTCACTCTTTTCGTTTTCAGACGGCCACGTGAAGAGTCCTTTCATTCCAGTCTTTCCATCGTCTACGAATCTTTCTAATGTTTCAACTACTGGTACCACGATCGTCCCTCAGAATCCTACTACCCCTGTCACACCATCCTCCCTTTCCCCGTCAAGTCCTCCGCTTGGTATTACTGTTAGGCATCCATTAAGCTTTGACGCAGGAAGTAGGACTCCGAATTTAAACTCGTCATCTAATACGATAGTTGAAGAAGGACCTCCTCGAGGTATCAAGTCACATGCCAAAGTATTCAAGAACAAAGACTGGGGGAGAGACCATCCTCTGCAGAGAGCAGTCGACGGAGGCAACTCTGATGTGCTTAACCATAAACTGACAAGGTGAGAACTGGGCATGAACCAAGTCCTTGACATGAACATAAACGTGTTCACTCGCACCTCTAGAAGTACGCTGACGGCGCCAAGCTTCAGTAAAGCATGGGTTGAAAGAATTTGGAGCTCTTACTAGTAAGAAGTGTTTTAAGTTGCATATCTACCATAAATTCAGCAACACTGGTGAGAATTTGTCACGAGTCAAGTGTCATAATATGATATATCTTTGCCGGGTATTACGTTTTTTATAAATTTTCTCGATAAGAATGATAACGTGTTCCGAAAAGCTTAACTGCGTTACTACATTCATACCCGTTCTGATTTCAGTTCAATAATTTTTCTTCAGTAATAGATAGGAAGTAATGGGACGGACACACACAGATACAGAGAGAGAGATATATGGAGATACATTGTCTGTTATATGTGTAGACCAGTTTTAATTGTTATGTACTTAAAATGTCAAGGCTCCTGAATCTCTAACTGTCCACGTATTAAAAAGTGACCTCGAGAACTTGCGTTAGCCGATTTTAAGTTTTTGTTCTCATAAAAATACTGACTTTCCTCTGAGTTTCCCTTTATTTTTAACTATTAAAACCACCCGTGGAAATTCACGTGTTTTTCATCGAGTTTCTTCGTTTGATTTGACAGTGGACGTGAGTTTTACGAAGGACTTTCCACATTGAAAGATTGATCCACAATACAATGCTTACAATACATGTATACCCTACCGAATTTTCTCCTATCTAAATCCTTCAGAGCGTGACCGAGAGACGGACCAAACAAGGAAGCAACAAACTGAGTATTATTATATGGTGTAATTTTTTTTATCTAATACTAAGAATGACCGTCTTGTGTTTATATATTTGTTTATTTATTTATATGTTTCGTGTCACGCTCTTAAGAATAGATAGGAAGAAATTAGCACCGGCGGTCTTAGTTTCAGTTCAGTGGTAAATTAATACACTCATTTTCGCTGTACAAATGCACTATAATAAGTTACTTTCAAAAAAATTAGGGAAATTCAGAGCCTTATATACTCGGGGCCGTAACGTGAATACAGAGTTCGGCGGAGTATTGCATATAACAATATACATACACAAGCTCGCAGTTGCTTTCAGTAATGCTGAATTTCTGTATCTAGGATAGGACACGAATGGCTATAACTACTTCTATTGCAGCTCAAAAATACTGTATTCTGAGTGTTTATTATTTACTAGATTTACCATCATTTTGATGGCACGGGTACACTAGTTGTGTAATAAATCTGTTTTCCTACATGTTATGATTTAAGGATCTCGCCAAATATTTTGAGAATTATAATGAAAGAGTGCAAGTTGATTCATACTTTTTCATTCGTATTTCAATTCGAGCTCTGGAGTTGAGAATGCTCTAATCTATATTTTGTATATCCTTATCAAAAAATGCATTGCAATCTCATTTCCACCCGTTGTTGAAAGAAAGCACATCACATTCTCTTTTAATCCCTACGAGCAAGTAGGGATGCCTTTTCATGCATAATCATGCAGATGAACTTTCTTCAAGAAAATAAAAAGTTTCAAACCTGCGTATCCCAGTAGATAATAATACACAATTTGTTGCACGTTTACTTTGTTGGTTGGTCTGTCTATCTGTTACGCTCGTAAGGATTGAGTTGGGAGAAAATTTCGGTATGGTATACATGAATTCTAATCATGGTATTTTGGATACCAAATGCACATCTTTCAATGTAGAAACTCCTTCAAAAAGCCCTCGTCTACTGGTAAAACGAAAAAATTCATTAAAAAACAAGTGAATTTTCACGTGTGGGTTTACTAGTATGTGTATACTAAACGGTTCTTGTGGAAATTCCACGATTCAGATTTGACTCATTTGAAGTTATTATAAAGATGAATGTATTAAAGATTTACGACGAATTATTGTGCTTCAAATTAATATTTTTCATGAGTACATACAGAGCTTCCATTCTGTATCTTACCTATCGATGACATGGCCTCGATAGTACCCGTTGAAATTCCACGTTTTAAAAGGGATAAAATTAAGGATGTATGAAATAAAATACGATTTTCAGTTGTACCCATGGTAATATCAGAATCTGAATATTTTTCATCAATATATACAGAACTTCCATTCTGTATCTTATCTACCGATAACATGACCGTGTAGACAAAGGCTAATAACTGGAAAAAATGACCTATTTTATAGTATTTCGGCGCCTTTAGTATTCACAATACAATGCTTATAATATATGTATACCCGTTCGGATTTCAGTTCAGTAATTTTTCTTCAGTAATAGACTTGAAGTGCTGGGACGGACACACACTGAGAGAGAGAGATACACTGTCCATTATATGAGTGGATGTTACTGGCGGTTACTGTTTAGTGTCACTGGGGGATTACTGATTGTGTTACGTATATCATTTCTTCCCGATTTTGTTGCTCGTTTCTTACTTTTTACTTTTTTCTATCAGAAAGTACCCCATAGTTCAAAAAAATCAATTCATTTTTAGTTTTTGTTTTAAGTGTTAACGTTTCATTTTCAGATCCTGGCTGCAAAATAAGTACAACTCCTACGCTCGCTGGGTTTTGTACACGTACGTGTTCATCGACTTCCTCACCCTCTTCGCACTGTCCGTCTTGCAGGCCCAACTTTGGTGAGCTTTATTCATCTCGCTTGCAAATTCTATCTTAGTTTTCAGTCGGAGCTTTTATTTCATTTTGTGGAATTTCACATGATTACGTCTACTGTAGCATGGATTCACATTTCAGAATTAGCTTCCGCAGGAGGTGCTTTGAATGAGAATTAGGTATTAGGTTGTATTTTTGATGTTATTACCGATTTTGAAACACATGTGAGACAATAACGTTTTTCCAAAATAATAATGAGTTTGAGGGGATTGATGTGCAACTGTAAATAAGTCCGTCTCGTCAATTGAACGCTCATAGGTTTTCGCATTCCATAATGGTATTTTTCTGGCTTGTAAATAATTTCTTATGATTGTATTGTTCGTTTATGTTGATTATTTTTGATGACACTTTCTCTGTTTTTAGATGATGTTTAAGACAGATATTTTCATTTGTAAAATAATGGGAAATCACCAATATTACATGCGGATTTTTACTTCTTCATAATGTATTTTTTTTCAAGCTTGCTCTGAAATGGCTTACGTGAGTATTACAGCTATTGTCCATAGGGATCGATTTGTCTTTTTGGTTTTAGAAGCAAAAATACTGCCTTTTAAAAGCTTATTTTTAGATGATCTGCCCTCACAAGCAGGATTCATGAACGGCGACTCCGAGAAAAAATATCGTCATAGTTAGAATTTGAAAAAAATCTTTAGTGTTATTTGAAATCAGGCTAATATTACATCAGCCTCTTGTTTTGAAAGTGTGCTTGAAATTTTCTTTCATACATTTATCTCATTTTTTCAAACCAGTAATATTGTACATGACAGGGCTTAGAAAACTGTTGTCTCTTCCATGATCGTAGAGCATTAAGCTAAGAAAACACCTGATGCAATTTCTCGCATCCGGAAACATTGCATCTTTGGTCAAGTAGCAATGTATGTGTGATGTTTAAGTAATTTTTACCAAATACTCAAATGCATTTCTGTGTACACCCCGTTACTACGAGGCTGCAGAGGGTCGGAAACATGCTGTGTTATTTCTTAAGTCTGTCTACACAGTCCGTTTCTGCTCCGTATCGCGTTGTATGTATTGTGACCCCGTACTGTGATATTGAATTGTGGCCTAATGAGGTATTGTGCCTCCGTATTGTGATATTCTATTGTGGTGCCGTATCGTATTGTGGCATTGTGGCACCGTGTTGTGTTCTATTGTGCCGCAGTATTTTAATACTGTATTGTGTCCCCGTATTGTGATATCGTATTGTGGTCCCGGATCGTAATGTGGCATTGTGGCACCGTTTTGTGTTGTATTGTGGCCCATATTTTGATGCTCCATTATGGTTCCGTATTGTGATATTGAATTGTGGCCCTGTATTGCTATGTTGTTTTGCGGGCTGGTGTTGTGATATCCTCTTTCTGCAGGCAACCTCGTCAAGGCCCCGCAACCCTCTTTGGCTTACCCATGTTCTGTGTGCCTACCAGCAAAGCATAGGCTTTAATGAGACCCGCAAACATAAGCGCTCTACACAATTAAACTGGCACCGTAACTTGCATTATAGTAATTGCAAATTTAAACAACTTTTTGACGGCGGTAAACCTTCTCAAACATTTCCAACGTAGTACGTTGTAGGTCCGTGGGTCCTTAGGCTACTAAGCTAAAATTGAGGTAATTAAAATATTTTTTTACATCGATGAAATCCAAGTAAAAGCCTGGTACTGAAACGTGAAGATACATTTTGAGAATCTGTTGTTTTGTTTAACTAGTAAAAGGATTCAAAAGTTCATTAAAACAATCCAGATTATACGAAACCATTTTCAGGTTCATTTTACACACAAGTTCAGCCAACATACTGAATTGGAACTTACGTTATACAGATTCACTCTCATGTCACAATGCTTTTCTTTGGTTTTGAATTTCCTAGTGTCTAAAGATCCATTGTGCTCGACAATTGTTACTGGATAAAATTCAGTTCAAGTTCTCATTAGTTTACTGACCATCTCCAAAACAGGAACACACACCACCTTGAAAATGAGTTCAGTGGTGCGACTTATGACCAGATAGCGACCATCTATGGGAGTTACAACGTCCCCTACAACAGCACCGTCGAGGTTATTCAAGAAGAAGTACTCCAAATATCTGCCTCAGACGACAACTGTTCGACCTGGGGGAACAGTGAGCGATCCTTTTAAGAGTGTTCTATTTTTGGTAGCGGATGGGTAGATGCGTGACAGGTAACTCAGTAGAAGAGAAATAAGTGATTTTACTCAGAGGAATAGAGAACATAATACTGAATTTTTTTAAATCATTGCTATCGAGGCCAGTGTGCGCCTGTTTTGGTGAAGTGGCAAGTTGTGGGGTTGAATGAAGTCAGTTCTTTGTAATTAATAAACGGGTCGGTGATTTAGCACGCTATGATCTCATGGTCATGCCTACTGGCTTTCAATCACAAATAATAGAACACTTGTTGATTAAGTAAGTTAACGAGAGTGAGTAGAATTCATCAGCAGGCATGATTAAGAAAATAAGAAGATTTGAACCGCTATAGCATTGAAACTAATTATTCCATTTAGATTACACAAAATTACTACTACGTAAGCAGGTAAACTTTGATTTTGCATTAAACTAAATAATTATATTTATTGATCTGTGTTTCACGTAATTATGATGTTCAAATTGACTGAACGTAGTTACTTAACTTTGAAATTACGTTTTGTCATGGATTCGCAAAATGTGTAGAGCCTTTACTCGAGTCTATGAGCTTCTGGGATCTAGTTTCTAAGCGTCAGGGATTGTTTTTTCTGGAGAATGGCTGGCTTTGTACTATTTTGAGTTTTGAGTAATTAAAATTTCTCAGCATGAATGTTTCCTGAAAACACTCACTGTATATGTGAAACATGGCTGTGGACACCATATTATGGTGTACAGTTATGACCATTCGAACATGAAAAAATGTAAATTTGACAGATATTGTAATTTTTATTTACCGAACATGATTCTGTAATTCAAATTAAAATGTAAGAAATGTAAATGGAAAGTTGATGCATGTCTACTCTCATAAGGTACAAACTTGGTGGACGACGGAGGTCCATATCCCTCTGGTTCTGCAATATGGAACAGGTCTATTTGCGCGATCTATCACCTGCATCAGCACACGCCCTTTGTGATCACCATGGAGACGATTGTGTCTTTGCTCTTCCTCACGCATCTTATCCTCGAAATTGTCTTCCTGCTTCGGGTAAGCCTCGTTGTTTGCCTTATTGTGTTTGCGTCTTTCAGATGTCGGATGAGTAAGAAACTGAAAACCTTGTATAAACGGAAGATAACAGATGGATAATTCATTCCGATGAATAATTTTTTAGATGGACTCAGCTATCATGGTCCCAAAGCTAGCAAGACTTGGGAAGCATAAAATGTAATTGAGAAATGCAGATTATTTTAGATATATGAATGCAACAGTACATTGTATGGAGCGATTTTGTTCTTACATGTCACGAAGGCTTTGTTCCTGAGAGTTATTGGTGGACAAAAAATGTGTTAGAAATTTAATATATGATGGATTACAATCAGAATCGTACGGTTTGATGGAGGAATTCAGCAGCAGGATCGCTGGATTAGATGGAGGATGGAAGAGAAAGAGATGGAGGGAGAGTGTCGTAGATTGAGTATTAGAGGGGCTTGTCGCGTGTTATGAAAAAGATGGTGTAGTCAAGGAATGAATTTAAGAAGTGGGAGAGGTAAACAGGGGTTTGGGTGGACGTACTGAGAGGAGATCGAGCGGTTAGGGAATTTCTTCGCATGAATCCGTTGGTAGCGTACGACAGATTTCACATTGAATGATGAAAGCTAGTGACCAGCTAAGGATTGAAGCCATTGGTTGTGTGCGTTCCCGCTTTCTAAAGGGAACTGAGTGAATGAGGTTGGGATGGGCCAAACATTTTCATGGCAAAACCTGGGAAAGTATGAAGTGACCTTGATCAAAAATTACAAAAATTTATAGTACGTAATCGGTTTTATGGACAGTACTGACGTTGATTATTGACACTGCAAATTTGGAAACATTTCAAATGTATTTTTGTCTTTTCAGCTGCCCAGCTGTTACTGTACATCATTCAGTGCTACTCGGATAGTCAAGCTGTTTGCACTGGTCGTTATGATCATCCCTGTGGCTTACTGCGATCTGACTCTGGGCTGTCGTGAGGTGGGTCTTCAGTCAATGCTTTTCAAAAAAAAAATAGACGACACTGAATTTTCCATTATTTGTTGGCGTGCAAGTATTCAGGTGAACATCATTTATCTGCTGAAGATATTTATTTACTGAAGCTTTATTACTAAGTCGATGTTTATGTGCTCTTGAGCCTCTGCACACTGGCTTCAGGGGGGAATTGCCCCGGTAGTTAGTGATACAAATTATGCTATCAAGTTTCGTTTGATATGTTCTTGTTAACCGAAGTTTTGACTCTCGCCCACGGACATGGTCCGCAACGCAAGTGTTCACCCTACAACAGAAAAGAAATGCCCTGAATTCGCATCCTGTAATTTTTGTTGTAAAGTTTTGTGTAAACAATTATTCCACTGGAGTAAATTTCATCAGAAGCGGCATTCAAAACACACTATTAGATAAAGTAATAAAGTAAATAAATTGTTTACACAGAAAGAGTTAGAGCATAAGAAATCAAATTAATGAAATTAATGAAAGATGATGGAGACCAAAAATTTTCACAGTGCATATGTATCAGAAATCAAATTGTTTTCTGAATCCGATCGCTTGCTTTTGCTTTTGCACAGTCGCATCAACATAGCTATCGAAAAGTACAGGGGGCGAAAACCCAACACTTCTCGAAAGGAATTTCGCTTTGTACCCCCTTTCTGAAAGGAACTTCGATTGAAAAAAGGAAGATATATTGCCACACCCTGTAATATAGATAGGTAAATAACACCCTGATTTATGAGCAGTATCATACTCTACGATACAATGCTCCTAATTTGATGTCGCTTAATTATCTGAAATTTCTTGTTCATTTCTTAATGATTTTTCTTCAGCTTCTATTGTTGCATGATGTATTAGGTCATGAGATGATATAACGGGTAGGGTAAGAGTTACTTCACTCCTCTAAAAATTAATTAATCACGATATAAAAGAAACAAAATATGTCAAATATCAACTGAAAAATGAAAATTTAACAGTTTTGTCAAGTATCTTGTACACTGATGCAAAGAATGCTTCGTACTCATAAACAGTACTATTATCAAGTAATCCTAAATAAAATGCGGCAAGGAACAGCGAGAAAGAAGCTGGAAAATTATTTCAAACATAATGGATCTTTAGTTGCAGTGCAAAAAGATTTCATGACAACATATAATCAACAAACAAGTCCTTTCGACATTGCATTATCGCGATGAATTCAAGATTCAGAGACTCCGAGTCCACAGCTGCCATGGGGCGCTCTGGCACACCGAGGGCAGTAAGAAATGCGTGTGTAATTCAGCGTTCATGTTGAAGAGTGAATGAAATTTGTTGACTAAATGTAGCCATGAAGTCCCTCTGCATTGCAACTACAGATCCATTAGGTTTGAAATAGTTTTCCATTCATCTTATGGTATTTCCTAATTTTAAATTCCTTGCCGTATTTTGTCACTTTGGGTAATAGTACTGTTTTTAAGTACAAAAAAACTCCTTGGCTACAGTGTACTATATGCTTGAAAAGTGCTAAAATTTTCTCTTTCATTTGATACCTATGTAACATAGTTTTTGGCTTTATCGAGTTTTGGTCTATTCAATTTTAAAAGAGTGAAGTGACTTTTGCTACACCCGTTACATACTTCCAATTTACTTGTTTTTTCGATCTACATATATAAGAGACCGTGCATCTGTATCTCTCTCTTTATCTGTCTGTGTGTCCGTCCTATTACTTCCTATCTATTACTGAAGAAAAATTATTGAACTGAAATCAGAACGGGTATGCATGCATTTTAAGCATTTTATTGTGGATACCAAAGGCGTCGCATCACTATGAAATCATTTTTTTCCCGTTATTAGCTTTCTCCTCTCACACGGCCATGTTATCGGTAGATAAGATACAGGATGAAAGTTCTTTGTATATTTATGAAAAATATTGAGCTTCTGATAGTACCACGGGTAAAAATAATATACCATATGAATTTTAATTCATAGATCCTTAATTTAAACACTTTTAAACTAAAGCATTTCAACGGGTACTATCTGGGCCATGTTATTGGTAGATAAGATACAGAATGGAAGTTCTGTAAATATTAATGAAATGTATTAATGTAAGACACAATTCGTCCTAAATCTTTAATGCATTCATCTATATAAAAATTTCAAATTAGTAATATCTAAATCGTGGAATTTCCGCGGGAACTGTCTAGTAGTTGTATAGTTGTTATAAAAAATGCTGAAATTTGTTCGAACTTTTTTCCACTGATTCTCTAGAACGTTCATCTGATATTCATTTGATCTAAATTATTTTCCTATGCTTTCACAGCAATTTTTATAATTGTAGTTTTGTACCAACTGATGACTTGAATTTAACTTGAGTTAACGATTTCAATGTCCTTTCATTTCTATACCACTAATGAGTAGTAGACCGTAAGCATGACAAAAAAAAGCGTCTGTCACGTATGGAAATATGGCACTTAATGAACATCATCCTGTTCTGTACAAAAGGCAACGTTTGGCATTAAAAGGCATGAATCACTTGTTGTTGTAAGACCGTCTGAAAAGACAAAAAACGTTATATATGTATAATTATATAATTTTCATCTTATCGCAACTGTTCTATTTTCCGTTCCAAGAAGCTATATTGAATATAACTACTCATTATATAATATATATATATATATATATACTGAATATATATATATATATATATATTATGACTAGTTATATTCAATATAACTCCTTGGAATGGAAAATAGAACAGTTGCGTTTAGATGAAAACTTAGTATTTATTGGTATTACTCAATCCACTAGTATTAGACATTTTTGAAGCTAAAATTAGATTTTGTCGTGCAGTGCTATTTCAAATTTACTTGCCTATGATGAACGATGGTACAAACATTCATTTTGTTTATCCCCTTATTTTCATTGAAATTTGGCTAATGTTTACGTCTTGTTCCATCCAGGAAATCCTGTGGCAGTTTGGAGTGATGGCCGTGCTTTTTGGATGGTTGAATTTCGTAGGCACCATCAACAAAGTTCCCAGCATGTCGATCTTCATGCCAGTATCACGGAAATTTTTTGCAAGTTACCTGCTCGTAATTTTCCACATTTTTCTTTTCATTTTTGCCTTTGCATTATCTTTTCATTTCCTATTGATGGACAACGCTGCGTTCAGTTCATTTCCTCGTTCGATTATCAAAACCCTTGTATGGATGCTCGGAGATCTAGGCTACGACGACACTTTCCTGGATGACGAAACTCCCATCGTTTACGAGATCCAAGCGAACGTACTATTTGTGTTTTTCGTTACCGTTATTGGTGGCTTGGCTTTTAACCTAATTATTAGGAACCCCACTGATGAGTTGCAGGAAATAAAAGATCGAGCTGACTTCCACCGTGCCGAGGCCCACCTTAAGCTTCACCTTCTGATCGATGATTGTCTCCCTGGCTGGCGACGGAAGTATGCTCGGTCGCATAGAGTAATTTCGAGTTTCAACTCGAAAGTATCAGTGTTCTATACGGACTGTTGCCACCGCGATGCCAAAGCTTGTAAAAATGTCGATGACCACAAAGATGAAGATGAAAATGATTTGTCTGAGATAAAAAATGACTTGAAGTTACTTATGGAACGATTGGAGGCTCAACGAGAAGATCTGACTGATTTGTCTCGCAAAATGTCAGCCTTGTCAAAAAATTTACCTGCAACTTTTTGAATGTTAGACTGTTAATAATACTTATTTCTCAACAATTTTGCATTCGTGCACGCAATTTATTTTATTAACGAGGTCAGACTACTGAGAAATTGCATGCATTTATGAAAAAAATTGTTCCCCCAGAATCGAGTTACTTTCAACTTTATTGTTTTCTTATTGTGTGGACTTCCTATGTTCTCATTTGGTTTAGTAGTAACACAACCCAGTTTCACTTGAGTTTTGTGTTGAAAATAAGCTTTCAATGTTACTTATCTATTTATGTTCAGAAAAAGTATTGATCAGTTATAGCGAAAGAGCGATGAGTCATTCCAGATAATGTCGAGATATCGGAAGATTTGTTTACTCATAGTTTCATTGAAATTAGTAGAAACTTCATCTTTCGAACACGTTTGAAGGCCTTCAAAGATTCTTGGGTAACTATATTCCTTATCTTTCTGAATCTTGTTGCATAAAGTCACTTATCCTTCAACTCTAGAATATTTCTATCAAACTGTGAGGACCAATTATTTCTCCAAAGTACTTCTGATTTTAGATGAAAATATGATATAGGTACAGGTTGAAACTTCTTTTGTTGAAGATTTGCCACCAATATATAACCTGCTGGTTATTAAAAGAAAATTTATTGCCTTATTCAATTATTTGATATTACATCTAATATTCCAAAAAATTTTGCTTATTTCTGACATTTTTCCTTCATTTGAGGCTGCACCTAAGCGAGATTTATACTCTCATCTAATAGAACTTTGAGGCATTCTAATAAAAGAGGCTTTTACTTGGTTAAATAAGAGATTATTAGTTCAATTCTAATACTTACTATCTGCTTAAAATGATAAGTACCAATGCGCGCTTATTAATTCGTTAACTTACATTTATTCTCTACTAGTTTAGAGAATAAAAAAAAATGTTCATGAACGTGGTTAAGTTGCTTACCCTCTAATATAATCTTTCGTGCAACACTTCACGTATATATAAGACTTGCTAGGCAGAAAGTGATAGTTACAAATCCGTTTAGGTTATTTAAAAGAAAGGAGAGGATTTTTTATAGTTACTTGAACTCTCTTCTCTTCGTGCAACGTCTTTTAAAATGCATCAAACAACTATTAATACTCTGTTTACGTGTTTACTTTAGTTCTTTCAGTGTCAAGTGTGCAAGGTTGCATTTTTTGTACAGTTATGAAATTACTATTTATTTTGTTTCTTTTATAGATTTGTGATAACAAGTTGATGTAGGTGATAATCCACGATTACGTGATCAACGATTGCGTACCTTTTTAGAAGACAAATCGTGTTCGTGTTAATTAAATATTTCTAAACAAGCTGATATTATTTAATTTGTACCCAATTAGTGAACTTTTGGCTGAAATAACGTATGTTAAATAGTGACTGCTAGTTATTTCGGTTTTCATCAGCGTTGAACTACAAAAAAAGTTGGCATTATGTTTTGTTTTGAAAATATCCAGCGACATAAAACCCAATTTAAGCATCCATAAAAATGTTTGATAGTTTGATGAAATTTATTCAGTACCTCTGAACTGAGCACCGCTGAAGTAGATTTGACGTCAGCTACTGTGTGTCAAGTCAAAAATACGTACCGTATATGACGGCACATAGGACGCACTTTTTTCCAGAATTATGGCTCAAAAAATCCCCCTGCGTCTTACCATCGTATGTGAAGTTTGAAACCTTTCGTAGGCTTAAGCTAATCTTCTCTCTCAAGCTTATTAACCCAGTTTACAGTCAGTACTTCGTCATATATGTCGTCTTCGTCGTCGCGTCTTATATACCGTCAAATACAGTGTATTCAAACTGTGATGGAGTTCGCCCCACCTTCAATAGTGTTATTTATGATCTAAATTTTAGCTGAGAAATTTAATATCGTAAGACAATAGCGGTGGCTGAGTATATTAAGTTATATTTGGTGAATGTGTGTAATGAAGCAGTATGCCTTGGTGTCCGTTAAGATAAAGACGATTATGTGGATGTGAAGGCTGTGATTAATTAGAGCCTTTTAGTGTCGAACGTTGTCTGGTGTCCAGAACAGAACGATGCATTGGAGGTGTCATATTTTAATAAATGTAATATGTTATTTCGTGTCAAACTTGTAGATTTTCTGTGCTAAGACGAAGATATCACTGCTTAACTTTTTATAAATGTTTCTGTTTTTCACCTAACATAATAAATTATACAAACGGTCATTGTGTATTGTGAGGATTGTGAAAATGTTAACATCTTCACAATATATATATGTTTGTGAACTGCAAAATATCATATTATTCCCTAGCAACACCCACAATGTGAATTAGTATTGTTTTTATGTATATGCTTTCATACAGTCTGACACTGTATTTTGCTATTAATATTGTGTCATTGTCGTTACACTAATTTAACTCGTAGAAGTCTCCGTGAGTAGTATTCTTGTGCTCTTCCTGAGGCTCATCTAACATTCGTTTAAAGAGCGTCTTCGTTCTTAATTATCCTGATTTATCAAAAGTAAAGCTTATATTAAGATGTTTCTGTTCATCGTAATGTTACGATCCGTCATAATATCGAATTAAACAGTTTTACAAGTTACCATATAACTTTGTGTTAACTTAGCGTTTAATTTTGCATTGATTTTTGCGTATTGGTAACGTAATGACTGTAGATTTGCTGAGTCTATGGATTAACTTTGTCGAAAGTCAGTTGAAGTATTCTTATTAAAATTCTTTGTATATTTGTTTGTTTTCTCCATCATAGAACTTCAACCAACGTGAAGCCCTAAATTATTGTGGGTAAAAAGAGATTGATATTGACCCGATATTTAGTGAAGTGAGTTTACGAATGGAACGTGTTAGTATTTGATGACTTACGGGTAATATTATTCCTCAGTTTGGGCACGAAGCACTGCATGTGCTAAGGGACTTCACACTCCCTCCCACCACAGTGAGCGACGTGTGCAGACAGTTTTGGTCTGACCCTCATGTTTGCAAATCAGAATTTCTGGTAATTGCAAGACTTTTGATGCAGCAAAATTTGCTTCATGAATTTATACTGTTCAGAGTACCATTTTATATATATGTAATTTTATTGAAAAACTATTATCACATGAAGCGTTCAAATTAGATGATTTAAACACTAATGATATTTTGTTCTCAGAAGTTGATTACTTCTAAGGAATGTAGCCACTGTGATCAGTTTGAAAAGGACAGTGCTCTATAATGTGAACCTATACTAAAATTACAAAATTTGCAAAACATTAACATTATATAACGAGAATGATGTGAGAAAAAAATATCCAATGTTAGAAATAGATGCTAAATTAAACACATAGAGTTTAAAATTTTCAGTACAATTAACGAGAATTGAATGCGTTCTTTTGCGCATTCGTTCACATGTAAAAAATTCAGCTCATCAGCTACATCGTTTAATTATTCTCTTTACTCTACTGCAAATTTATTCGTTTTACACATTCTCTGACACTGGTTCACAATGGTCCTGGACGAGCTGTTTTCTGTTGATTTGTCTCTTGAATAAAATGTGACAGTTACGAGCGAAGAATTGTCGACTACAAACTTCTTGGTATTCCCATTTGTAGATTTGCATGTTAGTATTTTGGTGCAGCTAAGATTCTCTAAGCTCACCAGCTTGGTCGACTGGTGAGCGAATCTGTTTGCGAGCGGGAAGACTCGGGTTCGAATCCCACTGCCGACATGGTTGACGCGGCTAGAAATACGGCATGGGACTTGGGTAACAAGCAAATAATTATCGAAGTAATTATCCGACCCAAGAATGGGCCAGAAGGTTCGTTCTTATAGCCTCGTTCTATTCTTTCTATTCTATTCTTTATGGAAGGAAATACTAATAGCACATGCAAATTGCTCCCCCAAGAGACGGGGCTTCTCTGAAATACTTAGCTACCTCTACCAAGTTCATATCATTACCTTTGGTAATCTGCTGTGTGCTCTGTTCAACGTCTAATATTTCATGTCACTTATTTTTTGTTGACGCGGCATACGTGTTATTTTTCGAGTACAAATGCTTCTGATCGTGTTTAATCCGACTGTAATGCTACATTATTTTTCCGTGCAAAGTGATTATTAGTACTATTTGGACCATGTACGTCCTGTCTATTACAATGCAGTGACTTTGTTACTCTAACGACTTCATTACTCGAACAAATCATTGCTCGAACGGAAAATATTTAAAAAAGTGACTCGTCACGAGAGTTCATTTCCAGTACTCAAACGCCTGAGCTGCAACGCGCGTATCACTGACCACGTACGAGTATATCGGTAACTGGTCTTCCAAAAAAGTTCTAAGAACCTACCTCCGTCTTCCCATCCAGTCAAACTCATCAAGCTTTTTTCAGGTGAGTGTACGAATGAACCAAACAGCTCGTTTCGGTGGCCATATTCTACTCTAATCAAAATTTTACTAATTTTAACAAATTTGAAAACTAATTACAGTATTAATGAAACCTAGATGAAGGTATATATTCTTTTTATTATTATTATATATTTTGGAATTAATGTTTTAGTTTAGAGGGTCCGATAACACATTATTTATATTAATTTGAAGGAAATCAATTGTTCGCTAGTCGAGCTTTTCGTTAGTCCAATGACTCCCCGAATTGGCCAGCGCTGTTGGAATAATTGTGTGATTGCTTTAATAATAAAGACACAGTTTTTCTGCCTCAAGACAGGCATTCGAAAGCCACTGGACTCTTTAAACTTATGAAAAAAATAAGGACTACTCTATGATACAAATACATATGCAGATGCTGTAATTCATCTGATCGCTCTTGTAATTCAGACATAGTGTTTTTACGTTAAAACAAATATTTAAAATCACCGGGACCTTCTAAATAATAAAAAAGGACCACCTTAACCTATACTGTACCTATACTGTATCTGTCCTGAATTGTGCCTACACTGTACTTATACTTGCGGAAATTTGAACATCACAACATTCTTAAGGGTCTTCGGGAGATTCTGAATTCATTGATTTTCCTTTCTCGTGGATAAAATAAAAACAACTCTCTGTGTAAGAAGTATGAGTCGCTTAGAACATATTGATCTCGCTGGCTAATTTTCAGCTACTTCTCTTGGTAAAGTTCTACTTTGTTCCCGCTTTCCTTATCTTAATCTTTCTCCATTTTGGTACTAGGTGGATGGTGCCAGTGGGGTGGATTTCGTGTGTTGTGGGATCTTTGCCTTCTCCCCAAGGGCTTAAAGTTTGATTTGCAAGATTGATTTTGTGTTTTTCAATCGTTATTGCTACTACGGATTGAACGTAGAGGCCATTGAGTTAAATCATCGTACCTGTATATGTATATAACAACGTAAGATAGTAGAATAGAATAGAATAGAATGAGGCTATAGGAACGAACCTTCAGGCATTCTTAGATCGGATAATTACTTCGATAATTATTCGGTTGTTTACCCAAGTCCCATGCCGTATTTCTAGCCGCGTCAACCATGTCGGCAGCGGGATAGTAGTTTCCAAACTAGGGTGCATCTGAATGTATGTTCTCAAACACTAGGGGTGTTTCAATATATATATCATACTAAAAATGTCGAGAGGCGTTTCTGAAGGTCAAAACTACAATTTTGGTGGGAGAAACAACAGCCTCTAAACCTAGTCCGTGAATCACCGCCACCAACCTGGGTGTGAACTAGTACATATTTATTAATGTAGCAGGAGGGGTGTACCGTCAGCCTCTTCCTCACCTCCATATCTGACTAGATCTCATTTAGTACCTAGCTTCCTGCGGCCGTTCGTTATTTCCCTCGTAGAGATTAATACTCTGTATCTGTATATAATATTCCTTTTATTATTATTATGAATTTTTTTTGACTGGCGAATTCAGACGTTTTCGTTTTTGCATTTCATTGAAGGAGAAAGAGGAAGGGTTGAGTTCATGCCCTTTCACGGTTGAGTGCATGACTCCAAGCTCTGGTCCGCTAGAACCATGGTCTGCGACCATTGGTTCTTGTATTGACGTTTCAAAATAAATCCTGATCTTCATCTGCTTTCATCATTAAACTGTTACACAATAAATCAATTTTTTTACTAATATCTATCATGAGTAATTCTGAGAATATAATTCGGACTCAGATCGTGTCTCGAAAAGTTAGGGTTTCGTGGAGACCTCTGACATCCACAGGGGGTGCGTGAATAGCTATGGCATCCATAGGGGGTTCGTAGGGAGGTAATGTTAAGAAATCCGTGCCTTAAACAACCTTCTTGTTTTTGTCTCAGCTTCTTGGGAATAAATTTATTTATTAATGTTCAGTAATACATCGTGCCTCATCATTCATCGTGCCTTATCATACAGGTGCCTCATCATTCAGGTGCCTCATCATTCAGGTGCCTCTTCATTCAGGTGCCTCATCGTGCATCCGTGACGATGAATCTCCAAACGTCTATAGAGATGACACCGCTTCTTTCGCAACCGGCCTCTGTTGCTACCAGGTGAGACGATTCGTACGTTGAGATTCACTACTTTTATATTTACCTTCAAATCCTGGGATAAACTCTAATTAAATTGTCAAATTGAGTGACCGCCTACAACGCGCGGTACAATTTTTCTTAACCTAATTTTTACATCTGAGTTTATGGTTAGTATTGCTAGTTCCCTAAAACTAGAGATGAAGATGCAAACAATATGCTAACTATTCTTATATACTGTAAAATTCACTGCGTGCATTTTCTTCACCAGTGTCTATTCAGTTGAAATAATTAATCAAGAAAAATTATTGTCTATAATACTGGACGTTTGAATACATCATTTCTGTTTTTCATCCTTACGATGGACAAAGATTTCTCCTCATTCAACTTCGTCCGCTTTTTTCAGACCTCCTGAAACTGCCAGAATGAGTCTGGCAGAGGCAATAGAAGCAATTAAAAGGAAAAAAATAAATTTGAATGAGTTTAAAACTGTGTTCAGTAGCCATTCAAACCCTCGTGAAGAAATAAAAAATCAAAATTTTCTATTTGTAGTTGTGTCTGGAGATAAATGGAAAACTTTTGACATCCTCCGTGTTCTTTTACCAGTTGTTGACTCTGATATTCTCTCAAGTAAGGATGAAAATGGGAAAACTGTGCTCCACGTGGCAATTGAAAATGAACATGATCGGTGTACAGATGCAATTATAAGAAAAAACAATGACTATCTTGCTATAGGCGATAATGAAGGCAATACTCCTCTGCATTACATGGTCAGATTAGAGAGAACAAAAGCCTGTAGAAAAGCCATGGAATTTTGTTCTGCAGACGTAATTAACCAGAAAAATAAGAACAGCCTTTCAGCCGTACACTTTGCAGCGAGAGAAAGAAGCCCTGACATCATGAAGATGTTATTGGATAATGGAGGCGATCCGAAAGCCCTGACTGACCGGCGGTACACCGCACTTCATTTTGCCGCCCAAAGTGGGTCATCACAGTGTGTAAAATATTTGCTGGAAAAAATGTCTGATCGTGAAGATCGAATCAAGTACCTCAATGAGCAAACTGACATGGGCTTGACAGCCCTGATGTTAGCTGCAAAACCAGGCTTTATTGCGGTTTGTAAAGAACTATTAGAGACTGACATCAGCTTGAAGTCTAACGATGGAAACACTGCTTTGCATCATGCTGCGATAAAGGGTTCTTTGCATTTGGTTAAAATTCTGATGACTGGTTATGAGACACAGAGTGATAGTTTTGATAAAGACAAAGCGAAACTTATCTCTTTCGAAAATCGGGATTTTATTTCTTCCTGTCTCACAGCTGCAATTAATGGCAAAAATGACAATTGCTTCGCTTATTTCTTGGAGAAAGCAAAAGTACAGCTTACTGATACCGATGTCAAGAATCTCGTTGACTTGGCTGCTGCCACCTCGCTCAAATGCGTTAAGCAAATGGTTAGCCGACCTGAATTCGAAAAATATTTGATAGCATATCGGACAGAAGGCGGCGACAACCTTCTGCATCTTGCCATAACGATGAAAAGTTTCGTAACCGCTAAAGAGCTTCTCAAAAAGACTAAGATCGATAAATTTATTAAAAATAAAAATAAGGACTCTGCTCTGCACTTAGTGGCCCGACAGCCACCAGGAACATTCTTGAACTGCCATGAAGAAGAAAAGCAATGCGTCACTCGCGAGCTTTTGTTGGATTCTCGAGAACTAGTGAAGTCCGCCAACATAGCGGGAGAGACACCTCTTCACTTAGCCGCCCGGTCGGGCAACACTGATTTAGTTAGATCTATTCTCCACAAAGAACCAAACATCCTCAGCGTGACCAAGAAAAAGATGACAGCGATACATTATGCTGCTGAGAACGGTCATACCTATTGTCTAGAAATGCTTCTCCGTTCGTTAAAAGCACAAGATTACCACAAGTTTCGTGAAATCAAGCCTCATCCCCTGCATTTATCTGCCAGCAATGGTCATATGGAGTGCTGCGAGCTTCTTTTGACTGCGTCATTGGTATGTGTTGTGCTTGTGAAGTTGAATTCTGTAGTCACTTTCAAGTTTATAATTGCTTATATCAGACGACATCAACAAACACTTCTTGTGAGAGGAGTATTTGTGAACGTGCTTATGTGCCAGGATCAAACATTATGCTTTAATTGTTTCTAAAAATCGTTATCGTCGAGTTTGAAAAAGTATCTAATGGGAGCTATTTATTCAATTATTCAATAGGTAGTAGCATCAAATTATTAAATGAATTAACGTGTTTGTGTAAATTCAGAATACATGTACAAACGCACTTGATTTTTACATAGTTTACTTAAAATCACGTTGGTACTATGTAATTGTTCATTCACATACTTTGGTATTATTAAGTGCAGTATATATTCTCTTATGGGCATGATTGACTCTGGCTTCTTTTTCAGGTAGGTGACAATCCCGAAGAAAATCTTGTATTGAAGGCTCAAAACGGTCAGTATCCTGTTGACAGGGCGTTTCGAGGGAAGCATGCTGAGGTCTTCGGTTTTTTGCTCAGTAAAATGAAGTTCAATGAAGATGTCGAATTTTTTGTTCGCTTACATCGCTATTTTAAAAAGTGCCTCACGGTAGTATCCGGGTGAGTCATGTTGTTCCTGTATAAGGTTTTGGTTTGATAGCCTAACATGCACTAAGCGACTGTGCACTATTAAATGCTACTTACTACAGCCTAACACGCGCTAAGTAGTCATGCGTTACTAAATTCTACTTGCTACACCCTTACACATGCTAGTGATGTTTGTTATCATTTGCGGTTTTGCATGACGCTCTTGACTCTTGAGATCGAAATGAAATAAAATATAATACGAACTTGTAGGGGGGGCAAGTCCACTCTCTTTAGTATATGTACTCTGCTGAAAGTGCGAATGACTTAAGAAGAAAGTGAAGTTAACATGCTATTATTTTGCTTCAACATAGTGAAGAAATTAACGAAAATACTTAATTTGAAAAAAATGGCATCCTGATATGATTGGTGTGACGTTCTTTTGTTTGGTTTCTTATATGTCTGAGAAAGAAATCAGAGTTTTGCAAAACAGTACCGAATTGATTGTAGCAGTATATGCACAAATTGTTGAAGAAATTTTTTATTTCTTAATTCATCAAATTTCGTGTACTGGACTGACAACAATATATACATAGTGAAGAGGATATAATTCAAATAAATTCAATTTCAAAAATGATAGGAATCAGAAAAAGTGTGAAAAAATCACTGAGGGTGGTAAATTATTTGTTAAACTTGGAAATAAAAAGATACTTTGGTTAACAGGTAACAGGACATTAGCACCAGAGTTTATAAAACATACATACTACCAGTGATTCATTTTCAATTAAGCACACGCCTTGTTGCAGTTGAGTTCTCGTACCAGGACTGTGACAGGAGCCTGAATATTGCTGAAACGGCTTATTCCTCTCTACTTTTTTCCTTGGTGTTGTTTTGGACAGACACGTTCTTTGAATATAGATTCTTTTACTACAGAGCAGATGGTGCTTTTGGTTATCTACTGAACAAATACAAAAATTAGAGCCATGGTATTGCTACATGATTTGGAAGCCTTTTCAAACAACTTGCTGTTGGAAAACTACTAGCATCTAAGTTTAAAATAACTTTTAACTCTTCTAGTACCTAAAAACCGCTCTAATTCGTATGAAGTTATTTGGTTACACCACATTACCCTTTAGTCATTTGACGCTTTACCAAACGCTGCAATCCCTCCAAATTCAATTTATAATCATACTATTCTTTTTATAACTAGAACAATTTTTCTCAGGATGCTAGACCCCAGTTCCTGCAGCTTCTACATCTCTGCAACAGAAGCCATGATTGAGAGCTCATGGTGTAGAGTTGTGCTTGATGGACGTTACTGCAGCCCAAATCCCGAACATCCAAGTCATTGCTCCAACCCACAACCTAAAAGCAGTGTTTCTCAACCACTGCTCGATTCTAAAACAGATGAGAGCGATAAAACCAAACGCAAACCTTGCGAATCTTTTGCTCTGCTTGTGAAAACACACACCAGTCTAGCATGCAAGGCCATGGACAAACACATCTCCGTTCCGCCGAATGCTGCTTATGAAGTACACGACTACACCCTCTTTGAGTACATCTACTTCTGTACTGAAGGTGAGGTCATACACGTTTCTTGTGCTAGTTGGTTAAATAGATGCTTTCGCTATCGCTTTTAGCATTAGAGCTAGGATAGTCTTCTACGAATATTTCAAACCTAACAGAAGTTTTTGTCAACTTTGTTGTACCATTGCTTGCCGTCATAAATGCAAGCAGAAAAGGTACTAATAACTTTTATTTTGGTCGTACACCTAGATTATTTTATTTCAATGTAAAAACTCCAGGACCATTCTCAAAGATAATGATTTTACGATGAATTCAATATTAATTTCACGCATTATTTTTTTACACATAATGCGCAGGTGAAAAGTTAGTGTCGCCGTTTGAAGAAGAGGCAGCTCAGACATCGCCGCCTATCACGACGAATGTTTCTCAACAAAGCTGTTCGGCTGTTGCTCCAAGCCCTGCTAATCAAAGACCGTCGTCCTCAGCCCAAACTGTTGGCGGTGCTGCGGGTGCCAACTCTCCTTCTTGCAGAACACGCAATCGCATCGCTCCGAGCCACAGCGCAGCCAATCCTACGAGCTCCAATGCAAGCAATTTTGTTACAGCCAACACGACTAATCCTGGGAGTCATTCTGTTCGTAATTTGGTAAATCCCAACACAAGCAATCCTACAGCGAGTTTGACTGCAGCAAGATCCAACGCTGTTAATCTTCCTCAGAACGTGCCTCACCTGGAAATATTTTCGGGTCGTCCCTTGAAAGCTCACGCTCAGGAGTTCAAGGGCACGTCTTGGTGCGAGGACCACCCTCTACAGGAGGCTGTCAGAGGCGGTCATACTCAAGTGCTGCGCCACAAACTCGTCAAGTATGTAACTCCGCATTCAGATTTTAAATGTATTGTGTCCCCACAAATAGTAAAGCGATTTTATTGGTTGAATGTTGTTTTTATCATTAATTTAAATTTCAACGGTATATCACACGAGTTTTGATGTACTTTGTTGTAATTAAATTCATTTCATAAATTCCCACGATAGAAATGTATTGCGATGTATTATTTTCACCATATTATATCGTCAATGCTTAAAACATTGCTAAAATATGTGACAAATTCCATCGCTATTGCAGTTGGTAAATTTCGTAAGCCTTAACGATTTAAATCTACGTTACAACGCTAAAACATCAGAATATACTGCTTGCTAATTGGCTACAAAATATTCGGTGAGGTACGGTATAAATTTTCAACATTATTTGGCTCAATCCAACCGTAACATTGTTTCCGTAAGGTGATCATAATAATTTGAATTTACTTTAGGTAATTTTCGTTTTCACTTTCTTTCCCATCATTGTGCGATTGAAAATAATCAACATAGCATCACATAGTTTTCACTTTATTCCACTTTTGTTGCATTGTACTTTCCCTTTCAACTACAAATATCCTTATCAGTGAATACCCGGTTACTAGATCTATTTTGATTTTTTTTCGAATATTTTCCTAAAATTTATCGCTATGAAGAAAAACCACTTCCTTGAATTGGCTTTCTCTATTTTTGAATATAATTCTACAAAGATTTTGACATCACGGAGATTTTTAAAATAAGTTGAAACATATCACAGGATAAACTTTTGCAGATCATGGCTCATGAAAAAGTGGCAGTATGCCCGCTATGTGTTGTGGTCGTACCTCGCTCTGGACTTACTGACTGCCGTGTTTGTCTTCGGGTTACAGGCACTTCTTTGGTACGTTAATCGGTCCATGAACTTTTGTATGAAGAGAGCAAAGGTATATCACAGCTTTGGAGGAAAAGTTGTACCCTATTTAAAGGTATTATGAAGCATGCTCCTGACTGATTACTAAGTCAAATTAATTTACTTGGATTTCTAGTTTCAAGAGAAATATTTAGTGTTATAGAATGTCTTGAAAATCATTCCCCGATTGGTTATGAGATTCCGTGAGTGTGTGGCAAGAATTGACCTAATCCAGACCCATGATGCTCTTCTTTCTTCTTCCAAAGTTTACTTCTTGTGTTGTCCGATTGAATTTCTACGAATATACAACGTAATGCAATAATAGGTATTTTTAGTATAAGCGCCTTGCTTCACGCTTTTAAAATGTGTTGTGCAATTGCTTGCAAATTACTCTCCTACGCTGAAAATCTAAAATGCGTTGTTAGCTTTTTATATGCCTCATGTGTTATATTATTGATGGTTCTTATTTGTATGCAAAAAAATCAGAAAGTTGTTGCACTGACTGTGTACGGTGTTCATTTTGGCTGAAAATTTTTTTTGCAAAGTTTTTATTAACGTGCATTGATATTTAGAAGTAGCTCAATGGATACGATGTTCTAACATATGAGGTAAAGACTACACAGTCATTTCATTACAGTGGTTTCTTCTCGACCCTCATAAGCTTAGCAGTATGGGTCTGCGACCCTCATAAGTCCACGGGATATTCTGCAGCGGATATTAGTTGTTCATTGGCAGTTGTGATGACCGACATCACTCATTGTTGCCCTGTACGGTCCACTTGAGAGTGTCAGTGAAGTTTTTTGCAGTGTTTAGCTACAATACTCAGAACAAACTAGTTGCTCATCGTTCCCGAGACAGCCAAATAAATCCTCGACCAATGCTGTGGGCCATTCAGCGTGGTCAGTGACAGCCAATGTGCTGATGAAGCTTTTTGCGGCTCTGAAGCTAAGCTGCTGCTTCCAATGGGCTGCCAGATATTCCAGAAAATCACCTGGGGGACGCAAGTGCTGAAAAGACGTTTTTATTCTGTATTGTAAAGTTGACAAAAGTTTTCTCTTGAATGAGTTTCACATCGATAGCTGAAGGCTTTAGTATCTTTTTCTGTCCTTTTTCCCCTTTCATAAGTAACACCATCTTGCCCTCTGTGTTATTGTTCAAATCGTCATCAGACAATGCAAAAGGGACAAACTCATCATAAAAGTACCACAGTTAGCCTGCTATCTTTTCTGCCACAGCGTTGATTATGTTGGTGTTCATCATGTCATACATCTGGCATTGTTTCAGTAACTTCTTTGAGCCTTCGGCGAAATGCTGGCTGTTACCCACGTTTGAACATAGTTACGGGAAAAGAAGTTGCATAGTTCTTGTAATCCTTAATGTTTGCATGCTGTCAGCTTGAAATGTGAACGAAACATCCAGAATTTGAAGGAGCAGATCACTTTTGCCCTTCATCGGGCTTGATGCATGTCTCCAGAGGCTGCAAAATATATGCGTCGAGTAGGGACAGCTTCAAGGAAGATGATCCAGCGCCAGAAGTTCTTTGTAATCATCTCTGGACTGAGTGACTTCAACAGCCGCCTCCAAGATCTACATTATCTCATCTCTGAAGTCGGCCACAGCGTTGTCAATCATCAGTTGACTAACCTTCATGTGTGGTCTTGTTAATATATTGCATCTTGTTTTGAAGCGCTGTAACATGAGTCCATCCATAGCTTATAAAGTCCCCATGGTTTCAGAAAAAGTTCTCCAGCAATCAACTCCAAAACACGATGGTGACAACCTTTGTGTAAAAGCTCACGAGCAAGAAGCTGCTCTAAAACAGTGTACGCTCCTTTGTGCCTAATTGAATTGAGAGTTGATTGTGTAGAAGCATATCCTTTGGACCTTTTCCTCTAAATTCTAGTCTTTCAAAACAGAAAATATGGCCTTAGCTTGCACTTCGCCTTTCCCCAATGGTAGCTTTAGGACGGCAAGAACCTTTGATTTACCATGACCTGTCAGTAGCAAAGGCAAGCTGTCCTCAGTTCTAGTGTCAGTGAGATCTGGGATAAGCTTCCCATCCCAAAGCACAATGAGTGGGAACTGTGGGTCGAACTTACCTTTGATTCTTTTTGAAGTGGATTTACGATACTGCAGTCATTGCTGTCTGATGCTGGATCGGTCCAGGGCTAATGAATGGATTTCTTATCCTAAACTACAGACTATTTCACAAATTGTCATAACACTAGCTCTGTCTGACGCTTTATGTCAATCCAAAGTTATAACGTGTGGTGATAACACTTGTTGGTGCCGTCGTTTCAAAGGTCTGATGTGCAGTTCTTATAGATCTTCTTATTCACTAGCACTGTCACTTGCGCTGTTTCCACCGCTGCTATACTGCAGAAGGTGGGCATTCTCTATACTATAGCTTTCTCCCACCGCTTCATAATTTGTTCTTCTCTTTTTTCTGCCTTCTTTCTCGTTCAAATTGACATCTACTGATACCATCGTTATTATTTAATGCCTTGTAAAACGTGGGAGAACAAATATTGTATTTTTTATTGGGCATATCTCTTGTATTTAAATAGAAACCCGTGTAACTTGTGCGTGAATCTTACTTCGAATCCATTGAGCCACCTTTAAATGCTAATGTACATCAATGGAATTTTGTACATGGCGTTCTTCCACCAAAAGGAAGAGTTTGGCATGGTTTGACCAGTGCAAATGAACACTAGAAAAATAAGAACCACTCTAGATAGTTATAGTCATTCAAAAATTGTGAGTGATGTTAATCATTGCTGCTCGTAAATAGAATCCAATGATTGTTGCGATAATTTATTTCTAAATAACTGATTTGTGATTTCGACGAACTAAAACTTTAGGATTCATCATACATTGGAACTTTCAATTTTTTCAAGTGTTGCTTGTGCTTCATCCAAAATTGCTAAACACCAAATTTTTTGAAACTGTTTTTTTACGAAATGATGAGCAGCCATTCCAATAAATGCAATCAATATAGAAAAAAATTTATGATAGAACTGATCTTCATTAGCGAATCGCAATAATCTCACGATTGTGGTCTCAACAAACCCAACCCATCTCTCATACTTGGGCATAGAACACAATGCTTCGTTCGGATACATTCGATCTCTCAGTCTCTGTATTTGTTTGATGAATTCATTAATGAATTCAGGCTATTGATGTTATATATTATGTATCTTATCAGTTATGTCACTGGTTATGTCCTCACTGTAACAGTACATGTTTCGTGTTTTCATTTGGAAAAACGATGAAATGCGTGCTGACGTACGTGATGTAATATCTACGTAAACCATTTGACCTACGTATGTATCAGCCTTTACAGGTGCGTACTTGAACACGCCAACGTATACTTACACAATTATCATACCGGTTTTAGTCATCCAAAAATTCTGTACGATATCAAACATTACTACTTATGAGTAAAACTCAATTACTATTGTAATAATTTGCTTGTGTGTGACACATTTCTGACATACGTAGAATAAAATATTGCTTGATTCATCATACATTGGTGCCTTGTCACCGTTTCACGTCAACAATATCAGTATCGGATGAATATCATCCTACTATTTTGCATCTCGAGATTGTTTTTGGGTAACGATCACATTGACCTAGTGCAATAGTATCTGAAATATTTCTGACGTGTCATATTGTTGCATGCTCTTGTTTTGTGCTTCTGTTTACATTATCCGTTTTCTGTTCCTTCTTCCAATCTATCATAATAACTTTTTTGGTACGTGCTGTGTATTTCTTTTCGCTTCATTAATATACCTGGTTCTTCATTTCATGTGTATCTTTTACTATTGCACTTCAATGCGTATAATTTGTGGTTCCATGAACCTTTCGCTCACCAGGACCAGCAATAGAGGGGTCCCCACATCTGTACCGCCGTTACAACGAGCAAGTGGGTGATGGTACCTGATTACCTTTATGTAGATGTAGATTAAAACTTTAATGCATGTATCCTCCTCTGGTAACCGCGTGGTTAGAGATGCGTAGGTGTCGATTGAATTGATTTGTTGGTCAGAGAACTCTTGCCTATCTAACGCTTTATCTGTTATTTATTGGTTATGCAACCGCGAGGCTCAAATGATTGCATGTTAATGGGACAAGAAACCCTGGGAATCAAGAAAACTTGGAGTTTTTAATTGTGAAAAATATTACCTACTTAAAGTTATTCCCTTGAACCTGAAACTAAATTGACAAGTTGCGCTGTACAAATGGAAAACATGAATTTGGTTTCCCCACCAGATAATTTCTTTGTTTTGACAACGCGTGGTAGTCGGGTAACTTATTCAGTTGCCTGAATTATTGGCAAAATTTCCAAAGAAATAAGGTAAATATCAAAACTCACGTCTTTCCGTCTGAATTAAACATAGGGATAACGCACTTGTAATAAAAATTCATTTATTCTACTATAAAACTGTTTTGGAACAATGTATTTCTACAGAATGATAGAAACTAGCTTTCTGTATGTAAAAATAAATTCCTTAACAGTATTTTTGACCCACCACTTTTATTGTCATACTTCGTTCAATAGAAAGTTAAGAAAAGAAAGAAACAAACAAATAAAGAAGTTCATTTCATTCAGGTATACATGAAATATAAATGGTTTTTCAATTCCTATTGCTAACATGCTGACTAGTGATCACGCTTCAAGCAACTGTTCTCGTCCACCTTGTGGCGTGCGGTAGATGCTCGTAGGGATGCGTTGTGGTAATCTGGAAGTTTCCAATTGATGATATCGTATCTAAAATACATCATTTCTGTTTGTCTCATATGTTGCGTACGAGTATCCCCAAAATAGCAGTGATTCAATTTTAAAAGCATTTGTAGTTTCAATTGCACTAAAATCCTTACAATTTAGAAAATACTCGTAAGTGAAGTTATGTCGCAGTCAAATGTGGTGCAACTAAAATTGTTTCACCTACGATTGTAATGATAATACAAAACAGTTATTCCTTGTAACTGCTATTTTACTGTGCCCATGCGCAATGACTTTATATTTTCTGTATATATAGCTTAATAATACTGCTACTAATACTACTACTACTCCAAATTCTATATCCTTCTTATCTCTTTGATCTGGGTGTATGTATAATTGCAATGTGTGTGCATGATTGATCCCTTTACTGTACTTTACTTTAGTTTACTTTACTTGGATAGCAGCCTATGAATGAATTAAACGGCTCGTTCCTGTTGCTATATTCTATTCATAGTTTCAGATTTAGGTTGTTTAGATTTAATTTTTAAACTGCGTTATATTTTTGTTGCAAAATTTATTCGACTTGCTTAAAGACCCTATTAAAGGGAACTGTGCTGGTTAAACCGAACTACGTTACTGCATATTAGGCGATTTCCTCGAGTGTATTTCAACTTATTTTCCCATTGTTTTATGCAAAATCGCAGCACTGTACCATCAACTGGCTGGCTTAAAAATATTATGAACCCCCACCTCAAACACAAATTTTGTTTCTTTGTATAAACTTCCGATGAAATATTCCAACAAAACTTTCGATATGAAAATAAAAAAAACTATTTGAAGATTTATTAACGAATATGTTTTCCCAAGAAACCATAGGGGACTTGTTAATCACATTTTTTGTCCAGAGGTGACGTGTTGTGTTCGACCATGTTTGTTGCAGGAACACTCGTCATCTGGAGGCTCAATTCAGCGGAGTAACCAGAGATCAGGTGACAACCGTCTATGGGAGCGACCTCTCCTACAACACCACCGTCCAGACCCTTGTGGAGGACGTCCGATATATTTCTGCAAATGACTCGCAATGTGCCAACTGGGGGACTGGTGAGTGTGCCACCTGGGGGACTGGTGAGTGTACCACCTGGGGGACTGGTGAGTCTGCCACCTAGGGAGTAGGTTTATATGCCCTCTGGGGAGCTGGTAAGTTGGCTACCAGGGTAGGAGGTGAGTGTGTGGTGTCAGTAAGTTGTTTCATACTTCCGTGATCAATGAATTATGATAACACTATTGCGTCATTTGATCGTAGCTGCTTTCTTTTTGAAGCAATAATCATAAGAAAAGAAGCTATTTTCGTGCTCGAGAAACTAGAAAGTATTTTCGTATTGTAAGTAAAGTTGCTCAAAGATAATTATTTCTGTTTCCATTGCAGAAGACTCTCTTAACCAAGAACTCTTGAACATTGGATCTGCATCATGGAATAAGTCTGTGTGCGCACTCTTTTATTTGGAGCAGAAGTGGCATTTCGTTGTCTCCTTAGAAGTGGGGATTCTTATCCTAATACTCGTCCACGGGTTTATTGAGTTCATGGTCTTCCACTCCGTGAGTACAAGTCTGTGATCAATTCCTTCCAATTTTCCACCACGCTTAGAATCTATTGAAGAATTTTTGCTTTCGCTTAAATTTCATCAGTAATTTTTAGCGAAAATTAGTGTATAACTCGTGCTTTGTAAAGTTTCGCATTCGGTTCCTTGTTTTCAACTATCTGCTTATTTATATTCTTTAATTGGGCTTAACATTTTAAATTTTGTTTTCTAAATTTCTGTACTTTAATTTTTGGTAGCATGATATCCTTTTTTGTCAGCTTGTCCTTGAATTTCCAACCTTCACCAATTTCGTACACCTAATAAAACAAATATTAGATGTTCCTAAATTGATCAATGAGCCACAACTGTATTGTATTTCTACAGACATCGCTTTCAGTCTGGGACGTGCACCGAGTAAGCAGACTTGTTCTTCGCTTGCCATTCATGGCTATGTTACTCTTCGGGCTGAGTCTTTGTGACTTCAAATTGGGTTGCAGAGAGGTTAGTGTGCGGTATCTTTCAGGTCGTACTGAATACTAAATGACGTGATACTTGTATCGACTGCTGCTTCTATTCTCAAACATTTAGAGTTGTGGCAGTACAGACTTGATATGTTTCTAGCGATATACATCTCTGTTTTCTACCTTCGTGTGTTTTGTGTGCAATTAAAATAAATAATATAACTCTCCTATCTACTCCCTTCTCACGAGTGGGTTTTTTCCCCAGGAAAGAAAAGCAATACATTTTTTCTTTCTTGTGTGAAAGAAAATTATTAGAAAATATTCACCGTGGTATTTTGTCTTTATGAATCATAATGTCCATCGAACAAAGCTCGTGGAAGTCGTATTTTATTCGTATGTTCGCACGATATCTTTTTCTTTTTCAGATTATGATTTGGCAGTTTGAAGTCGTGGCTGTGCTCCTCAGCTGGATTCACGTAGTGTTGACCTTGAACAAAGTGCCTCGCTTCTCTGGCTTCATGCCGGTTACCCCAATGTTGCTGCTGCGCTACGTGCTTGCAGTCGTACCTTTGTTTCTCTTTTTGTGGGCCTTCGCTCTCACTTTCCATTTACTCTTTATGGACCTGTTGCCCTTCGAAACAGTGCCTTATTCGCTCATCAAGACTGTTACTTGGTTGTTAGGAGATCTTGGTTATGACGACACTTTCCGCAATGGTGATTCCCCACTTGCTTATCCATATCTCTCAAATACTTTATTTGTAGTATTCATAATATGTATTGGCGGCTTAGTACTCAATTTTATAATTGGACATCCAACTGAAAAGCTTTTTGAACTCAGGAATGAGGATGACTTGAACCGTGCTGTTGCACACTTGCACATCCACCTTCTCATCGACGAATGTGTGCCTCATTGGCGTCGTCGGTATGCCTGTTCTCACGGGGTAAACACAGACAGAAAGCGCGCGTCTTTGTACGTGAGCTCCGAAATGCTTCAGTCTGATCTGATAGAAAATTCAGAAAATCATGACGTTGAAAAATTGATTGACGAAATTGCTGATATAAAAAATAATATGAAGGCTATCCTTGAGGTTCTGAATACACCAAAGTTCCAAAAACACGCTGAATCCGCAAACTGATCTGTCCTCCCTCTACAACCATATATATATATTGTAAAAACGTATGTAATGGTTGAATGTAGTACTGAATATCGGTCCAAATCCTCATAGGTTTACACAATTGGTAATTTTCTACAATCGGGAGCTTTTAAATCTCTGATGTTACATTTCAATTGTTATCAGTAGTGGATGCTCATTAGTGGGCACGAGTCAACGTTTCTGGGCTTCGGATGTGGGGAGCCTCCATCGTAATGCTCGTAGTTTAATTAGCATCTCTCCTGTTCGTTTGATAGATAGCAAACTGGAGTTCAGAGTCAGCAGTTCCGTTTTTCAATGAGAATTTCTTAGTTTAATTTTTATATGCATATCACTTCAGTGTGTTCTTAATCATGATTCTATCTCTGTGACAACTATATTTGATTTTTTCTGTGCGTCTTTATTATAGATAGGTAAGTGTTTGAACTGAAGTTTCTGCATTTACTTAAAACTTTGACCACGACTTGCACCATGTACGGCACATATTGATTTGATACGGCATTTTTGTTCTACGGAGTGTCACGTCCTGTGTGTTCATAATTCGAAACACACTGTAGCACTCATACATGACGTCACGAAACCCAGATTCGTTTTCAGCAGTATTTGAGCGAATAAATTCCAGTTTCTTTTTATCTTGGTATTAGCAACTAAATATACGTTTGAAAAATTCATTATTTCATACATTTAATCCAATTCATGTATTAATTTCAGTTGTTTCTAGATTCTAAAGTAAAATTTGTGTATTTCAATCCAGCTGTCTGATGTTTTCGAATCACGCTTAGAAGTCGTACAAAATACTAATGCATGTTATTGTTTAGTTTGCTAGCGTGAATGAATGTTTTCACTAATTTAAGTTTTGGATGTTTTTCCTTGTTGATGTTGATTTCATGAATTTCTGCATAATTCTTGATAGTGCTTTCAATTGTTAATAAACGATTTGACATTTATCGCATTTTTTCTTCCCCTAAAATTTGACCTGAAATACTGATGATAAACTTGCTACATCTCTAAGTTCTAGAGTTTTTATTAATTATATATCTTAAGCGAAAGCAAGAGCCTTTGTGATATATATAACTACCGTTATTGTGTTGTTTAGTAGCAGGAAAATTGAAGGCGGACATCAAGGACATCCTCGTTAACCCTTTCGGTCCCGATGGCATCTCTGGTAGCCGCAGTCATTTTTCGCCTATTAAGATGCAGAGCAACACGTGTGTCTGTGCAAACGCTGGTAAGGCAGTGCAAGCTACAGTTTGATCAGGACAATGCAGTGACCGTGAAACATCACAAAGCATCTTTTTTTTAAATTTGATGTTAAATATGTTGAAAAGGTTCTGATAATTGCATCATGGTACCAAAAGGGTTAAACGAGGTCAACAGTAACTAATAAACAAATGAAAAAAGAAACGAGAATAAATCAATAGAAAATAAAAAGCTGAAATTACTAGGAAATGAGGGAAGCATGAATTATTTGAAAATGAAGGAAGGTTAAAGGAATAAGAAATGAGCAAAGCATAAATTAATGGAAAAAGAAAGAAGTTTATATGAATGAAATGAAAGAAGCCAAAATTTGTGAAAAATGAAGGAAAACTAGCTCCTTCCAACTAGCTAGTTAGAATACAAACTCGTTGCGTTCGTTTTTCCTAGATTACTAATATATGATTACTTCAAAATCGAATAATATAACATAGAATTTGATTTCATTTTAGATAGGTGGTTTTAGATAAATGTATTTGATAAGTATTGAAAAAAATTTCAGCTACGTAACAATATACGAATTATACTTGTATATCGGAGAAATAAGACGTTTTATTTGACCTTTCGGGCTGATGTCAGGTTAAAGACAATATAGACGTAAAAAGGTTGCGCGAAACTTCCACTGATTATTATTGATTATTACAATTATTAATTATAATCAAATATGCTAACATATGTAACATTGATTCACAACTTAAAATAAAATGTAACTGATAAGAATTACATATAAATTCATGCGTAATTCATGCAACTGCAATGTTCCAAGTAATCCCTTTGAGATAAAAGTCTGCTATCACAAACTCTGATTATGTACAAGTATAGATAAATTTGACGGTTCGAGAGCACTTGACAACATGCTAACATCAAAAGACTCCTTTAATTCAATTATGAAGAGAATTCGTGTTGCTGTAGAGTAAAACGTCAAAACGTGTTTTTCATATAAAATAATGGTACCAAAGTTTCCATTAAATTCAACGTAAATTGACAGCGCCTCTGTAAGAAACGAATAATTCTTGAAGCACAGATGCAAGCTTCAAACGCAATCATAACCGAACGTACCACCAGTGACGCACTAGATTAATATTATCTGCTAGTGTTGCGTACATGTATGTGTCATAGTTGAAGAGATGTATAAATTTTGCTAAAAATCAGTACAGAGTCATATTTTCGAATCTGATGCGTATTAAACACCTATAGCATAGTATACTGTAGTATAGTAGTAGGCTCAACTAGCAATGTGCAAAAATACTGTATAGTGAAATAAAAAAATAAAATATTTAAAAAGTAATGAAGTAAATTAAACAATATGTTATTAAACAAATTCAGTACATAGCGTGTTAACACGCACAGAGTCAACCAGTACTACTGCAGGAATTGCATCTCCAGTTGTGAGGATTTTGAAACCACGATTCAAGCCCAGATTCTTCAGCATCGTGATTTATATTTTGGCAGGAGTTGGAGAAGAATGAATTATGAAATGTTTCATGCATCAAATACTTTTGAGAAAACGCATGCCTTCTTTATGACTCGTAAAATATTCATGAAAACACTGACCCCGTTCGTACAATAGCGTTTCAATCGGCCTGTTTTCGTAGTCGAGTTCCTTTTTCAGAATATACATTAAATGTTCGCACCCTAATTTAAAGAAGTGATCTACATAAATCATTTGCCTCCATACAGGACTGTTCTCAATGTAATTTCATGTTGCATTGAGATCACTTGCATAGTCAATTGAAATTGACTGAGAAAAGTGGACTGTTTATCACAATAAGAAAATATGAAGAGGTAAATTAATTCATATGCTTGAGCAGGGTTGTAGTAGTTTGCATTTTTGTGGAAGTTTGTTTCATTTTGTTTGTATGTTCAGGTTCAGCAACCTAAAAAACCTTTTTTAAAAACACATCAGTCTCTTCTTTTCTGCAATAACAGATTTTAATTTCTATGATCAATTTCAATTAATCACGTGAACGTCGTGTGTTTCATTCATGGCCTTCAAAACTCCACGTATTTTTCTCCTAGGCAGTACAGTGATTAGGGTAACGTTCTTCCAGAGGACGATGGTCCGCAGCCCGCTTGTTCCCATCTTTATTTTCGATCAGTGATGTATCAGCAGTGAAGCATTGCGGTCTGAGAAGTGAAGCGATGCAGTGAGATATGAACACAAAACTATTCTGACCGCACTTTGCAATAAAAATATTCTCATTTGCACTCATCAGAAAGTTCACCGGAATTTTATTTCTAACAGCCGATGTTTATGTATTTAAGTTATTTTAGTGTATAGTTTCCTAAGCACAAATGTCCTTGCAGTTAATATCCAGCAAAGGGTTCATCTTCAAGATCGCCTTCTCTGCCATAAAAAGCTAAGTCATGGTGATAAGCAGGGTCATTACTTATCGTATTGCGCATGAATAGGGCGTTATCGGTCAAAATATTGGAGTCATACCGACTGTAACCACTCGAGCTGACGGTGCTCAGCGCAACTGACTGTGTTCATCAGTGACAACGGTTTTTCAGACAACATTTCTAGTTGCCACCGTGGTAATCTTCAAGAAATGAAACCTTTACTGAAAACAGGAATGAAAAAGAATCCGTACTAGAAAAATATCTTTGTGATGCTCGTGTAATAACATTTTTGTGAAGCTACGAGGTTATCTAATACTTCAATAAATCTCTTTGATTTCATTTACTTATGTACCTTTCTAATTTGATATTTTTATGTCAATTGAAATTTTAGCTTGTGAATGGAACAAATGTATTTCAGTCTCTCTTTGAAAAAGAACACTTGACTTTTGCTGTGTTTCACAATGGACTGTACTCCATACTTCCAGATTAATCTTGAAAGAAATTTAGTTGAAGGTTCGCTTTAAATTGAATGAGAATGCAATTGCACTAAAGTTTCTTCCACATTTTCATGGACATCTGCATTAAATTTTTGCAATACTGAGAGCAATCAAAACAATGATTATATTGCATTACTTCAGATTTTTTACTGAGAAATAGAACATTTTTCATACTGGAAATGTGTCAGAAATTCTTAATACACAATTCCTATTCATTGTACGTACTAGGTGCATACCTATCATGATACAGTTTTCTAATTAATTACCGTCGTAATAACTGATAATGGTTATTATTACGTATGTATCGTAACAATTTGTATCACGTGCTCTTCTCCGTTCGAATGATTCCTTCGTTTTAACTTAACATCTTTTTCAACGCAGTTCACGCAGAATCTTTTTTCATTATTTTTAGAAGAGTTAACGCTGAGGATATTATAGAGTAAGTTAGCGTAAACTTTCTGTTCAGATTCGTCATTTACACGATAGTAGAATAAATTTCACTACATTGGACTCACTGTTATTAAATGAGGAATGATATGCGTTTTAATAACTGATAAAACTGGCAAGCATTTGAACGAACTTTAGTATTCCGGCCACACTAACATTCAAAACAGAATTTAAACTGCACCAGGCATTTTTGGCATACATATACTCTTCCAATTATTTTCCTTTGTTTCCAGCTAAAATTTATAAAAAAATATTCTTTAGGTAAAAGATATGAGCCTTTACACTGACAATGAATTAACAATAGATTTTCTAATGACAATACTCAATGCTTGTTCGTGCACTTGGGTATGGGTTGTACAGAGAGCCGGGGCAGGTTTACAGGAGTCTGCTCTCTCTTTCTCTCTCTCTGAACGAACTTTACAGGGATCTGCTACTTCTCTGATTTATGATACGAAGGGAAAATCGTCATTTTATACTGAAAAATGTTTATTCAATAACTGCAGGATAATATATGTGTGTATGAAAAACCTACACTTAACTATAGTGAGACTCAGTCTAACATGAGACTCAGTGAGAATGTAGGAAGAATATTGAGTGGAGCCTAAAATGTTGATTTCATAGATATCAAATTATCGTTTCATCCATCATCACTTTATCAGATTATGCATGTAGCATTTTTGATTAGGAATGCCTGCGCAGGGCACGACCCGATCGCAATACGTACCTGAACGTACACGTATCTTCGTTTATATGCGTCAGCCTTTAAGATAACTTTGGTGAGATAACGCAACTGAGTCTTCGAATACAGCTAGTTTCAAGAATAAACCTTCATTTACAAAGCTTTAATACATTCACAACTCGTGTGCATGAGAAACAAGGAAGCAAAGTTGAACTTTTACTCGCATGATCAGGAGTGCTGGAAGAACAAATTATTGACTCTGGCGTTATTAAACACAGGAATAAATTAACTTAGTGAAACACTACACAAAAGAAATAATAAATGAAACAAATTATTATGGGCTTCCGCTCTCGCACGCAGCTTGAGTTTTGGATTTCTTTAGAGCGGTTGGATTTCTTAGTTTGGATTTTAGTTTGGATTTCCTTATTGAATAGAAATGCGAACAATGTGAAACTATAATTGAATAATCACTACAGTTCACATGATTTATTTATATGCATACATATATATCCGTAATTGGAAGTCGCCACAAAATTTTACTAGCTTCAAATTTTCAACAATTTTTTCAACATGGTGAGATTTTTTTAACTCTGACGAGAAGTAAGACAAGAAAATTGAAGAACAACCATCCTGACACTGACGATGATTCTTTTCATCACAACTAAGAGCCCTGAAGCGAGAACTCAGTCGAAACTTTGTTTTTAACTGTTGTTATTAAACTTCTTGACAGATTCACGTGATCAGTGCAACTCTAACTATAGAATATTTGAATTTTTGTAGGTATGAAAATTTTTTTTTAGCACCATGGCGACACCAAATGAGGTACACATCCCCGTAGAAGAAGAATTGGTGCCTCTCCATGACTTTAGGACTGACGTCCGAAGTCAAGACCACCAAAACAGGTAACTCTTCCAAATACTACCTCATCACATTCGTCATTTTAGAGCTAATTTCTCAAAGCACGTTTTTCATTAATCTTTTAGAATTGGATTGTTTAATTTTACGTTAATGTAATATTGCCATGGACTACTATAAATAGGACGTGCACGGCTATATAGCTGACTACGCTAGCGGAGGCCATTGCATTCTTAGTAACATAACATTTTCTATTGGACAAATTGATCAAAAATTACTTCGTCAAAGCAATAGAAGAGATAATAAGGTTTTAAAGTAAATTTTAAATAGTTTAAAGCACTGTAATGCTTTGAAATATCAATTTTAGCCGGACTTAACATGTATTATTGTATGAGCTGACAAAACGATCCAAAATGTTGTCACCCTTCAAACTCACACGTCAGCCTATGTCGACACCGAGAAGGAGAAGAAGTTGGTATTTTTGACACGTGAGTTTGAAGTTTTATCACAGAAGTAGTTTTCCATGAATGATTATTTTTTTGCTCTTCAATCACACCCAATGTGTAATTATGAACAGCTCAGAGACTTTTTGGTGCTGCCATGCAAACGTAAGCTGCAGTACATCACTTCATCTATTGACAAGGACCAGCTGCTGAGGGAAACATTTGACAAAGTCCAGACACTGCAACAGAAGAATGTGTTTCTCTTGGTAGATAAAGTACAGATTCGCCCAACTGTTTCATTTTCTGGTGGGTTGCTGAGTAGCATGACCGAGAACAACCGAGACTGCAAGGCCACTTCTATTCTGTGTGTTATGATGAAGTCGCTACGCAAAGGGCCTAGTCTGATGATTTCTGACACCCGTCCACAAGCCGACGGCAGCATACCACCTTGAGCGTGTGAAGGAGGCTGCAGCTGCTGTTGAGAGGGCAAGTGGACGTGTCATCAGGTCTATCACAGACAACCACAAGGTGAACCAGCAGTATTGCCAGCTGTTTGAACGACTAGGTGACTGCAGTGCCACAGCCAAGCATTTTCTTGACAACGAGCGTGTCTGGTTTCTCCTTTTTGACACAGTACATCTGCTAAACAACTAGAGCTACACCTGCTAAACAACTGCATCCGCAACAACTGGATCAGTGAGAAGGGCCAAAATATCAGTCTTAACAATGAAACAACGGCATTATTTGCAGACGTCAAGGAACTGTACGAGTCAAAGAAAGGCAGTATTCTGACGACTACTACACTCACTCAATTTGCTGTCAACCCCTCAAATATGCTGTCAACCCCCCAGAGAATGACTAGCAGAAGAATGCAGTCCTTCTTCAGACCTCTGTCAAGAAGGCTCAGTTGGCTGACTAATTGCTGCAGTTTGATAGGTTTTTGCTTCTATGTCTGTTTGTGTATTTACGTGAATGTTTGTATGCTTGTTCGTTTGTTTGCATTGAAAAAGTTTTAACTATAATCCATTTTGAAAAGTCTAAAACTGCAGCAACTCGGATTTCTATGAAGTGGCCACTAAGCTCATACAATAATGCATGTTACATCCGACTAAAATTGATATTTCAAAGCACTACAGTGCTTTAAACGATTTAAAATTCACTGTAAAACCTTATTATTCCTTCTATTGCTTTGAAGAAGTAATTTTTAATCAATTTGTCCAATAGAAAATGTTATGTTACTAGAATTTAATGGCCTCTGCTAGCGTAGTCAGCTAGTATATGGCCGTCCACGTCCTGTTTATAGTAGTCCTTGGATATTGTTTAAGAGGAGAAACAACTTAATTTTAGTACATAACCTAGAAAGCAGAAAAAAATTGTTTCTTTCGAGAAAATTACAATTGGCATTACAAGTCGGTATTTCATCACTTCGGATAAAACTTTAAAATTACTATGAAGATTAGAGTGAAATTTGAGATTTTCAGTTTAAAATTTACTTGCAAGTTGCTCAGCATGATGCAAAATGAGAGTTCAGTTGGTTATACACTCATCTTAATTATCTGCATGCATCTATAGTTTTTCGTCCCATGCTTTTCATTAAACATCGTTACGGCAATCTTCGTAGTGTATGGCAAAACTTTTACATTTATTGTAATAACTAGATGTACAGGGGTCCATAGAGTCGCTGTTAGCTTTAACAAATTTGTCACAGAAGAAAATTAGAAAATACGAATGTATATATTAAAGGAAAATAAAAATAATTTAATATTGATTTTTTTTCACCCCATTTAACACACCTGTATATGGGCACCATTAGTTGCAAGAAACACATCAAAATGATACACGATTTCTTGTCATGTTGACTGTAGCATTGCTTCATCAGTGATGGCAATGGGATCAGTAATCCTTTGTTTTAGGTCAGTAATGTCTCGTATCTTTGTTCGGTCTACAATATCTTTAACATAACTTTATAGAAAGAAGTCTAGGAGATTGATAACTGATGAACAAGGGGGCCAATAAATTAACCCAGTTCTTCCAATTTACCAGTTTATAAATATTTGGTTGAGGAACCCACACACGTGCAATCTCTGATGTGAGGGTGCACCCTCTTGCTGGCAAATTATGATTGGTTGAAGACCACCTACTCGCGATGCCACATATTCAATCAAACGGTCACGCTAAGCCTTTTCAGTAATTGATGTCTTGTTGAAAGTACATGGAGTCATGATTCGATTGTACATGATCCCACATCACAGTTTACTTTAGGGCTGAGTCAAGTGAGGGTGTTTTGATCCCCAAATTTTCACATTGTGTTCGTTCAGTGTCACTAAAACATGAAAGGTTGCTTCATCACTAAAATCAACTCGTGTAAGGAATGTTTCACTTTCAAACAATAGTTCTACCTGTTAACTGATCATTCAAAAGGGCTTATTCTCTTTTCCATCAACAGGATGTCTGAAACATATCGATGTGTTGTAATTAAAAATGTTACTAACCACTGAGTACAATGAAACAAATATGATTTAGAAATCTCGTCAATTGTTTTTGCAAAATATATGCGAGATATTTAAGACTTTATAAACCCCATGTACGTAAATCTTTCAAATACTGTTCATACAATATCAGCACTATTAAGTCATTCATTACTATTTCAAATGGTTACTCATGACCTTGAGAATATGTTCACCCTTTCCAATTATAAGAATTTGCTATTACTGTGAGCACTAATGATGGCAACCACGAATTTAATCTTGTTTTTCATCTCCCTCGCAGGCCTACTGCAAATGACACATCCAATGTTGAAACTCTTCTGAATAAACGGGATGGGAGAAGATTACAAGACTTTCTCAAAGATCCTGGGGATCACAACCAAGAAATACGGAGTAAACTATTATTACACAGAGCAGCGACGGCCAAAAAACATGCTTGTAAATACATGATAGCTCTCTTGTCAGTAGTTGATGATGAAACCCTTTCTGAAAAGGACAGTGAAGGACTGACAGCTTTACATTTCGCAGTTCTAAATGGTTGCAGCAACTGTTGTAAGGCAATTTTGAATAAGAACAAACAAACCTTGGCTCATGAAGACAAAGAAGGCAATACTCCTCTCCACTATGTGGTAAAAAGGGAAAAAAATAATCTTTGTGAAACTATCGTGGAACATTGCAGCGAAGAAGTGATCAATAAACCCAACAATGACGGGTTAACACCCGTGCACTTTTCAGCAATGGAAAGAAATCCGAAAATCATGAAACTATTATTGGATAATGGGGGCGATCCACAAGCTCTAACTGGAAAAGGCTACACCCCACTCCATTATGCTGCCAAAAGTGGATCGTACAGATGCATTCAATTTCTGCTAAGAGCAGTTTCACCATCAGATGACAAAGAGGCTGATCTGATAAAGTACATGAACATGCGTACTGAAGATGGTAAGACTGCCCTAATGTTCGCTGCGAAACAAAATCTTAAACCTATATGTCAAATCTTAATCAAGACCGACGTGAGTCTGAAGTCATCTGAAGAAAAGACTGCCTTGCACTACGCTGCCGAACGGAATACAATTAAAGTGGTTAAGTGCATTGTGGAAAGTATTGAAGCCAACTACTCTGAAGAATACAAAAAGAAGATGATTCCTTTCGACAATGAGGAATTTGTTTTTAAGTGTCTCAAGGCTTCAATTAATGGAAAAAGTGAAGAATGTTTTGCTTATTTTCTCGAAAAGGCCAATGAGGTCGAACTAAGTTCCAACTTCGTCAAAGACCTCGTTGATTTGGCTGCTGTTGAGTTCATCAAATGTATCAAGTCGCTGTGTCGTCGGAAAGAATTTCAAGACTATCTTGAGGAGTATCGGGATAAGAAAGGAAACACCCTTCTTCACCTCGCCATTATGACCAAAAGTTACGGAACTGCTAAAACATTGCTTAACGATCTCTATTTCAATAAACTTATCAAAAATAACAACGACGACTCCCCGCTTCATCTGTTGGCTGGCCAGTCTTGTAACGCACACGTGGAAGGTCTTGAAGATTGGAACGACGTCACTCGAGAACTCGCTGCGGCTTCACACGAGCTCGTCAATTCCACAAATGCGAATGGGGAGACACCACTTTTTCTAGCCAGCGGGTCAGGCAATGTCTGCATCGTGAAGGCTTTGCTGAGAAAGGAGCCTAATATCCTACGAGAGACGAGACTTGGTAAAACAGCAATTCACATCGCTGCAGAGAATGGCCGCACGACCTGCTTGAAACTACTTCTTCATTCACTGAAGTCAACTGAATTGGAGCAGCTACATAGTCAGCAAGACTCATCTCCTCTGCATTTAGCAAGCGGAAAAGGTCATGCTGAGTGTTGTAAAGTTCTTCTGGATAAGAATAGGGTAAGTAACGAATTTGAGTTTCTGTAGAAAAATATTTATTTTTACAATTTCACTTTTTTAATGCAGTAAATTTAGTATTTCTTCGAAATACGAACTAAATACACTCATAGAAACAAATTAAGCGATCTATAAAATACAATACCAAGATATTTTAAAAGAATTTCAAAATAAATATCAAACTGGAGTTCCATTTTAGAACTGATTAGATGGAATTTTGTACACCGCTAGTATCGTTTAAATTTAGAAAATAGGGAGAATTTTTCCAACACCTGGGTCCCTATGTAAAGCCTAGATCCATGATACTTTTAACGTTACTTACACCCTTATTAAGGTACCTATCATATCGAACGACCAGCTTCTGAATAGAATCCACGTAGAAATCGGACGCCTGATTTGCTTATCACTCCAGCATGGCCGTTTTAACCTCGACATCATCGTCTTAACGCTTATCGCCAATACATCTTCGACCCTTTCGGTAACATGATGTAAATATCAGAACCTTTTCAACATATTTAACATCAAATTTAAAAAAGATGTTTTGTGATGTTTTACGGTCACTGCATTGTCCTGATCAAACTGTAGCTTGCACTGCCCTACCAGCGTTTGCACAGACACACGTGTTGCTCTGCATCTTAAAATGTGCAAAATTGGAGCGGTACTTAGCTATATGTATCGTCAGTGTCGAAAGGGTTAAGTGCAAGTGCATATGATAATCACAAGGCGCTACGTCCGGACTGTATGTACAGAGCGTAATCAAGCTGCTCTTAGCCATATGACGTGTGAAATCTTGGGTTCAATGAGCCACCTGTGGTCGAGCATTGTCATGAAGCAAAACTTTGCCTCTCTAGAATGTGATAGCTGGATACAGCCCAAATTTTGCAACCCATTTTCTTACTATTGCCGCAGTTATCGAGTTTTTTCACGCGCTTGAATAATTTACCAATGAATTTCTATGGCTTCCTCCTCTCCTACATGCTAGAGTGGTGGTTTATAGGTAAATCAGGCACTATGTTTCTATAAGAATAGTATTCAGAACATTGTCATGCGATTCGATAAGTGACTTTAATACAGTAGAATTCCTTTTAGCCGGCACTTGCAATTGATATTGTTTTCCTTTTATGTCTAGCGTGTCTATGAATTGTTTGTGGTTATTTAGGTGATACAATAGGAGGTTTAAATACGGTTTTAAGGTATTTTGAAAGGATCGCCAGAAATAACGGCATTTTTATTAACTGGCAACTGCGAAGGTCCAATGGGTGCCGGTTAAAAAGACTTGCACTGTAGAAGTGAAATTTTTGCTGAAAAGTAGACTAAGGCCAAAGCTTCCACACAAAATAAATGTGACACAAAATTGTCTTGATTTTTCATGATATCAAAATGGTACTTAATTAAAAACATACCTCGTTTTCGAACAGTTTATCTTGATATTGAAATATATGTTACTTCTCTACGCGAAATTCGAAATTCATTTGGACTCATTTCGGTTTTCTCAGGCTGGAAAGGATTTTCAGAAATACCTTTTGTTGAAGGATAAAAGCGGCCAGTATCCCGTTGACAAGGCATTCAAAAACAAACATCCTGAAATCTTCACTGACCTTCTCTTCAAAATGCAATTTGATGAACACCAAGAAGAGTTTTCTGCTCGCTTGCATGGATACTTCAAGAAGAGTGTTCATTGTTTAACCCCGTGAGTAATACCTTCCAGTGCTGGGCCCTGTTAATTTCAAGATGCCCATTAAAAGAACATTAAATTTATCATGTTTTTAGAGTACAAATTTGAGTACATATATGCCGTTTGTCACTCTTTTCATGGTTGAAACTTGTTCATCGTGAAATAGTCGGACATAGAGTGACACGTATTTCAATACCCTCACTCACTGTCTTCCTTATGAAAAGCAGCTTACGCACTAAAGTACCTCAAAACATTCAACAAGAGATACATTCGAAAAAGTTCTTGTAGCTTTTGGTTCTACCTCTAACGAACAGCATCACAGACTTTTGATGTTCTGTCATATCTTACAATACTGTACAGCCAAAAATTCATAACTATTATCTTTCAATATTATAAAACTTGAACGTGAATATGGTCGTCTGTAAAAAACCCTCAAAAATTTCACATTTGCTTTCTTATGTGTAGAAGGGTCACTTTCATTTCTTTAGTTTTTTAATTTATTATTTTGCAAATTATGTACTGGCTTTCAGGGAATTGGTTATTTTCGACGACAGGAATTTTACAATTACGCTGACTCAGGTGTGTGTCAAGTCGCAAATTGACTAACGAAATAAAACATGAGAGTGCGAGTGTATAAGTTAAGTCTAGCCCAAGAAAATAGTATGCTCTATAGAGCTATTACTCCGTATTACTGTGAGGGTACAAACGATAAAACCAATAGTAGAAAATCTATTTATTACTTGCTATGTGTTTTCAAGCACTTCAATCTGGAGTAATGTGGCCTCTACTAGTCATGGCATCAATAAACTTATTCCTGCTTTACAAAGTTACATCACATCCTCTGTTAAATTCCGGTGTGCATATATATTTTGTCGGTATTCAAACAGGATGCAGATTTCTTTTATGTGATCGATGAGTTTATTGTCAGTATAATAGTCAAATGAGGACCTTAAAATAAATCAAGCTTAGAAGTTAAATTGTACAATACTTCGTGTCATTAGATCTATGGTGAATTTGTTATGCAGGACTCAATTTACAAACGCGTGGTAAACGTGGATTGCTTTTTACCTATTCCAAACCATGTACCAGAGATTGGAAATTACTAGAAAATTTTATCATTTGCAGGAAATATTGGTCTGACCTTTTGTAATAACATTTGATCCATTTCAAAATGCAACAATTTTAGCTTTTGTTCGTTTTAAAACAATTTTACATGTTTGCAGCGACAGAAAAGCGAACTGTGAGAAATTTTGCAAGGCAGTACTAGATGCAGTGATCGAAAGTTCGTGGTGCAAGGTGGCTTTCGATGGACGCTTCTGTAGCCAGGCTCACCTTCAGCTCCACGACACCCAAGAAAACGAAGGCGCTAACGTAAAAGCAAAACCGTGTGACACGTTTGGGCTGCTCATCAAGAAATACCCAGACCTGGCTTGCAAGGTCATGAATAAGCACATCACCCAAATGGACCAGAGAGATGAACTTGAACTTCACGACTACACTCCTTTCGAGTTCATTTATCATGCGACAGAAGGTATGTGAGTTACAGTTTTTTGAGTGAACACTCTTTCTTTTGCATATCGAATCTTCTGTTGAAAAGGTCTATTACAATTTTGTACCTGTAGATTATCTGTTCCACTGTCAGTGGTTATTGAAGCCCCATAGTAAAATTTGGTTAGTCTCATACTCTCATCGTATATTTTATTTGAAGGATGTAAAGCATTCGTAAGTCAGCAATTTTCCTACGTTGCACCTTTAGTTGAGCGCTTGTATAAGCATACTTTTACACAAAATATATGCAGATATCCATTCAAAAACAAAAAAATTGTCTCTCTAATGGATATGTTATTATAATTCTAAAATTAATTGTCGAGCAGAAATGAACGCTGAAATAATAATACGAGACATCAAGGAAAATTTCATTTATGTAGTCCACGTTGGCTTCTCTTCTATTGTACACTGATTTGAATGTAAATTGAACTTTAGCTTTAATTTAGAACTATTTAATGAGAGGAGTGAATCATTTGAATGAGCTAAAATAAGTAAATTGATTTTCGTAGAACTTTTTGTTGGCGTAGTCAAGAAAGACAGAGTCTTAGCTTAAACGAAATTGTGTAACGCGACTCAATAAGGTAGAAAAATTAGAAATAAATAACAAAAGGAACTAGGAGAAAAACTCAACTGAATATATTAAAAATTGCAAACTAAAATTATCCTTTACTGGTTCACTGGTGTCTGAGATTTTTAGCGCAATAGTTGTCAACTGGTGCTGAAAAGTGTATGTTTTCTTGATATTTATCAACACTTCTACGCAGTGTTAGATAATTAATTTTTGTTTTGAAAAACAGATTTCAGAATCGCTGTTTTTCTCGAATTTTGCATAATATTCTTTTATTTTTAATTTTTTAAGTTGTGTATTAATGCCCCGAGTGACGAACAACGATAAAAAGTAATGTCCAGTGTCTACAGCTGAAGTTGAAATATTTTTTCTTCCCTAACTCATTATTAAAAGAAGCACGTTATAACACCAGTTTCAGAGCAGTCTCGATTAACACGTTGCCTCTGATTGCCTGACTGGTGTAAAACTTCACTTTGTACGCATAGTCACTAGAAGGATCTGAAAAAATTACAGAACCTAACCTAAGTGGTACACATACGTACCACTTCGGAGTCAACGTGTTAAGTTATTAAGATGGACGTACGAGCATTTCTCAACTTTGCGCTGCTCATACATAAACTTTCAATAACAGAACGCAAATCATTGTCCAAACCTTCTAGTACACATAACTGGAGTAATTTTATAACAAGTGGAGTTTTATCGTAGAGGAGGCTATTCACTGTGATGCAAGACTGCTACTGTTTATTGCCAGTTTGTTTTCTTGTGCCCGTTGCTGACACACGTTTCCTTGTCACTAAGCTCAATGAAGTTAGATATCAAACTTGGGTGTGTTTTACTCTTATTAAAGAGGCCTCAACGTACTGAAAGCTACCATTAATTTTTCATTTACTTGTACTTTTTAGTCATTTTAATTACTCACTATTCTTTCACTATTCTTTCTGTTGGACTTTGTTCTTAATTTAAAGTTCATGGAGACCTAATGTATGATCAATTAGATTCTAGTGAAGCGAAGAAGTTAATCGGTGTTGCATCGTGGAATAAAATCACGTTTTCGATTTTGTTCACTAATTTCAACGGAAAAGAAACCAATAATGTATACAGTACAAAAAGAACAATAAAGTACTGTTCAATTGAAAGAATTCTAAATCTAAATATGTTTGAACTAGATATAACAACCAGTAAGTAATAATTGTTAGCGCTTATGCTCTATCACGTGAACAAACCATTATTTGTAAACGACAGTTGCCATAGTTTCTCCAGCAAATTTTCTTCACTTGTGTGCGTAAACGAATTGATAAGGGAAATACGTAACTCAGCATTCACTATTTCTAGTTACCCGCGCAGGTTTTACTTAATTTTCACCAACAAAGTTTAGATTTTTTGTTTTATATGAAGTAGTTTCAAATTTCTTCTAACTTAGAAACGATGAGCATAATATACAATATACCTCTATAATAATCTGGTGGTTAAAGATATGTATTCATTTTTTATGGATTTTACGCAAAGTTCTCGTTTTCATAGTACCCACATTTTGTACATTTTATATTTTATAAGGTAACATCATACTAAATATCTTTCTTAATGAGTGTCTTGTTCCTTAATTATGATTTAGACAACAAGGCAGTGTCACCGTTCGTAAGAAAACCGAAAGCAACACGAAATAAGAATAACACTTCAAACCAAACCGCTGGCTCGAGCTCCAACGATGATGTAGACACTTTAAGGAAGGACTTTGAAGAGTTTGAAAACGTTTCCTGGTACACAGACCACCCTCTACAAAAGGCAGTTCAAGAGCGTCATGCAGAGGTCTTGAGCCACAAACTAACTCAGTAAGCCTAATTGATATATTTTCTCATAAAAGGAAATCCAATGAGAATTGTATCTTCGCCCATGCTCTTCGTGTTACTGAAATTCAATTCTTTAGAATATTGGAGGAAATAATATTGATAGAATGTTTGCTATTGTAGTTTAAGACACGTGATGTATCACGTTGTGAAAATGTATATGTAGAGTAGCTTGAACCACTTGCTACTGCCTTACATGATTTCAAGATTTATTATAATACTGATTGAATGAAGCAACATTCACAATTGAAACAACTTTCCAACAGATCCTGGTTACATAAAAAGCTCCGGTACACAAGAAGGGTTTTGTACCCGTACTTCTTGCTGGATTTGTTCACCGCGATAGTCGCTGCCGTACTGCTGGCGTCCTTCTGGTAAAGTTGTATTGCCCAAATTTTGTTTCCGTATTGCAATTCTCCAATAAACGCTAGTCACATTCAATTTGAAGCAGTTAAACAGGGAAATGTGCTTAAATAAAATGATTGGTACATGAGAATGTATGTGTATCTCAATCAGTATATTTATATTGAAGTAATTCAAGTGATATTTATATCGAAATAATTTCAGTGGGTTACATGTTCAAATGAAAGGCTATATTTATGAGACCGCATGCCCCACTCAATCAGTTCATCACCAAAAATATGTTGCACAGGAACACTCACCACCTTCAAGTAAGATTCAGCGGCACGACGAGGCATGACGTAGCTACAGTCTATGGGAGCGACCTCTCCTACGACAGCACCGTCCGGGCCCTCGTCCAGGACGTCCACTATATTTCCGGAAACGACTCGCATTGTGCCACCTGGGGAACGAGTGAGTGTGCCACCTGAGGAACAAGTGAGTGTGCCACCTGGGGAACAAGTGAGTGTGCCACCTGGTGGACAAGTGAGTGTGCCACCTGGTGGACAAGTAAGTGTGCCACCTGGTGGACAAGTGAGTGTGCCACCTGGTGGACAAGTGAGTGTGCCACCTGGTGGACAAGTGGAGTACAAGTTTACTCCAGGGGGAAAATTTGTGTACACTCGGGAGCAGGTGAGAGCGCCCTGTGGGAAGCAGGTGAGTTTTGCCTTCAGAGAAGTGATGTGAGTGTCAGGGGAATGACGTGAAGACTGCCTGAAAGAAGTGAGCTAAGAACAGACGGGTGAGTTAGGTTAATGTTGGTAAGAGTCATCAGATGGTTTGTTGGAGACCTCTTGCACGAAAATATTATCCTATGATTAAAATACTAAGAGAATTTTGTTTCAATTGTGTACACAAATTGTAGATTTCCACAAGAATTTCAAAAACTAGTATTAATGGCAAAAGTGGTCGGTAGCAAGTACGATTAGGAAGTTTATATGTTCATTTTTATTCATAATAACATTAATTCACTAGAAGATGGAAATAGTAACAATTAATATTTTAGTTAAAGTCGATGGTATCCAATTCATTGTCACTGATGAAGAACCATTAAAATGTGAACGTCTTCAACAATAACTTCTACACAAGTTGTGCAGACTCATCATATTTTACAGGTTCATAATTTGCATTTGTTTTTACCTCCAGGCCTACAATCTTCAAGCTCTGAGCTCTTGGAACCTGGTTCTGCCGCCTGGAACCGCTCTGTGTGTGCCATCTATCATTTGGAGCAGAAGTCTGGGCGAATTATGGGCATGGAGGGGGTACAGCTGTTCATGTTCCTACTTCATGTTGGTTTTGAAGTATGGATCTTTCGTAAGGTGAGTAAATTCATCCAGTGTATACTGGAATTTCAAAAACTACAGATTTTATAACAATAACATTTATGATTTTCCTTCGTTCGATTTTTGGAACGGTGTTTTAAGGGGTACTGTAACAGCTTGCCTCGAACGTTAACACCATTAATTTTTTGTATTTCATATGCCGAAAGTATTTTTATGTTTTAGATGTTGAGAGTATACGCATGTTTCAGATGCCGAAAGTATTTCCTGACTTGCACCGAGTGAGTCGAATCTTCGTCCGCATTCCTTCAATGGCCTTCCTACTCCTGGGCGTCAGTCTTTGTGACTTCATTCTAGGCTGCAGGCAGGTCAGTTAGTCCTGTGACGCACTTTACAGTTAAAGTTATATCATATTTTCAAAAACAAACAGGATTGAGCTTGGAAAAATTAGGTACAACGATGATAAGTCATTTAATCTGTATGTGTTTATTCTTAACCCTTTACTGCCGTAACGGACAAATTCATCTGCAGTCACAAAACTTCTTGTGTATAAGAATATCAATACATAATTCAACATATTTAGATAATGCCTTACTTCTCAGGTTTTGCTCCAATGATGCAAGAATATTTTTTGAGTTCAGCGTTTGAAATCAACTTCTGTGTTATAATTGATGTATTTAATAATAGTTTCCCACTCAATCCACTCAATCATTTTAACAGAAGAGAGTTTATTAATGTGGTATGCATGTGTGGTTCAATAATTTATATGGTATTTCTGTTCCATGAATTTTCTTTCAAATCTGGTTTTGGTTAAGTAGTAAATGAAAAAAATGAATTGTTGGTATTTTTTAAAGGTCGCCGAATAAATGTTCCCACTCGAACAACACGAAAAGCACAAGTAACATAATAAATTTACTCCTAGTTGTAAAGCACCCAAGAACAAACACAAATAGTATCATGAATGCATAATTTCTCTAACACGTCACCTGGCATTCGAGTTCCAGTGGTCAGAGTGCTCTGAAATGATGCACTACGATGCGCATTTTCTTGTTTTTTGTTACCTTCTCCAGTAAAACAATAATTTCAATATATTTTTCAGTTACATTTGGTCACTCATGGGTAGGTGGGGATTTCCGAACTGCTGACTGTGCTCACCAATCCGGGTAGAAAAGTAATACATGTCAGAGGGGGTTTTCACCATTACATTACGCAGGCACGAATACTTCAATCCGTTCACTCCGAGATGAATCAGAATAGAATATAAAAATATAACTCCAAGAATGAGTCGTTTGGTCATTCATGGACTGCTACTCAAGTCCCATGTCATCAAAAGTTAAGGCATCAATCACGTACACGCCCCTTAATCACGCACGGGCATTTCAGTCACGTGCACGCGTACACGTCAGAAGTCCCTCTTAAAACTTGTTAAAATGTTCTGTCTGGAGGAAGAAAAAGGCTTGAAACGTTATCGATATCCAACGGTCTTTGTACATCCGAAATTTTTCTCATTGCGATTGGAAAATTTAAAAACGCTTTAAAAAACCGATTGTGTACACAACAATCATGATAACTTTCAATATCTAAATAAACTTATATTATTCAACATGGGTCAACAATGAGTGCTCATTGCCTGTTCAATTTTTTGCACCTTCCACTACACTTTATTATACTTATGTTGTAAGCTTCCAAGCCTGGCACTCGAGGCGAATATACATATTTACGAGCAGAAAACAATGTCACTCATTACCTTCGTGAGACGGAACGAACAGTCGTAATTGATCACATCTAACATGAAAAGTTTCAAATAACACAATTGTACAAATATTCAGTGGTAAAAGATGTCCATTTTATTTGTTGAGATGTGCCTACTATTTTCAATGGATACTGAAACATAAGAAATAAATAATAAGGAGATTGTTTGTCTGAACAATCATCGATGCTTCAACAAGTTTATAATACGTGAACGGTTCAGCTCTTATTTCGATATTAAGCGCGATATTGTGCAAGCCCACAATTTCAAAAACATTTAGACCAATAAATAATTTCAAAATAAATGTATATGTATTATTACTGATCGATAACAATATATTTAAATTAAACAATACCTTCTTCTACCAGTTAAAAGAATCTTTATGAGATTAATACCGAATAACATGCAGTTAGTTCGCAGGTTATTCGGTATTAATGCTAAAGATTGATGTTGTTAAGTGGAGCTAAATGTTGATGCTAAAAATGTATGTTGTTATATGGAGTGATAATAACGAAAGTGGCGTTCATCAAAATGATTCCATTTAAAATGATATTGACTTTTATGTTTGACATTTTCTTAAGCGACGGATGTTTTCGAAACCAGCTCGTGTGAACATTAAATACCTGTATTTCAGATATATGTCTGGCAAATTGAAGTCGTGTCCGTCCTGATGATCTGGGTGCACGTCGTCCTGATGTTGAACAAAATGCCACGTTTTTCTGGATTCATGCCAGTTACCCCGACGCTGCTGTGGCGTTACGCGTTATCTCTCCTGCCACTTTTGCTCTTCCTACTCGCTTTCGCTATTTCCTTCCATTTCCTCATGTTGGATAACTTATCATTCGCGACTGTGCCTTACTCAGTCGTGAAAACTCTGACTCTGATGCTTGGTGACCTTGGATACGATGACATATTTGTAAATGATGAATATCCTATGGCTTACCCAGTCTTGTCAAATATTCTATTTGTTATATTCATTATCGGGGTGGGTGGTCTTCTGTTGAATTTTGTAGTTGGAAACCCTCAAGAAAAATTATCAAAACTTGGGGACGAAGACAATTTGAATCGTCATATTACGCACCTGCATCTTCATCTTTTCATCGACGAGTGTGTGCCGCCCTGGCGTCGTAAATACGCTTGTTCTCGTGCAAAAATCCCCAAACAATTGCCATCACATCTTTGTGTCAGTTTCGAACCATTTATGGATGAGCAAAATAAAAATGAAGAGAGCTCAGATCTTCAGTACATCGCTCATGAAGTTGCAGACATGAAGAAAGATATCAAAATCATTTTAGAAGGTCTCAAGCACAATGGAATTACGGTATAAAATAGTGCAGAGTTCCTCTCTGCCACTGTAGTATGACCAAACAGAAAGTAAGCACGCACTTCACTTGATTCTGTTCTCTGTAAGTAAATTAAATTTCGGCAAATGAAATAAACACGTCGGACAACTCAGAATGTTTACATAAATATACAGTGTATAAAAGTAGGACTCAAAATATCGTTCCTGCTATTCAGCAGGAACAAAGAATTTTTCCTTTGATTCAAGTTTCTATTATTCATTAACATTTACTTTGGTTTCGTTAGTTTTGCTTCTGCAATCCTAAACTTTTCAGCAATTTTGACGTGCAATTATGATTATAAATCTTGATGTCATTTTAATAACATGTTCTTTTGAATGGGTGTGACTGCCGACAGATTTATACGCTTCGTCTACAGACATTTGTTTCATTATTGATTTGTCTAAGATATAACAATACTTTGCACGTTCGAAACTCCCCAAAAAAGCATATCAGCATATCTACGAATAAAAACAATAATACGTTTTAAATGCTAATCAAATAGAAAGAATTACGTCGAAAGACATTAAATTCCCTGCAGAAGTGCACTAAATTATCACTGTCGACATTTAAAGCTGTTTTTATGCTCTACAGGAAACAGTCTTGATTGTGAAGTAATCGCACTCTCTGTCGTTTCTTATGATTCACCAACGTCTGAAAACCACTTTCAAATTTCATTCAAGTGCTATCTGAGACAATTTCATGACAGGAAAAGTAACAGCTTTCTTTCTAGCAATTAAAAAAGGAAAATTTGCCACCAATGGGAAATTACTTGAGAATGTTCTATTTGATAAGTTATTGAAAATATATAAACGGGGACTCTACACCACATTTCATGGCTGAAAAAAGAAATCTGTTGGAAGCTCATGAAGACCGCTCCGAATGTCGGCAGTGTTACTTTGGAACGCTCATAAGCTTGTAAAATCCATAAATAAAGAATGAAAAACTCCTCTCCACGTAGCAGCGGTGTCTGGCAATGTCGACATGATTGAGTCTCTTCTGAAGAAACAATCTAAACCATCTTCGTGGAAAATAAGACTGTAGTACACTTTGCAGCGCAAGGAGGTCATGCAGAATATTTGGAAGAGTTGTTAAAAAAATTGTCCTCAAGCCTAAAATGTCCGAGAGAAATTGAGCATTCGCAGCACTTGGCTGCATTTTAAATTTTTCCTCCATGTTTTAGAGTTATGGGCTTCTACTTTTTTCAATAAGGCAAGAGCTCATGAAATTTATAATTTAGAAGGGAATTCATTATTTATTTGTTATTCACAGAGGTATGCGTGATCAAATGTATTTGAAAGAATATTTATTTATAATACGTGCGTCGTGTGTTCAAAAGTACTTTCTTCGTAATTTTACCCTTCATACATGACCCTAAATTTTCCGGTTCTAAAGTAATAATTTTATTAGATCAGTAACGTGAGCATTTAGAGAGAGAAAATTGTTTCAATTATAATTCAAATGACTCAATGAATATCTCTAAAGCTTGCAGTGGAAAGGATTGCATCAACTGTACCCTCCGTTTTATTACAAATTTTGTTTTATTCACGTGCCTCCTCACATTTCTTGAACTATAAAAAAGTAAAATATGCTGTTTCTACACACTAGAGTATAAAAAGAATTTCAATTCAGTAATACCTACATCACTTTCGTAGGAGCATATTACTAATGTTACAAAAACAGTATTTATTTGCATTCATCTTAACTCGGAAGAAGCTACTGCAATGAAGTGTGAATAGAACCTGTTTTTGATACTTGATTTGTCTGTAGATACTTGAGCTGTGTGCTCCTCAAAAAACCGTCAACTGAAATCAACATTCGAAAAATGTATTCCTTAATTGTCAAAAACAATCTTATTGTAGTACAGGTCTCAGGTCATGTGATTTCTTTTTCTGCACAATTATTAATTGCTGCCACTTAATTCTGATTCAATAATTATGTTTAATGTTCTCTATTAAAAAGTATCTAGATATATACGGACTCACGATGCAGGCATGGATAATCCTGACTATAATAATTATCTGTGAGGTTATTTTGTTCAGTTATCTCCTACCCTGATCTTTTCACATACTACGTGTAAGGTGAGCTAGAACCAGCTTTCGAAAATTTCGTTCCAGCTTAGATTCCCGAAAAGTAGCTGATGTTTCTGAAGTGTTATTGACTTCATAAATGATTTGAATAAGTATTTCATGAGACTTATATTTGATTGAAAAATTGTTATTTTATTGTTTTTTTGACTGATTGGAAAATATTTATGAATGTTTTAACGCACCTATTTGATTTTAGTTCTGGGCTTGACGATTACAGAAATGACTCTTATTCACAGCCCCGTTATTAATCTGTTTCTCTTACGAAAAACTAACATACTGAGACATTGTTGTCATTGCTGTCTTAGCCCCAGCTGAACCTGGCATTCTCTTGTATATGTTAACATAATACGAGTACCTTATTAGAAGTAATTATTGATTTCTGAGTTATTTATTTTAACATGAGCTGAACTAGTACATTTCAAATTTAAGACGTACCGCAAATGAGCAGTTGGATTGTAGCATTAATTTTTTTGTTGCATTTGCGTTCGTAGTTCCGACTTTTCTGCCTGATATTTAATCACTCATTTGAACAATGATCAAGATTGAGATCAATAAAATGATAAATTTCACGTGAGTTTTTTTCAGAAAACTAATGGCTGGGAAATTATTTAAAACACAATTTAGCTTCTTGAAACGTTGAACTGTCAAAATTAAGCTCATGAAAACAGTAATTAATATATACAGTTGAACATTTACTAATTACTCTTTGTCACCTACGGATCAAAATACGTTTTATTTATAGAAATAAATTATTATGAGTCGCATGTTGAACTAAACCTGTTAAGTCAAACATTATATTAAAGCAGAAACATTAGAAACTACTCAACAATTTTTTACTCTGAAACATAGGAAAGCGAGAAAAAACTGAATTCCACCTAGAGCAGTGCTGCTGCAAGCAGCAATTTTCCTTTAATGACTGCACAAATATGTTCCGTAACTCGGCAACAGCACGCACGCCTTCATTTTTCTGTTTCTCAATTAGTCATTTGAAGTAAAGCGTCTTTTATCGAGTCTCACAACGCTTGAAATCGTAGACTTCCTAGCTAGACGCAGCGCTCGTCGTTCCAGTAAAGAATCTGCGTCTAAAAGTTTTGTGCTTGAACTCAAGACGAGCGAAGCAAAACAGCCACTCAAGTTTTTGTGGTCGAGCCAGCTACTTCCCTGTCATTTCTACAGCGCAGCCTCTGTCTCGGGAGTACAAGTGACATGGCCGTGGGACAAATCTACACGAAATGGTAGTTTAGCTTCGTATTTTTAATTATATGCGTAAATGTGGTTTTAAAATAAGGCACAAACCTTAGTGGCATGAAATGCAAATTTACATTTAATGCTATTAAAAAAATAATATGATTAAATCGTCAGAGGGTATTCAAAGAGAATTCTCCTGGTATATTCTCAGTGGTCATTAGATGTTTCATAAGGCATCTTATTAGGCCTGAAGTTTTGTCACTCCAGACCTGTCACATTTGTGTGCATAAAGGCGGTAGGAGAATGTATAGTTTTTCAAACTTCCAACCACACGCAAATTAATTTTTCATGTAATGCTACAACATTCCTCCTAATTATTTCATATTTTTTGAGAGCATAACTATTTCGGTGAGTTAGAAATTCACATTTCAGCAATAATGTAATTAGTGTTGTCCCAAAAGGCCATTTTATATATGTGCACTAACACAGTGGTGTAGCATGTATTTCCAAGCTTTGTATTTTTCACAGGTAAATTGATTTACTCAAATCTAGAAGGAACTGTAACACTTAAGTAACTACATATAAAAAATAAACTGCATGTAATAATGACGGCGAAGAAATTCGGTAGATGTATTTTTTGTATATTTTTTCTCGTTCGTTCCCTCAAGTAAATGACCTCCCAAAACCACTATTTTAATTACAACATCATGAACTTACCATGCTCATGCTTTTTTAAGCATCACTCTGCTGGTGTTGGCCGATCTTTGAAGCAACTCTATAGGTAAAACCCCATTCAGTCAAATTAAATTATTGATGAACATGTGCGGTACAACTATCAAAACTTTATCATATTGAACAGAAAATAAAATTATTTATACTTTCATCACAGAGCTAACAGATTTTCCACCTTGAGTTTTTGAAGGTATGATCAGTTCATTTAACGACAACAGATACATATCTTTTCAAAAAACGGAACAGGAGTACTACGGAATCTTTTCTACCAATCATATCAATTCAAGTAAATTATACTGTTCATCTAACGTGAGATCTAGTGACGTGTCTTTTATTCTGGTTTGAGTCTGGGTTCTTTCTCGTCTGATGCCCGAGTCTTGAGATACATTTAGTTAAAGGACACCGCGTCAAGCTGTGAGGTTGCGTGGATCCGTTCCATATCCACGAAATCTACCAGCAGCCACAACAAAACTTTGCAAATCTGAAATTGTTAGTGCCAGCATCTATTCCTGACACCCTCCAATAGAGTAGTTTCTTATTTTTCCGTAAGGCTGGTATTTGCACGGAAAAAGTCGTTATAATATTTAGTTTAGAGATTTTGTATAATCTATTTTAGTAGCTATATTTCTTGTGATGTTCTCTAGGACGATATTTCTTCCATTAAGACAATATTTCCACCATTAGTTCCTGTTTCTCCATTTTGGTTAAGTACCAATTGAAGGTCCTGTACCATCGCTGCATGTCACCTGGTTTCAGAAAAAACATTCCGATTAAATATCACAAACTTTAACTGTGATTGATGGTAATTATTGTCCCTGGGATTAGCCTTTAATGTGCTCTACACTCTCTCTGGTCTTGGACTCTCGTTGCCCCTGAAGTTGGTTTCCATTGTGTACGTTGTGAATTGGAAACTCATTTTGTGTTGTGTTTATGTGACAGTAACGATATCTGGAAGTATTTATGCAATCTTACTGATTGCATGTGCACATGTGCAGTTAATCAAACATAATCGGTTTAAGTCAAGTTCCACACCAACGTTTACTGATGAACAGCTTGTAAAATTTTCTTTCGCTCTCCCTCATACGATGTGTGCATAGTAATAAGTAATGCAATGATAAGCAACAATATGTTACGAATCACAAAATCTCAGTGAGTAAAAGTATTTTTTCGAGACTAATTCGGCTCCATTATCAATAAATTAAGGACAGTTCTTTGTAAATGCTTTTTGCTGACTAATCTGAAATTTCTTTTGGAGTTACTATGCGGAAACCGTGTATTGTATTTCGCTTTACCACTTCCTTGTAGTTAGTTTGTATGAGAGAGGACATTGGACAATTGCAATGCTTGTTAATATTATAATTTTGTGATATTGAGCTAACGAGACCATGGAGTGCAATGCATTTAAGATTCAATATTTGTTTTAAAACGCTTTCTTTCCTTTGATTTTCATGTAAATTTTTCGATCAATTATTTGTTTTCTTGGTGATCGTACCCTCAAACAAAAATTTTGAATTTGATCTCTAATTTCGGATTCAGGAGAGCAAAGAACCGAAAATAGAACAAGTTTATTGTTCAGCTTGATACAAATGCATTACAAGTGCAGAAATTATACTGTATAAATGAAACCTGTAAAGAAATGCACCATAATAGATTTTTTTATACGTATAATAAAAGTAAGTGTATGAAAGAAATCATAACACCATTCACAATGATAAGTAATAGTAAGTTTAACCATTACGCCCCTGCTATACTAAAGAATTGTGGGCCAATGACTATCCTTAAATTATTGTGCAAATTATGCCAATGATGCAAACGATTTCAGATATGACGGTTTCACATACACTCAAAAGTGACGACCAAAGCACTCAAGTGTCACTAAATACTTTTGACGTAATTGTAAAGTTCCAAATATGCAAAAAAGATCTTCAAACTATGCGGGTTCAAATTTTATTCGAAAATTTTTGACTTACAGTAAACTAGTTATTAGCAAAGTTAACTAAATATTTTCTCATGGTGAAACTCACTTTGTATGCAAAACAAAATCATTATTCCGATTTGAAGTTAGGCGTAAAGTTTTTAACATTTTAAGTGGTATCCCAATGAACTTTGAATCCATTGAGTAGTGTACAGTACGTGCGGCTGTGTCCAACATTAGCAAGTTTCTAAGACATCTTGAACTGCCGAAGCTCGAAAAAAAATTTACATATACGTTGTAAAAATTATGCCTGAAAATCCTTTTGTAGCATCCTCGTCTGTTTTTTTTTTCATTATAATGAATGAACATCGAGGTTCATGTCTCTGAACTTAGTATTCGATCGAAAAGATGTGGTCATCTGAGGACAAGTCTCGGACCGATTAAGTGAGAAATGAGTTCGTCTTAAAAGAATTGAAAACTATAATTAAAATGATGGATATGGCTCATTGTACTCAGAATATCTAATAGATAAATTCCATTACAACACGTGTCATTGTATATATCACCGACTTCATATCATTTCAGAGAGCAGAACAGTTCATTTCTGTGGCTTTTGTGTATGTTATGTTAGTGTACACATGTGAGAGTTTTGCAGTGTTCACAGTAAATAATGTACTCCATCCCCCTTAAACAGAGTAAACTTTATCTCGCTTGGATAAAATGTATTCTTTCCCCCTTGGAAGAAACATATTCTTTCCCCCTTAGATAAAATGTTCGTTATACCGCTTGGATAGGATGTATCGTTTCCCCCTTTGGATAGAATGTTTTCTATCCCCTTTGGATAGAATGTTTTCTATCTCCCTTGGATAGAATGTTTCTATCTCCCTTGGATTCAATGTTTTCTATCCCCTCGAAAGAACGTTTTCTATGCCCCTTGGATAGAATTTTTGGTGCTTACGTATTATCGGGAGGACCTTTCTCCTCCCTTTATTATCCTCAGTGCGCGGTAAATCAAAGATCTTCATACTAACCAACAAACCCTGTGAAAAAAAAGAAAAAGTAAAAATCAAAGGTCCTG
>VCRD01000012.1:0-72228 GCA_006783055.1 Trinorchestia longiramus
CCTGGTCCTGGTCTCGTGCTCCTGGTCCTGGTCTCGTGCTCCTGGTCCTGGTCCTGGTCCCTTGGTCCTGGTCTCTTGCTCCTGGTCTCTTGCTCCTGGTCCCCTACTCCTGGCTTCATCGCTTCTGCTTGCCTGCCTGACAGGGAATCTTATTGGCGCTTGTTTACGTAAAGTTGTTTTCAGACAAATAATGCGTTTCTCTTCCAAATTTTGCTAATACCTCATTTAGAAGCCTCTGCTTTGATTTTCAAATTTACTGTTTCCGTTTAAATACTGTCGATCAGGTTATTTGTGATTGGTGTTTAAGAAATTTCTTTGTTTCTTAAGACCGTTCATGATGGTATTGAAATGAGTAACGTAACATTCTACAATTAATGTCACCTAAACCACAGTGTCACAGAGGCTGCTACTTATATTCAAATCACTCTGCAACCAAGATTGTCTCCACTACGATACCAAATTAAATCATTCTGATGATTTATATAGAGCTAGACCTAAAATTAATTTTTTATCTTTGAAGCAAAAGCTTGGGAGGTTGTTAGGCTTGTGCAATTTAGGAGTATTTGACATCTTCCTCGATGTCATCTTCGGTTTTGTTCTGAGCAGCCGCTAAGAAAAACTGAAAGTTTTCACTCTGTGTATGGAAACATTTTTTAAAACTTTTGTGTTCCTTTCAACACTTACGCCAACTGTCCCCTTTTGACGTTTTTTTTTGAGGGTCCGCTCAGGAAAAGCAGCTTGAAGCTACAGTTGTGGCAAGTTAAAGTCAGTTCTGGCTTTGGGTTGGTTCTTTCCTCCTTTTTCTGAATGAAAGTCTATTGACTCCTAACCATGATTCTGCTCACTTTGAATGATTTTAATGAAGCTCTCTATTATAGCTTGCCTCTTTGCTCAATGAGCTATGATGTCATTCATTTCAAGTGTATTTGTTCAGAAATCATGTCTAAATTTTAGTAGCAAATTGGTTATATCGAATTTAACAACACAATACAAAAATAAGATTTAAAATACATCACATTAAATAGAAATTCAATACTGAATATCGAGCACGTTGTGTATGTGACATCAATAAAAGGAAGTGCGAAAGAATCTTGATGACTGAATAAGGAATTGAAGTAAGACAAGCGCTGTCCTGAGATCTGTGTCCTGCTTCCCCTTGAGGTGTGTGCCCCGACGGCTACGAGCTTCTCCCTGGTGGTGCCGGGGCCTGGAGCTCCCAAGGGCTCCACGCATAACTTCATAGGACTTCCTGAGGTGCCACTCGACCAATTCAAGTGTCAGGTGAGGAGGTCATAGCCTGGTGAGCAGTTCTCAGTGTGCTTGTGAGACTCTCTTACCAGCAAAAAATTCTGGTAAGCACACATCATCTGGTGTCAACCAAGAACTCTGGCAGAATTAAAACGTATTATGGAAGACTTCGCAGCCAACACGAGTGAGGAGGATGTCAGAGAGATAAAAAGTTGTACCCAAAAAAGAAAAGAGTTGTGCAGGTGTCAATTTGGAGGACATTTTTAACTTTTGAAGCAATAAATACTAATTTTCAACTTACGGTGCATCATTACCATTCATATTTTATTAAAATATAGTGATTAAATATTTTTTTGAGGAATAATTGTTTTAATATCACTATTTTTAGATCAAACAGTATTGTGCACTCGGTTCAAGACGAGTCACACACTGATTACCGCCGAGATTTACGTACCTGTTGGAAATCTTGTGAATTTTCCAGACTGTTCTTTGATCAACCCTCGTATCTGTAGGGAAAGGACCTAGGAATATTATAGCATTAACCCTTGGTTTCTTCTGATTGTACTTGCAAAAATGTGTACTGTTGCTTTTCAGGTTCACTACGACTTAGGTCTCTTCCACTTCGTTGCTGAGCACTACAACGACTCCTTCCATCACTTCACGCAGGCCACTGCGCTCTTTGCTGACCTTCCTGCCAATCCAAGTAAGTGCTGCTCTTTTTCGTGGTCTTTGCTCACTAGTGCCGGCGGCGGATTATTTTACTTACTTGAGGGCACTAGCTGCCAATTCATTACAATTTATATATAGTTCGTTTAACGATTGAGTGATTTATGTTGCGTTCCTCTGGCCCTGTTATGCCTGGAAGTCAATACTACGGTGGAAGACAGCAACTCGCCTAAACGAACTTGAAGTTATACTTTAAAAGGCACAACATTATTGGATGAAAAATGGTATAACAGTTAAGACAGAGTGTATGAAGAATATATCGATTTTTGTGTTAGGTGAGAGATGGGTGTGGAAGCCAAGTCATAATTTAACTCTGTCACACCGCGTGTGTTTAAATTAAAACTCAGAGGGGGCAGGTCATGGTGCAGTTACTTCATTGCTGGACTGAGGGTTCCGAGAGTTAGGTAGGTGTGGATGTGCGTAAATCATTAGATTGCATCAGTAGTACGATGGGGACATTTACCTGGGTATCTGTAGGATGTTTCTGAGCTGTCTGGGTTGAGAAGAATGATTGCGTAAGTAGAAACGAGGGCTATTGATGTTCTGTCAGGATTATGCTAAGAATTGTATTCTTAACTTATCGTGTTGTTGAAGTGTGAATTATTTTCCATGTGGCTGTCGGTTGTTGAGATTGTTCAAGTCCTACCAGGTGTAGTTTGCAATACTGCGTTCAGGATAGCCTGTAGTTTTTTCTAATGCCAGAGGAGATGCATGCCCTGACTGAGCTCGCATGGCTCAGCACAGAGAGGATGTTTGTAGACTAATAAACTTCTGTTGGCTAAATTTATTCCCCTTTAAAACTCTTTGCTTGAGGCACAATTTTCTGATATTGTTGTCTTTTGTGTCCTTAAAAACTCGGAAGTTGTGTATCTTAAGTTCTGTATTGTTATTGCGTTAGTGTGGGATGTTTTTTTCAGTGTTACTTGTAGTTTGTGTTTGTGCTCATACGTGCTAGCGAGTAGCTGAGTGTTATTTGAGAGGATTTTGTTATTAATTTAGGTGGAATAATCTCCACTATTAGCATATGGTAGCTCGGAACCCCCTTAAGTAAAGAATTTAGCTGGCTGGGCAAAAATAGACAGATAACAAGTAAAGAAACCCTTTCAACAAACGACCCAATGAGCTGGCACTCTTTAAGTGTCCTTGTATATTGATTATTATTTGTACTTCTTCAGTATTCATTCTCTTGGTGCCATTCACATGTCGCACCACCACTCTAGTCTACGTCCAACATCTAGTAAATATGCACCATCCTTCACTCGCAGTCATTCATCACTATGGGTTCCTTCTGTGCTACTGACACTCCGCCTTTCGCTTCTTTTTATTTTTAATTTTCTTGCGTTAACTAGACCTGTAGTGTGTAGACTAGAAGTTTGAGCATCACTCATTAAGCTGTGTGGCTCCAGAGCACTGCAACGTGCAGGGCAGCACACTACAGGCCTACACTAACTCCTGCAGCGGCATCTGTGGCCGCAGTACTCCTGTCCCTCAGCGTTCTCTGCTGGACCGCTTTATGCAGGCCACTTCCGTCGCCCCTAACTATCAGGTAATCTTGTGTTGTCCCTTTGTGGCAGGTGTGCGGCCGTTCTTTTTCAGGAAATAATTATTCACACTGACAGGGAAGAACCTACGTTGCTCATCACTGTGCATGATTTTCATTAGCTTCTTAGCGTTTGGGGTCCTTTGTAAATAGTTCAATTTTGCTGCTTTGAGAAAATTATGCGGATAATTTTTTCAGTGGCGTGCCAGTTTCATATAAAATGTAAAGTGTCTGGATAGTGGTTCCTATATGTTTTATAACACTTGGAAATTCAAATTTATCTTTTCATATCAATTATTAGTACAAGATGTTATTCCAATTTTTATGAAAAAATTAGTTTGGGTTATAGCTTGAAAAATTACGGTCTGTGAGACGCGTCCGAGGAAGTTTCTGGTGCGTCCAACTTAACTCGTTTAAATTTCACCTCCGATTCCTACTAACAAGAGAACTGTTACTAATAGCACCATCTTGACCTGGCCCAAACCATCTGCTTCCATGCTCCATGGCTTCAAAACTTACACACGATTTGAGCTGTGTTGATCAAATAAATGTTTGCATGACGAAATAATATTGAATTGGGTTCTAATTTTTTCGAACGTCTCTAATAATTTAAGTATTTAGGTGTTCAAGAGCTTGTTGTTAAACTGACGCAGTGATGCAGTATTGCTATGGGCAGGGCGTGTTGGAGGTGCTAGGGGAGGATGATCTCAGCCACTCACTTCCTCGCTACCTACGCCACAAGCTCCAGGTGGACCTTATGGCCGCACCACCCCACACCACCACACAGGGCCTCTTTTTCCAGGTGCCCTTCCTTCGTGTACCTTCAGCCACTTTCGATGGAATGATCTCTTCAATCACTTTTTGGCTTTAAACTGAAACGAATGCAGCTTTTTATTTTTGGCTTTGTGCGATATATCGTGACGGCCCGTGTTGTCAATTGAGTGAGTCTATCCAAGTCACATCGGTGAGGTTTACCTCGCCTGACGACATGAGTGATGTACCACACGGCGTTTCTTTCTATGGCAAGCTTTTCGTTATTGTTCACTCTGCTGTAGATCTCACTTTGCGTACTTGTAGCTTCATGATTCAGACAATCAATTGAGAATAACCTACACACCTATCTATCTTTTACTCGGTCTTCTTTTCGTTCAGGTTACTCACTTCGGGTAGAAATTCACTTGTAATTGTTCAACAAACCTTTTTTACTTTAGTTTTACGTAGTGGTTTGATCGATCGTTCATTTTTTTTTAATATCTTTTATTCAGTCCTTTCTCGATATCATTTCAAGAATGGGTTTAGTGTGAGTAGACTCGAAGTTATGATGGGCCGGATCCTCTTTTAGTGCAGAAAAGCCTCAAGCATTGCGAAACTTTGCGTGGGAACACTGAAACCTGATAAGGAAACATTGACCAGGGATCAATAATGCAATAATTTTGAATTCTTTGCATTTGTCGCAGTGTTATATGCAATACACGGAGGTAAGAAAACAAAGCCTCTGTGGGTATGTTTTGATATTTTTGGTACCGTCAGCACTCCAACAGCTCTCACAATTAACCTAGTTCTACCCATTAAATGCTTCTTTTATCGGGTTATAATGTTCTTTTCATTTTCACCTTATGTGTTTTCTTTCTTACGGTCTACACCAAACTCATTTTGCTCCTCTGTCCCACCCAAGTATGGAACTTTGTAAAGCGGGTGTTTCAAGCTTTATTTTGCACTCGAATCCTTTGGAAACTTTTTAGAAGCCTTTGAGTTCTTCACTTTAATTTATGTTGGTTGCTTTTGAGCTCATCTCCTCCCAGCTGTCGCAGAGCTCTCACGCATGAGGGACTTGACAGTCTAGGAGTGATTAATTAATTATTTGTGCAGGTGTGCTGCCACAATGTGGTACGCAGTGTGCTGGAGGGCAGAGTGTGGGAGCCCAGTTTCCCTGGTCACCTCGTCACCGCGGGCAAGCAGGGAGCGCTTTACCTCCTCCAGGTGTGTGCTGCTTTGTGAGACTTGGCTCCATAACTCCTAGGAGACGAACTAACATTCAGTGGCAGACTAAAGGGGCTGTCTATTGCTGATGGTGCTCTCTGGTTGCTGATACTGTGGAGACAAATGTGTGACGTGTTGTTCTTGCAGAAGTTACGAAAGTAAAGCATTGAATTTAAAATAGTGAGTAGTGGAACGGAATAAAGGATATTGTTGTCAGGATATTTTTTGTAAACTTAGGGTTGTGTGTACCTTCGTGGACAAAATATTGATGAAGTGATAATAATAATGCTAATAAAAGGAGTATGAGGCGTAGGTTAAGGTGAAAGCCTTGGTGTAAATGCGGAGAAAAGTTTGTTTGGTGTGATTGCAGTAACCTTTGCTTATGGTGCAGATAATGGGGAGTAAGAATAGCCGGAAAAACTTACACTCACATGTAAGGAGAATGAACGAGAGATCGTCTTGTTGAAAGAAGTGATGATGTCAGAACCAAAGAGGTGTGCTAGGTGTTGTCCGAGGCATGGATGCATGGAATAAGAAGAGTGCTAGGAAAGAGAGGTATATCTTTAGAAAACACAAGATTGTTATAGTTGTTTTTAAAACTAGAGAATGGTTGTCGGTCACTGATCATTTGATGCATTTCCTATTATGCTCTGCTCTTGGACTGCCATTTTCTGTGTTTTTATCGGAGTCACTCCGCTCTATGAAAAACCTTGCGAATTATTAAAACTTTCAGCTGTCCATGAAGATGCCTGGCGAACGTATACTACATATTGCCAAGCAAGATCCAGTCCATGAATGTATTATGTGCTCATGATAATGCCCTGTAGTTGAGATCTTTCCAATTGAAATTCATGTATCTTCCTCGCTTAATTACAGCTACATGTTTAGTCTGCTTCGTTATAAACATCCTCATTTTAAAAACATATTTACTTGTTTTTTCACGAACCCTAAAATTTAAATTGCTCTCAATGACGGTTTTGTGAACCGAGGCTGCTGCCACCTGGTATGCTGTGCTCGGTATTGTGCTAATTTTCTTGAAACTTCATCATCACTGCTTGAGTGTGGTCACTGCTCTGTACAGTTGTTGTCGGCAAAGCTGTCGCAACTGACCAGCCAACAGCGCCTGTCAGTGCACGAGTTCCTGGTGACGTTAAACCTGCAGGAGGGCGTGAGTGGGGCACTGGTTCCGCCTCTCATGGCCACCGCCTCCCTCGCCAGCCTCTTCACCCATCAGCAGATGATTGACATGTGGCAGGGTGTCGAGGAGGAGAGCCAGGCCAAAATTATGAGGCAGGCTATGGATGTCAACCATGGCGGTGAGTGGTGCTCGAGGTGAAGAACTGTTGTATTCCAGGGTAAGAGTGTTGGAATTAAGCAGATTATGCAGGTTATGCCTCATATTACGAGAAATGATAAGAAACAGACTTTAAGGGGCCATGGCTTAAATATTTTTTGGTTTTGCGACTGGAAATTTAATGTTTGACAAAACTTCGAAGATGCTACGCTGTATGTGGTAGACCGAGTCGGATATAAATATATATTTTTGCAACAATTTTTTATGCCCGTATTAGTAGTTATCTAGTTGTATTTTTTTCGTGTAACTTATTTAATTTAAAATTTATGACCGTGCCTTGATGATTATTGAAGTGTTTTTATACTTTGAAGGAAGACTAACATGTTTCTTATATGTGAATTGATGCTGTCCGTATAAATGCGTAGGTCCTGTTGTCAGCAAGGCAGTGCTAACGCTTACCTCCCTGTGGGCAGTCGAAGCCGGGGACGACGCAAGCCTCACGTGGGAACTGATACACTCGCACGAACCGGTCGCGCTGCGCCGTGCTGTTACTCGCTACACTTCTTCGTTACAGCAGCAGGGCTCTTCTTACAAAGACATACTGGACCTCAATGATAAGGTACGGCTAATGTGTGCTTGAGGTGATCATGACCTGTTGAATGCTACTCCCACTATCTTTCTTAGTATGAGGTCGTAACTTCTCAGGGGCGCGTATATCAATTTATTGGACTGCAGAAGGACTCTCGTAATGATCGTCTGTGCTGCCTAACCGGCTTGTGTTGTACCGGCCTCAGTCTGCCTGCTGTGCTGGACTAGGTCGTGTATGAAATGTGTGGTAACACTTTTAGATTGGAACGGATGCTGAGAGACATTTTACACTATCTTGAAGCTACAGGGTTAGTGCGAAGAAGTTGTTCTAGTAGGTGATTACGATCGGTCTTACTCGAAAGCAGTTAAGTTTGTTTCTATCTCTATATATTGCTGTATGAGGCAACTTTTCTTAGTCTAGCTGTAATCTTGACATAACGTCTCGGTAATTCGAGCTTGTTAATCATTAATCAATATTGCAACTCTCAATATACTATGTGGTTCATCTCCATTTCATACAACAATCTGTACACATCCTGGAATTTCCGCATTGCACTGCGGGCAACAGTCAAATCTTCGGGATCCATGACGCCAGAGTACTTCATTTTGCTTTAATTAATCCTTGAAGTAGTATACACGTTTTAGTACCAGCCTTTCAGATATTCGTTCATAACTGTGTTCGACAATAATATTGGATTGAACATTATCTTCGTCAGTCACCCGAAATTATAAAAAATCTAAATTTAAAATAAATACGAGAAATGAAATTCAAAAAATTCCTAGGATCTTCCAGGAAACAAAACTTGAAATAAGTCAAAAATTATCTGCTTTCTTCTTATTTTAAGTATAAATGAATTTTAAAAGGCACAATATCATTGGAAGATGTATTAAGAGAATGAATAATGAGAGAAACTATGAATAGTTTTATAGTAAAAATCATAAATTTCATTTCCTTAGTAACAGCTTTATAGCATGAAACCTATTTCTGTGACCCTTCTGTGGGCTACTTCTCTTCGGGGACTCGAACGTGAAGTGTAAGCGCCAATGAGCGTCTGGCTTCACAGCGTGCCTTCTCTTATCCAAATGTAACTATGAGTTATTTTTTAATGATTTGTTCTATCGTTAACCTTTCAGTGGGATATTCCTGTACCAATCCGCATTACCCTGGTAAAGATTCCTTCGACACTACACCGCTTCCTCATCTCTATATTTGTGGCGAAGAGTCAGGAGCTTCTTCAGTCCAAGGTGACGACTTGTGGTAGGTTTAAGATGATAGTTCTTCCTAAGAATGCTGAAACTCTTATTATAATATATTGAAGTCGCTCCACTCAACTCTATGACTAATTTTGTTGCATATGCAATGTGCTGCCGTCTCCCCTCCATGCAGTTGATCGTGAACTGCATTGTGTCATGTAAATGTGACCGTATACACGCGTCCTGTAGTGAGTGTCCTGCTGTGTCCAGAGCTGGGGCGAGTCGTGTGATCTGCTGGACGCAGCACTGAAGGCATGCGGGGAGGTGGCGGAGGGAGATCGGGGTGACGGCCCCCGCCTCTACAAGCAGCTCACTTGGCTCAAACTCAGCCACAACATTGACAAGTGGATCACAGCTCTCCCTCACACTGACGGTGTGTTGTTTTATGCAGGTTCCGATTATTTAGGCTTGGATGAAGGGTTTCAGTATTAACTATTGTTTCAAGGTGTCAGCTGGACGTCGCTCAACGAACAAGCTCAAAGATCTTTGGTACAATTAGACCTGGTTAAAAGTTGTGATTTAAAGGGGAGCAGAGAGTGGGTTTCTGAGAGGGAGAGAGAGAGAGAGACCCTAAAATGTTCATTATTATACGGTAGGCATGGCTCAAAGTCAGGCTAATGTTCAGGCTAATGATGAACGTATGTGTATAACAACGTATATGTGAACGTATAAGTTGGCTGGAGAAGGTCCGTGGATGAGCACAGGTCTTTCTAATAGGTCTAGTGGCAGTTTTGTCCTGAAGAGATGAATAGCTGCGTGCGTTGAAAAGTATAGTTAGTGTGTCTGACAGTTGTGATGACGCAGACGGCGGAAGCGGGTTGGCGAGTGAGGCAAAGCTGTGTCTCATGTCCCTGAATGGAAGAGAGGAAGCACTGCCATGGACCGCCGTCATCAGCAGGTGTGTACGTGGGTACTGGAGTCTGCATCCTACTATTTTTCTCCTTAAAATTATCATAATAATTGTTAATGAGAAAATTTCTATTATTATATTACTGGAGCCGAAAATGTTTCTAAGTTCTTTCGCTTGTAATACGTCATGCAAAACTAGCGTCATTATTTTTTTTCTCTTCGGATGTCAACTAAATCGTTGTCCATTGCTAAAATATAAAACCAGCTTTTATTAGTGGATAGCTATCATCATCGTTTTAATCTATGCTAAAAGACAGTATTGTTATTGTTGTAGATATGTAAGTTCAAATTAAACTCGAACATATGTATGTTATAAAAGTTTGTTGACTGAAATTATCATGTATTCCTTTAAACAATGGAAGAGAATCAAACTTCATAACTGTGTGAAAACCTTCAGATTTTAGATCGAAAAACATTCAAAGGAAAGTTTGATAACGCTTACACTGAGTTCTACATAAAAAGTTGGAAATGAACTTCTGTAGTCATTTTTGTCGTCGACCCCAGTTCTTAAACGAGTGTTTAATTAAATTAGATTGGGTCAAAGGAAATTACAGTTTCGTGAAATATTCGCAGCTAAATATTCTGGGGTAGAATAATGGAAGGATTACACAATTTAAATCAATAGTATATTCGTGAATTTTATCTATCTTTTTTTGACATTTAAAACTTACTTTGTTCTAAGATAATTTGTCCACTAACATTACAACTTTATTTTCTATAGAATCTTTTAGATTCAGAGTACTATGTAGTGAAAGACAAAGATAGAAATCTTTTTGTATGAAGTCTGGTGAAAATGGTGGACAATGTAGACAAGACCAGCCTAGTGTTATTTTTTCCTGCATTATTTTTCTTCGATGTTTCGAATTATCAAAGAGAAACAAAACGTTCCTCCAGTTGAGTACGGGGCTTTTGATTAGAAGATTTTTATGTGCACGTTACGGCTGTTGATAGTTTGAGTCTGCATTTAGTGTTTGATTGTAGATTAAAGTCTATGACATGGAAAACACTTCGGGGAACCCGGCAGACATAGCGCGTAACTGTTCTAACATAAATTTTAGTTGGACTTATGATGCACGCTTATTCACTGATGGCGTAAGGATAACCGAAGAGTGCTTCCACTCAACAGACCGTTAATAGTTAATTTCAAAACTTTAGAAGTTAGAAATGTGTCGATATATTTTGCTTTTATGAGTACTGAAAACTAACTCATGACTCGACTCGAAAGTAACTGAAGTGAGCAGTGCACTTTTTTGATCCTGTCTAAAGAAATTGGGAGGTCGTTACTCCTATTTTTTTCAAGTTCATTTCATCAAAGCTAAGTTTGATTTCATCGAAGTGAAGCTTGATTTTTATCAAAGCTACATATGTAGATGGATGATATGTATCTCACGAACGGTGGATGATAGAGACGTTGTCATAACTTGAATCAGTTGATTTCAATTATCATAGGACGCGTGTTAAATTCCAAGATATCTGCCTAATTTTTTTTGTTTATTAATGTAATTTTCATGCTGTTTCCGTGTGGGCAGATGTGTGATGTGCCTTGTGAATGCGAGAGACTGGGAAGGCGTTGCTAGCATTCTGTCAGGACTGCAGTTGCCACAGCCCTACCTACCCCCCATGGCCATTCTGCGTCCTCTGCTTGCTGCAGCTCACATCCTCGACTCTGGAAATGCTCACCACTCTGAGCCGCCCTTCGCTCACCTCTGGCAGTCGGTGGTTACCATCTTAGACCACGCTGCGTGTGCACCCAGAAAGCCTACGAGCAGCAAATCTTCAGACCGGCAAGCCGAAGTTTTACAGCTGTCGGAGCTGCTGGAGCTGGTGTACTGCCTCAAGGAGCCTACGTGCCTAAGCCTGCTATGCTCCCTGTTGGGTTCCTTATACAACAAGCTGTTGGGGGAGCCCTCGGCGGAGGTACACACGCAGCACAGTCACCTCTGGCTCAACTTACCGCTCTGTACGGAGGCAGACCTCAACACCGTACGAGAGACTCTAGAGGCAGTCGTCGCTCACGCCATCAAGTTCTTCCCCGGTGCTGATCACGTCAGTGTTGCGATCTATTCCGCTTTGTTTTTCTTGCCCGACGACATTGTATTCATTTTTTTAGTATTAGTTGGAAAGTTCAAAGTGTACAAAATGCATCAAAAGAAGTTTTGTCGGAACTTTATAGTTGTGGTGCTTTTGATGATAAAAAGGTTTTGGAAATGGGAAATCTTACTGAAGCCTAAAATATCAGGTATAAATTGGAGCAAGAGTATTTTTAGCGTTAGTTTAATTTATATGAAATTCTTTGAGTATTATGTGAAGGAGATTACCCAGTGTATCGCTTGGGCTGCTTGCATGTAGCATATCAGTAGAATTCCCTGCTTCAGTGATGCAAGTGAGAGAGCAGGGCTGTGTTCGCGTTGAATGTTTTAATTATCATCCCCAGATAACATGGAGTATCACAGAGACGTGTTGGACAATTTACAGCTGGTTCAGTAACACTGGCTATGACAGTCTGTTGAGGAATTAGTTTTAAAGTTTTGTTGTTTGCAATTTTTATTTCTCTTCCGCAAGAGAGCGGGTACAGAGTTATTCAGACAAACTCCTCGAACTTTATATCCTATAAAGGTTTCCATCATTTCCAATACCCTGAGACAAACAAGGAAATCAGTGTGTTAAAGATAAATCTTTTGTTTAATTGAAAATTGATTGTTTGTCAGCCCATGGCGAGTGAATATTGAGTTTTTCATATTTCCTTGGTGCCTCATTCATTAGAATATCTCCTTATACATTCATTAGGCTCAGAAACAGCTTGAGTGTTTAATTGAACCAGCTTGAGTGTCTTGAATTACATTTCCTGAGGTTGGATGATTCAGTCTTCAGAATAAGTTGCTTCTGCTAAACCCTGGCTCTAAAGGGACCACTGAGGTTAACGAATAATTTTTTCCAGCGAATTGAAGACCGTGTGTGTGTGTATGTGTAATCCCTCTTACATGAGCAGGTGAGCGAGGCGACTGCGACTTCGTGGCATATGACAGCAGCAGACCTAAGCTACAGCACGGAAGAGTATCACACCGCGCTATGTCTGTACCTCACCGCCGTCTTCATCGCCACCAACTACCTGAGGAGTGACCCTGGAGACGATCTCACTGTCATGCTGGTGGGTGACCGTGCTATCAGGAGGATGGTGCGCTGCTGCATGAACCTCGGCTGCTACACACAGGTCAGAGTGCCCGTTATAGTACTGCTTGTGTTGCAGCAGGTTTTTAAGCGCGATATATACTGCAAGATGTACTAATACGTATAGGATGTTGTTAGCTGCGGGTTTAATGTGGCATATGTTGTACTGGTGGCTCTGGTACTGGACATGTCCTGGGGAGGTTGTGCTATGGGACATGTTCTGGGAGAGGTTGTAGTGTTGTGGGACATGTTCTGGGAGAGGTTGGGGTGCTTACGTGAAAATATATAAAGCCCTCACACATGTGTAAAGAACTCGTTCCTCTCAAAAATGTGACGCGTGACCTCGGGGCTACGGATTGCCTCATTTACAAGGATTCAGTAATGCTTACGACAAGACTTACTTTATGAATTGCGATCTTGTGCTCACTTGTGACTGGGTTTGGCAGGCGGGTTTGTTGTGCCAGTTTGTGGAGCCCATCGATTACAGCACGGCGCTGTGTTGCCTGCAGGACCGGAGCGGTGTGGACGCCATGGACGCGTACTACCATTGCCTCTGGGATGTCACCCTAATCGAGTTCATCATCAACGCTCATCAGAAGAAGGGAGAAATTCACCGCAGAGACGCTGCTGTAAGTACACGAATTGTAGTTGCCTGACTACCGGGAAGTAGGCAGGACATAGTGTAGGACAGCCTGATTTTGAATTCTTACAGTGATAAAATTTTCATCGAAGTTTTTGTGAAAAATTTCGACGTTCAGATGCATCTTCGATGTTAAATTTTTCCTCTTTTTCTTATGAACTTCCGTGTCTTAGCACTAAAGTTCTTCGTCTTCTCCGTTTCAACACATTTTATGCGGCCGATCGACTGACTCCGACGGTGAGAGCCATGTAATCTCGTAGGTGCGTTCGAAAAGGAAAGAATGCAGTATAGAGATTAAAAAATAGGTCACCGCCACCTCACGTCTCTTTTACCAGGAGTAATGGTGTAGGTGACAGACACTGCTGCCAAGTTCTGTTAGTTCGCGAGGCACACTGGAACACGCGTCCCGTACGTGTGTGTACAGCTGTAGATGAGAAGCGTCACAGGCTGCAGACGAGTATGACTAAGGAGGTTTCAAGATTAGCTCCATTCTTAAGTATTGACTTTCAAGTTCATACATTTTGAGTTAAAAATATACATTTGAATTTTTACGTTAGCTTAGAATTTAGATGCTAAGTATACGAGGCCGTACATTAGCTCAGGGTTCGAGTCCTGACAATATAACCCCAGGTATAGGGACGCATCATGAGCTCACCTCAAAAAAAGTGTCGACAGTTAATTCTCATCAGTGTCTCTGTTTTAATTTGGGGGGCGCTCCTCGAAGCTGTCCTGAACTACCCTCAACATTTTCAACAGCACTAGTAGTGAGGTTTTGAACCAGCTGTTGGGTTGCGTGTATGGTTATTTTGGCCATACTTTTTCCATTTTTCTATTCTCTTTTTTCTTGGGAATATCAGATGTATTATTCCGATGACCTCCTGCTAAAATATGACGATTCAAATTCCTGTTTCTCATCTTTTTACTTTTTTCTCTATTGTGTAGGATCTTCATTGATCAGGGCATCTGAAGGGCTGTGGTCATTCCGGTTTCTCAATATAATCATGAAATAATCAACTTCAGAGCGGCATCACGATTAACTTTGAGTTTTATTAAGAGAACGGTAGTGCTAAGCATATTATTGATTATAAAGCCCATCTCGGTTATGTTGGTAATCATGTGCTGTTACTGAGCTTTGAAGTAGTGATCTGACACAGGTGTTTTCTATAAATAAGTTTATTTTTTATTAAACTTCAGATTCTTACCAAAATGGTTGGAAACTCGCTTGTTTTTAACTGAAGGACTTCATACATAGTTTCTAAAATGTTTGGATTTCCAATATTCCATTGGAATATTAAAATACGGGATAAGCACAAGCCGTGATGCTTCTTAAGACTAATTGGTTATCTCATTTTTATTAGAAAGAGAAGTGATCGAAGAGATGCAATTATTGTATACCCTCTACCTCTTTATTTAAAATTGTATTTCATTGCAGACTTGCAGTATAGCGAATTATTTTTACTGATGAACTTCATGAATTTTGCCCTCCGTTTCAACTGAAGAGGTGGCTCCTCCATTCCCAAATGTTACTGGAATGATCTGTTTGCTTCTTGAGCTGGGAATATTTATTACATCTGTTTTATTATCTTATGTTTCAGTGTATTTAAGGCCTAATCGAAAACAAGCTGCATAGATTATGATCCGTGTTTGTCATTTTAGCATCATGATTTCTTTTCATTGCTATCTGTGCAAGATTTTCTTATTCGGTATTACATTATTCGTAACATATCTTCCTTATCTTGTAGTTAAAGGTTATCGGTCAATTGGAGATCAACAGCAACAACAACGAAGAGATCCAGCGGGAGGCAGCAAAAGTTCGTAAGCACCGTCTTCTTCGAGCCCTGGCTAAGCAGTACCTCAGTTGAGGTGTGAGTGTAGCTGATCGCCTGATGTGCCACGCTGGTAGGCAGGTCTCACCCGGTGCTGTGACCTGACCACGCTCCGCTGCATCTGTACTGCTGGGCGGAGTCGATCTCTTCATCGTGAAGTCACTGTTGAGTATACCTCACTTGCGTGTGTTGTTTTCTCTTAGACAGAGTTTGAAGGTGTGGCCGTGGCCAGCCTATGGTTTGTTGCTCTTAACACAGGGGTAGTTTGTTCAATAGATAAATTACCGTAATTATTTATGGATTGAACTCAGATCTCACTATTACTAAGACTAGTGCTCATTTTCGCTTATTTTTATGAAGAAAGAACTACTACCCCCTCCTGTCAGATTTTCATTTCTGTTTAGCGCCTTATGTATTCTACCGTAAATTGCAACCCCAGCATGATGCTAGATGTGCAACATGGAATGAGACTCCGTTGTATATATCATTCTTATGAAGAGAAAATTGTTCAGGGTATTAAATTTGGTTTTAATGGGTTAAGACGTTACAAAAATATTATAGCATAGCAACACTTCAGAATTAAGGGGTTACATCAAAATATTCTCTTCTACCTAACTGTTGTTCCTAAACCAAGCGCTTCTTACCTAAGAAATAGACTGAAGACCTTGGTTAAAGCGCAGTGGGACAACACCCATGAAGCAGTTTTGTGGGTGCAGGACAGTGTGACAGGCTCCAAACTTGATAGGTGGAGAAAGTGGCAGTAAGCATGGAATCTTGATTTGACTCGCATGAAAATTGCTGCCTTGGTGTATAGTTGCGAAGTCGGCTTGTGTGCGTCCTGCGTGATCAGTATGTCCAGTACATGTTTTTTATATTGGAGCGAATGCTGAGAAAATTATTTGTTCATTATTAGGTTCGCCAAATGTACCTGAGAGTAGAAGCCTCTTGAGTGATTCAACGAAGTTCACTCTTTTAAGATACAGGACACATAATTGAAACAATAACTAGAACTTACAAAATAAACTTAACATTAACTGCGATAAACTCTTAGGTCTAGGATGGGATTGAAGGAATGTAAGAAGTGTTGACCAGTTTTGCATTGATGTCGACGGTTCACTCGGCGCTGAGGTTGGACTGCATAACTGGGGTAGGAAAAACACACTCGCGTCCTCCATCCAGGGCTAGCAACGAATGAACTCATCACCGAGTGGACTAGAGATGCCGTGATGCGGAGCCGGTGGAGTTTGTTCATCGACTCGTCTAAACGTTTGCACTCGCGAAGTCAAGCTTCACTAGTTCCATCTAGCCTTGCGTTTATTTTCATTCTCGTATCATCGTATTCAATTTGATTACAATTATTAGATGCCCTAAGACACCCAGGGGTCAGGGGAACTGGTCTTTCTGCTGGCAGCTGAGACTGGACGGTACGAGCAACGTTCTCATCTCTCTCCGTGGTCGTGTCTCTGGGTGTTCTGCTGAAATAGTTGCTAAGGCGGCGAGCCGTGTCTTGAGTGAGAGTTGGCACCTGGAGTTGCAGTAATCTTGGTAAACTTCTGCTGCCGCTGAACGATGTCGAATCACAAGTTCTAGAGCCCGTATTACTCAAGTGCCTAGTTCTGTTCGGCAGTGGCCCACAGGGTGAACAATTCCTACGGGACAGCGGGCTACTGTTGGGAGCCCGTGATCTGTTGCTATTATTTTTATTTTCTAGTTTATTGAGCATATTTTGTTTTCCTTGTTTCGGGTCAAATTGTTTGTCGTTGAATCGGTCACTGCTTGCCCTCGTTCCGTTTGCTTGTGCTGTTCGGCTGAGCATTGACGATGCGCTGCTTAGTAAAAGCGAGTCGCGGCTTGGCGACCTCGTTATATCTATCACGATGTTGGACTCTGTCGAGTCCCGGGATACGTCTAGCGTGTTTTCCATCATGAACATTTGTCTCTTGTTCCAGTCACAGGTGCTCGTAGAACAATGGGGCACTGGAAATGCATCCTCATAGCTGCTCGCAGAAACAAATGATTAGAAAAAGATCAGCATGCGTATGCTAGCGTCGCATGTTAAACTAATACTCGAACGAGAAGTTACGTCGGTCTTAATGTTTATTTCAACTAGTGTTATCTCTTCGGACTTGAGATTTGAAGAGAGTACGAACATTGAAATGGTAGGAATAAATTATCGCGTAAAGAAGCTCAGCCACACGCGATGTCTAAATAATAGCAATAAGCGTTTTAGAGGAAGAAAAATTGAAGTGAAGTATCGAAGTACTACGGAATTCTACGTTTGCACGGAGGAAAAAAGTAAAAGAAGCCAAGTATAATACCTACCAAATTTAAAGCTTAACCCATAGTAATTTTCTGCAACAAGCATTATTGCTGCGGTAAATAGCTAAGGTTACCACAGAGGAGCGTTTTTATCACAAGGTGCACGAAGGACAAACACTATCAGCATACTTCAAGAGCGACACAGTAAGCCAAGAGCAGCGCATTCTTTTTATTATCCATTGGTCATTCACTAGGGACTTAAAGCTTCTATCTACTCTGTTTGTGTTAGCGTGTACCATCTTGTCTCTTCCCGTAAAGATGTCGTTTGAAGGACACGTGCAGACCACAGTCCTCTTGCGTGATTCGGTAATATGATCAACGTCACGAGAGATCTCTACTCTCATCTGAACTGTTCATTATATATTATGTTTAATGGACTCTAATCTGTTTCACAGAAGAATCTCGCATTTATTACTGAAAAAACTAGTTTTACTGTGAGCTTGCGAGGTCCTTTACAAAAAGAAACCAGTGGCGTCCGAGAAAAGAAAGCACCCATTCATAATATATAAAACAAACTAATTCCTCTGTTTTCGGGAAGAAACTCTTCTGACTTCAACATCTTCAGGTTACCACCTGTTTCGAAGTAAAAAATCAAGTTTTGACATTTCCGAGTGCTTTGAATGAAAAGTGATTTATGTATTCAATTGCTGTTAATTACCTTGACACTAACCGATGTTAGACCTCTTTACTGTGATAAAATAAGGTAGAGACAGTCCCTAAAATCTCTCACCGTGGAGGTTTTTCAGGCAGAACAGTGCTGTAATCCGGTGGCAAGTCCTCCAGGCTCAGTACAGCGTCGTAGCTGGGAGGTTTGTCAGAGGAGCTTCCCACAGCGGGATGGTTCATCTGAAATGAAGGCAAGACGTATTATCTCCTTAGTGTATTGTAGAGTCAAACCTGACTTGGATGCCGAATAAGATCTTGAATAATACTTCAAATCTAAAAGAATACTAACATTATCCTCAAATTAGTCAATTTCACAAAACCTAAACAAAATATTGCAAAATCATTGAACAAAAATTCTAGGTGTTCCTGTGGGGTACTTTAAGTGTTTATGATTTTAATAGGTACTTGTGGCCTTGAATACCTTCTATATGTCAGTAAATATTGTGTTTCTGTCAATGAGTAGTAAATTAATACCTGTCACCACAGTTTTCATACCGTGTCCCGTTATATAAATCCAAGCATGCTAGATCAAAAAGAACTTGTTAAAATAGAGTGGGGGACTTTTACCAACAGTTTCAATTAAATTTCTCATAGAAAACACGATATTCAACTCAAGTCATTATCCCTTCGCATTTCTTCGTAAAAAATAAAATTTCTATTCAATAACTTGTATCATAGGTAGAAATCTCTCAATGCGTTCAGTATGAATATAATGAAAACGCGAATACATCGTGGAATACTGGTAGATAATCGATGGAAAATCGCCCCTAAAAGCACCCATCTATAATGTACTAATACAATACTTGATCAAATATAAAAGCAAGAGAGTGACTTCTAGCGGTCTACAATTATTGACTGATATATGTACATATATATGAAGTTTTATGCAAGTTTGAGACATTAATCAAAAGGCACCAAAAATTACCTACGAGTATCCCCTTGGCATTCTTGTAGAAAAAATTGGAATTTCGATTAAATTATTTTTCATATTAAGAGAAATTTCTGTATGTATTTAGTACAAATACGATGAAAACTCGAATCCATTTGGAGAAGTTTGCGCATAATTTACAAAATATCTCACGAAACATACCGGTATCACTTTTGAATTATAATGTACCATTACAATACCGGATCAAATATAGAAACAAGAATGTAATCTCCTGTGGTCTATAATCGTTTACTGATATATACATATATGTATATACACACATATATATATATTATATATATATATATATTTTATATATTATATACATATAATATATAATATATATATATTATATATATAATAAATTATATATATAATATATATATATCGAGTTTCTCACGGGTATCCCAGAGATTCGTAAGGGTATCCCCTTTGCATTTCTCCAGAAAAATTAGAATTTCAATTTAATTATTATTATCGTAAGTAGAAATCCCTGTAAGATTTGGCTTAGCTAATCACTTTCATGAACTTTTGTGTTCATACCATGCAACCGATTTGCAGCTAAAGATATTCGCAATAATTTTTTTCTTAAAAATCGGAGTTTACATTCTTACGATGCTAAAATTGTACCTACGACGGTTCACTAATGCCCTTTCTGCATGAAAAGTGCGATTGTGTAGAAGAAGTAAAAATATGCTATCTTTCACAACGAATTCATCACAGAATTCACTGTGAAATAACACAAGGGACTTCTTATTGTCTGAGGTTGTGCTGCAACTTCACGCACTGCTACTCTCATCAATTTCTTCATCGGGAGAAGGAAAATATCACAGTTGCTTTGAAAGAAAACATCGAGCACCCAGATAATACAACCAGATCATATTGAGAACAACTGCAACTGAAATAAACACCTGCTCGTAAATCGGACCTGAATGCTCCTCTGCTAGAATATGAAAAGCCGCATTCGATAGACTGAATACAGTTTCATATAAAGCATGTTAAGCTATCGCTATAAATACATCACGACAAGGGTTTATGATCGCCCGAGCTTTAACGAATAAATAAAAACAAGTTGCAAAAAATATCGAACCACTGCAAGCGTTCTTTGCGTTGCACTCTTCGAATTATTCTTGTGACTGGACGAACGCGACGTGACTACACGAGGAAGTAGTGACTGCAACCTCTACTACTCAAATTAAATAATTTTCGTTCTAAAGCATCTCTCATACTGAAAATGGAGTCACAAATCCACAGGCGCAAAGAATTTTTAAGACGTGTGCAGAATCCAGCTTTTGAGCGAAAATATCCTACGAAAAATATGATCAATATTTACTAACAAGTATGAAAACTACAAAAGCTTTAGCTGCACAACCACCAGATCTACAACGACCACCGTACACGAACGTGATCGTATTAATTCACCTTTCTCTAACTAATATCAGGGGTAATGCTGACATTACTTCATGTTCCATAAATGATGAAGATAAATGAACATTTCTTTAGCAACGACAATTTACAAACCTGCCGTACTGCTTCCAAATAACACCTCGTTTTTCAAGAACTTAGTGGAGTAATAAATACAGGGTGTTCAATAATTATCGTTACATTCAAGCATCAAATCAATTAATTCCATTAAAATTCCATTTTATTAATAATTTTTTGCACTAACAATATCATACGTTTTTATGTATAATATTTATTGTAATGGCTCAAGATTTAGATGAAAAAATAGCTACTTTAGAGTTGCCATAGGCGAAACAATCTCCAAAGGATATTACTAAAACTTAGAATGCTCATCTAGAGGACGTCGAAGCGGTTCAAAGACTGAAAAGTGAAGACTATGCTTAGGCAATGTCATCTTTAAACTGTAAGCACCCTAAAACTGGTAAATTCAGCCAGTGAAGAGCTCGGAAGAAACCTAGAGAGATTCCTCAGATATCTGGCAGAAGAGAAGAATGTACCTGTCCGAACCATGCCCACCATTCTCCAAAAAGACTTGAAGACTTACAATGACTCTCTGTAAATATGGAAAGAAACAGCAGTTGTCTGTAAAAACTCTGGGCTGAAACCCTTCCCTCTTGTATTTAAGAAGGCACGCTTCTGAACTTAATGTTCAGTGACTAATCGAAATTTGATATCCTGCAAAAATTTAACGTACAAAATGATCGAGTTTGGTATGGGACTGGTGAGATTGACATCCGGGTTGTCACTCGAAAGAAAGAAGTGACGTCAGTGATGGTTTGGGCCGCAAACACAAACCAGAACAAATCCATTGGTTTTTGCGGAAGAAGAGTTAAGAATAATTTTAGAATGCGTCAGTGATTATTTCAGCAAGGCTCAACACCTGTATATGAAGCTTGGAAAACATGGGTTAGCCCACCCTCTGGAAGAGTTGCTGAAACGTTGAATAAAATTTGTTAACTTTTAACTGTTGCATATCTAATTATTTTCTTTTTGTTGCATTTGTATACGTTTGTTTAATAAGCATAGGTTCCAAAAGTTGTAACGTTAAGTATTGAACACCTTGTAATAATTATACGAGAGATCTAAACAACTCATGAATAATAAGTAACGTAAGTACGGGCTTGTAGCCATTGCTTATAATTCTTGACGGAACTTGCAGTCTGAGCTCCGATTAAGTAGTTATGAATGACATTTTACAGGGTGTCTCAAAAAAATGTACTCACCCTTTAACCGTAGCTAACATGCTGTCTTCTTTGTGTTGCAGGTGTGAGGTTCGAACCTTTGCGAACATGATTCTTTAATCACATTTAATCATGTTCGCAAAGGTTCGAACCTCACACCTGCAACACGAAGAAGACAGCATGTTAGCAACGGTTAAAGGGTGAGTACATTTTTTTGAGACACCCTGTATAAGGACGCGCTCATTCATTGTGGACCGATCACAGCAAGCAGAATCAGTTGTGATCAGGGGCTAGCAACGCTGTATGACTCATAGTAAGCTGCTCTCATGGAATGCTCTGCGTGGTGAGCTACCATTAGTGCAAATAATGTAAAATCTACGCATGTTCAACGAAACAATCAAGAAAGATTTCATGAGTGGTTATCAGCCGGCAGGAAAATAAATTATCGATTAACATAGAAACTAATTGTCAATACTGTGTGCTTGTGCAAATTGACGGTTGTTTATAAGAAATTGACAATTAAAATATACCGCCTAACGAGGACTCGTCTTTTAAAGAACAATGAGAGTAAAAATTTAACCGTATTTTGAATTTTTACGTTCAATTAGAAATAACTATTCAGCCGTGAAAATCCTAACTCTAAAATAAAGATCGTACAATTCTGAGAGTAATATTCTTTACTGCACAAGTACAGACTTGCTAAAAAACTTAAGGATTGGTAAGGTTTTCGATTCATATTTTATGTATTCAGATGATCTCGATTGAGCAATGAGTTTTGTGTAAAGCCCGGATAATGTTTGCAACGTTCCGAAGTTAACGATGAAGTTACATAGTAAAAACAAAACTTGAAATAACATAATATGAATCGTGGCCATCTTGCTTAAATTATGATATGAAGAGTATCATTATTACGATGATATGACACTAATGTTCTAGATGAATCATCATCAGTCGGGAGACACCAGGAGGAAGTGATAGACGTAGGTCAAAGGAAAGGGAAAAGGAAGCCAGCTTTCACTACAATATTTCAGCGGCGCAATACTAGACCTAACAAGAGTGTCAGAAAAAAAGAAATAATCTACATGCGACTGGGAAGTTTTAAGCAGGTTATTATTTCGAACGAATCAACACCTCGTCCCGTTCAGCTTCACAATCATAACTATTGCTGGCATTTTTTCAATCCTTTTACGTAGAAAGCATTACCTCACTTATTTTGAATACCATATAATTAATAAATATATATGGCCCTGATTCTGTAAAACGTCTTTAGAAGCAAAGCGAAGATATGGTGTATTCCTTTCGCCACAACCACCATATATTTTGTTTTCTCATCATTATTGATTATTTTCAATCAACAAACGGAATACAATGACAATAGACAGGGAGAAAAAGGTAACTAAATTATACGTTTGCATACGAAACGTCAAAATATGTCCCCTTCAGAGGATTATGGTGAGAGTCATGGTAAATACCGGCAAAAATTCAACCAAGACTAGGAACGAATAATGTGACAGCTTCGAGCTCCCAAAATGAGGCGAAGCTTTTGGAGGACTACGTCTTTGGCGTCCGCTTATCACCACGACAAGCATCCATCCTTTTATAGTTTTCCGTAGATCAGACCTTTAACTAAAGAAAAGTTTACAATAAGACGAATTTGTCAGTAGACAGAAAATTCTCTTGAAAGCAATCCGGTAAGTACATTTTGAACACATGGCGGGCGGTACATCCCATACTCGAAATCAAATAGCATTCTAGGGAACACCTCAGTACTCAAATCTTATTGAGTAATCTCAGAAGCAAATATTGAAATAAATAAATTCCTCATTTCATTTATTCAACTTACGTCATAAATGGAGGAGACAAGATAAACGCTACATGTAAGCCCAGTCCGTCTAAACTGTTAATCCCGAGTAATAGTTTCCTTCTAAACAATCACTGTAAATGGCTATCTACGCCTTACTTCTCGTTTTAGCACAATTAGTAATTGATCACATGTTTATCAGGTTCTAGGAAGCAGACCTGCGTATCAAGTAGCAACTTACCGCAGGCAGCATGTGCGAAGTGACCAGAAAGAGAACTGGCGACGGTTGATCCTCCGGTCGCGGCGGATCAATTTTGCGTTCCTTTACAGTCATCCACGCCAGCCATCTGTGGGACCAGCATGCATCAGAGACAGCCCTCATGTCTTGTTTATTGTGTATCATGCATACGATACTATACAACATGATAGATTCTTGTAGTAGTGGCCACAGTTACCCTACCCTCGAAAACACCAAATAATCTTCTATTGATAATCGAAAAATTAAGAGTAAGCTGTATAAAACACAATGCTTTTGACTTCCTTCAATTCATGACATGCACATGAAATATTCTTTAGTAAATATTAACATGATTTAGAAAAATCATTACTTAAAAGAAATGAAAGTAAGTGAAGATGAAATTCGAGAAAAAATAACGCATTATAAACATCATTTATTGGCCATCAGTCCCTAATTTCAAATTCAAGTTTACAATAAGTTTTTCTCTCTCATGAATATCTTTCCCTTAAAATTAATATTTTATGAGGTACATTTTACTTGAACTCCAACCGATCGTTTTGATAGCTTTGTACTAAAGATACTTACACCAATAAATGTACAAAGGGACAGAAAATAAATTAACAGACTTTGAATGCTAAGAAGTATCAACAAACAACGCTTTTGACACTGCACTCACAACACACCAACACGCTGCACTCAACACAACACGCTGCACTCACGATACAAACATACAAGGACAATGGATTCAAATTTTGTTTACTGAGGGTAGTGTCTGCATCGGGAAGACTCGGCTAACAGAATTGATCGAGTTTGGCTTCCTATTCAACATCAAAGGCCAACGTTGCAAGCCTATTCAACAACTCATACCCAATAACACAAAGTTGCAGTCTGACAGTTCTAAATACTAAATACTTGATATTCTGCTGCATCTTCTCTCCCCTAGAACGTTGCAGCCGGAAACAGGTGCTGCACCGAGTTAAGAATGCCTACGAAGCACGTACACCAGATGCATATTACGCTACTTAGAGTATCATCTGGTTGTGCTCTCATCATGCGGCTAGTCAAACCACGGTCGTAGCATGTGTAATCATGAACTTTGTAGTACGTGTACGAGAATGAGACATCTGCCTTTGTGGATGGACTAATTGTGCTTTCACTTAAATATACTCGTTCAGATTCTATTAATGGCAATACAGGGATAAATTTGTACATACTAAAAACAGTCCAAATTAATAAGAGCACCCCATCAGCCAGCAAGATTTGAATACAAAACCGACATAAAAGTCCGGCTTTGAATGAACTTTCATGGATATAAAATTAAAGGACTAGTATTTTAAGATAGTTTAATGCGCGTTAAAATGATTTTCAAAGTCTTATGTTGCCTGTTGGAAGTAACGCGTGAGCAACGTGTACAAGTAGAACCAGCGAGCAACACTAGCTAATGTGTACACACTACAAGCGGTGCATGATGACATTTTAACTCAAGTTATGAAGGTAGTCGATTATAAAAACGTTTGTTCAGAATGATGTGCTCTCCAGTACACGTTCTACAACATCAGACACAAAAGACCGATGTGCAGTGTTAGTTAAAAATTCGTCTCGTCTTGGTAAAAGTTAAATCTAGGTACTTGTTATACAGAACCTTTCAATTAGCTCCATAGAAAGTATGGGCTTTCAAAAATTATCAGATTAAAAAGTGCATTTAAGAAGTACACCATCATGAGAAATAGTTTGTGTCCGTAAATTTTCTGACTCAATACTTTTCAACATGAATTGACACTGGGCAGTTCCTCGTTTGACTTCGACGAGGACGTAACCTCACTATTCCTAGAAAGTATTGCATGCTCTCATTCCTCCTCACACAATGGCGAGCATTTTCAGGTACACAGGAACAGTTTCCGGTAGTAACTCGTTATGGAACTCCATCACACTGAAAAACCAGAACATCCTCATCACGTAACTCTATCATGCACGTTAATATTTCGTACTTCTACCATAATTCACTTCATAATACTCCGCAGTGTGTTAGGTAAACTTTCTGGTAATCTGTTGCGAAAAAATCCATCTTTGAAATTGATTTATCCTTAAAAACATGTATGAATAATTTCTGCAACCCTCAGAACTTTGCACAATGTTGTTTTTCAATTTGTCATATCCAGACCCAAGAGACACAACCAGTGTCTCAATTAACGCGCTAAGAAGAAAAATAATTACCAAAAAATAGGGTTTAAGGAAGCATGACTCACATTAAAGCGATCACAATGAAGAGCATGCCGATGTAGATGCACTGAGTTATATTACTGATCATCATAGTGAGGCCGATGACTATGATAGCGACCGCAATTAAACGGTTGGTACGCTTCTGCCATACTGATGATGGCGTAGCATTACTTGGCTGCATCGTGTTCTAAATTAGCAACAGAAATGTATTTTCTTGAATGTGTTCACTTTCTTGCCTTTCGGTTTCGACAAGGCTCACCACAGCATTCTTTTCCAACAAAGAACACAAGTTCACAGCAGAAAGGAAAAATGTGCACTCGATAGAAGAACCGAAACAGCAATAGTGCTGGTGTGTGAACCACACCGTCGGACCAGGGTGCGATCAACTCTCAGAGTCACGTGCTGTGATGACGAGGGTCTACACGAGTCCGCAGCCGAGCAAACAATGAGCTGCCCACACCTCCCACGGCCAACACAGGCTCCCGCTGAGTACAAGACTGGGACCAGTGACGTGTGGCTTCACTCGATAAAAGGACCAGGAGATGCATTGACTAACGAAGATCTGACCGGAGAGTGTTTTTCACACGGTTTATTTTAGCAAAGGCTTCTTCCTGTAACTCTCCCACGTCTGCTGTTATAGTAGCCACTGATGCCACCACAGCGAGGTGAAGTTTGCAGAGTTACAGCGTTCAGAGTTGGTGCATAGAACACATGCAGCTCAGCCAGCCGTCACTGGCAGGGCCTAGCTAGTTTCAATTTGCTCAGCTGCTGAGTCGCCTCGACACGATATGTTGCTGCTTTGCCACTCAATCAGACTGAAGATCAATCTAGAAAAGATCCCCGAAGCGAAAATCTTCAAGGAAGCTCTATTCACGTTTTAGGAGAATGAGAACTACAGGAACGGATCGGCGGACGCCTTGTCACAAGCAGCAACCTGTAAGAAAACGTAAAAATAAAAATTATGGGGAGTACACACTTTATCTAATAATACAAATCCAAATTCATTAAACCAAATTGTATGAGATTCTACCACAGTTGTTGGCTACAACGTCATTTCGAAAGGACATATTTAGCATTTTATCTATGGTACCAAAATTAATGATATACAGTAAATGTGACAATAGCAGTCTTATCACACAATATTAGAGAGGGATGACACTTGAATGAAGCATCTGCTGTCATTAAAAGAGAAAACCAGAAACAAAGAAAGCAATAATTCAATAAAGATAAAGGCCCACTATTGATTCCTTTACTAGTTCAAATTTGTATAAACGAGATCAATATAAGACACCTGAGACTAATATAGGGACACCCCATCACCGGCACCGCGAGTTACGATGACCAGGACACTCGTCTGTACCCTAAATTGAGGCCACAGATCGTGATGTCAACCATCGTAACTACATATGTCACGTCATTCAAAGCGTTTACTCGGAAGCTGTGGACGTTGTTTGCAGTTGGAAGCTGCAGCACAAACATCGAAAATTGCCTTTAAATGGAAACAGTCGTTACTCCAGATGGTGTTTTTTTTTACAAAAAATTGAGTTTGCTGCATTGTGATACATTACATGAACTGTAAATTCGGAGCTCCATGCGCTCATATACTTTGTAGCCTATTTTTTACACTTGCTGTCACAGTAGAATCTGTTTCTGTAGCAACACCATCACACAATCCTCATCCTAGAAATTTGAAACGGGGAAGTTTAATTTCTCTACACTCACGACGCAACTTTTAGTGCAAATATTTCTAAGCGCTTGGGTGAAAGGTTGAGGACAAAGAAGAAGGTAAATTAAGATTCAGATTAGTCAGACTATGGGTATAAAGTATGACGGTTTGTAAACATCACTCAGTGTTCTGGTACGTAAAGAAGCTCAAAATTTGCTCTAAAGACCCAAACCACAGTTAAAAACAACATCAAGTCAAATATGTTTAGCCAGATAAAAAGGTTTTATCGTCTTTTACGTTGAATACAGACAACGAATTACCTCGTGCACACGAATAACCGCGTTGTGCAATTAACGGAGACACACTAAAACGGGAAAACGCTAGGACCTAAAGTTTTATATTGTTGCATTTTGACAGGGCGTAATAGGCGCACCGCTGCGGCGAGATGATAGCATAAGCAATATTACAGCTGCTGCAACAGCAGCGACAGCAACGACATGCACAAGCAAGTAACGCAAGTAACAACAAGAGCAGGAACCTGCTTGGCCAGCTTCCGCTCAACGTGGAGGCTGGAGTTAGAGCCAAACTGACGGTTCAGAAAGCCTGGTTTCCGTTTGAAGAACAAAGGATGCTGGCAGCCATTGCTTGGAATTTCCGCCAGCTATGAGTTCCAGTAATACGTACCAATCACTGATCACATGTTAATAAGCGTTTTTCCCCAAGAAAGTACAGAACATTCAAATCATAACACTAATAGTCACAAGCATAAAATGAAATACACTTCATTTAAGACGTCAATAGCAAAGAAAGAAGTCTCTACCGAATACAGTGGGCTAAAAAAGAATTATAAACGGCTATACTAGACTGGACTAAACATTTGAAGAAAAACTCGTTCAAAAAGGCCTGTGTTCACACAACTTTGGTGGCAAAGCACTTTACGTATTCTTTGTTGACAGTACTACCGCAGTGTACTGCTTTGTTGATCCCTGCAGCAGCTGCCCCTAACCATCTGCTTCTATGCTCGTATGTCATCGATCAATTTGAACGCCGTTGCCGCTCGGGACAAATCAGTGTGAATCGTTATAATCCGATACATGAGAAAAATACGTATGCATATGAAAAATATAAGAAGTATCATATATGTCCACAGCTAACTCTGCATAACTGAAACGGTTGAAGCAGCACCTACGGTTGGCAACTAAACTACGGAACGCGTGTGAACAACTAGTGCGAAAGGAAAAGTGTGCTGAACTTCGTACTGTTAGTGTGTTAGGCTCTAAGCACTCTCGATGCATCCAGACTTCAGAGGCTTAACACTGAAAGTAAGCATTGACATGAACTTTAGAGGGTTGCTAAGCACAACTCATCACAACACATTGCAGGAAGGGGCGGTGTGAAGTCGTATAGCGTTGCAGGATCACTATCATGCCCAGTTGAGAGGCGGCAGCTACGGTTACTTCAACCGCTGCAGCACCAACCACGTGTTTCCTGTCTCACCAGAACGCGCCAGAACTGGTCTCAAGTCTAGGACTTTGTGTTTTCAAAATCACGTCAAACCTACTACGATATCTTGGTTGTATATGGTACTATCATTAAGAGCTTCACAAATTATTGTTCTGGGACCAAGTTTAACCACAATCTGCTGACACACACGTAAAACAACTTTTGACAGGAGAATACTTTTACTTGTTCATACGCATACAATCAGGTACGAGAAACCCACCGTGATATCTATAATGAATTAACTAACGAATATTCTCGAATTTCTATAGTTACGGTGTCATAATGCTCACGTTCCAGTAAATGAAAGGGAGGAAGCCTCTTGGGAGCCATTCGAGAACACAATCAACATCTAGCAACATTGGTGGTCATTTGTCCTCATCATCTGGAGTTCCTCCTGTTGCTCGTTGCTTCACGCTCCAATACTTCACTTTCAGCCATTTCATTCTCGCCTCGTATTACTATCCTGTTACATTTGTGCGTGGTCACCTAAACGCATTTGCAACTTGATAACAAAAGGGTATGAATGGAGGACAAAATGGTCAACGATTTCAAGAAATTCCAGTATATACCCATTATGAGTATAAAAGAGACCCCAAACACTTGAAATAGAAAGAACCAAACGATTCTAAATAGATAGAAAATTTATATCTATGAATATATGAATTCCTATACTCTATTAAGGTTTATATGAAATATTTTCACATGTGAAGATGTAGAGCTATAAATCATTAAATCTGCAAGGGTGAAAGTAGAATCAAGATTTGACGCCAGACCAATAAATTATGGAGTTTATTGATGTTGCTAGTTATGTGGCGATGGCATCAAGCTCGTGCAAATGCTAATAGTTTGAAATTAACTTTTTTACATTGTGAATATAATTATCAAACGTATTAGAAACAATGAGCACTCGTTCTCGTATCCATAGAAGTACATCCTACTAACAAGAAACCCTGTTGGGGGCGACCTGTATCATTAGTTATGTGAAATTCAGTAAATATACGAGAGGTTAAATGCACATATACAATTAAATGAATTTTTCTATTTTTTCAGAGAAAAAACAACTCACCTTTCAAGTACTTGGAATGATTAAGAACCAGCAGTGCCGTTTAAACTGGGTTTTGCTCTAAAAATGTGTAAAGCCTAGGATCCGTAAGAGAGCGCTTTTCAGCTTAAATACGCAAGTCTGAATAAAGTAAGTCAGTCAAGCTCCATTAAAGAGATTTTTAATCTGTCAGCGATAAGAGTTCACGCTGTACAATACAATGATAATATCGCTGATAATAACTTCAAGGGTCTCCACTTCAGCTCGAGACGAATCTTAGAATTTTAGCGCCTGCACACGTTAATAGATGAAAATTGCTTGATTGTATGACATTGCTTGTTCTGATCAGTGTTTATACGAGCATTTGCGTCTCTAACTAGTGATAAATAGATAATTTTTCTTTTGTGTAAGAAAGAAGTCATTCGTTCGATCATTTTCATATTTTCCACGACTGATCGTATATGTTACAGACATTTACAGCACTACTGATGGAGCTTTTATCCGAAGCTTTTTCAGGGAACTCCTTTGAATTTAACTGCTATAATCTTCGCCGTTTATTTTTTGAGCCTTTATCGCACACTGATGAGTTTTACAATGCTCCAGGACTTAGCCTTCAAATGCTCACACGTATAATTATAAACAACACTTCTTCACGAGGCGTTGAAGCACAGTTCATTATCAATGACAATGCATTTGAATCACACTGCAGATATGTTAGAAGAAGCAAAAGTCAACTGTAATTTCTGATTGAATAACAGTTGTGAAGTAAATAAAGTGATCGAAAATCAAGCCAAAAATACAAAGTCCAGTGAAAAAAACGAATAGTAAAACATTGACTGCACACAATAGATTCGTCGTGTCTTCAATGTAAAATGAGACTAATAACTGACATGCATGAGCTCAGAACAGACAACAGCGCGCACGGATTCTGTCTGCCCATGAGCAACCTCACAACGTAAGCTCATCAGCTCACAATATCCCATACTCTGGATCCGACTACAAGTTTGTTCGACACGGTTGGCCAAAGTGCGCTTGGTGTAGATGCACCATGAGAGATCAAACAAGTGTCTCAGTAACTATCATTGACAGTCAAAACAGGGTGGTTTTCGTAAAAATGTTAATTTTTAACTTCCAACTTGAGAGTAGCATTCTTTATTCTTTTCTCCTTTTTTCTGCTTGAAAAGGAAAGGAGGAGATGAAAGGCGCGGAGCTGCGATACACAAGTGAAGTTTTTCTTTGCATTCATGGCCTGTGTAATTCACTACTTATCATCTTCTTCAGATGCTCACTATGCCACAGTTAAAACATTTTATGGTAACCATAAATAATTTATACGCACTAAATTGAACACATTTCCCAAATTTTCTCAAGTGCATTAAACAGGGTGCAACATTCACCTTGTATATTGCACAGTTGAGGATAAAATTTAGAAAAATAAAAGTAATCTCATCGACGGCAGTAAACGTACGCTTTTGAGCGAGAATTTAAAAAAAACGCCTAGTCCTAACGAGTTTAAATCTAAGCCTGTTCATAGAAGTAAAATAAGCAAAGAATATCAATTCAGGATGCACTAGTAGTCATTGAACATGAATACATACAAGAATTCGATGTATAACGCATATATAGAATCAAAACTTTGTTATCCCATGTATGCACACTGCCAACTCATTCAGCGTACTCGCATCAACAAAGCAGCACAAATATGAGTAAGAGGCAAATATTAAATTGAAAGGAATCTAAAATTTAAAAGCCAGTGAAAAGATTTATTTTAACGTCACACGTGTACAAGAAGTTGACTCGATTATTCCGGTTAGTTTTGTTGCTCCCAAAGCTGAAGTAAGAAGCTAGAACCTCTGCAATGAAAGTAATTTCCTCTTGGAACATGAATGAGGACAGTATAAAGCAACTCCAATGTTTTGAAAGCGCCTGTGACAAAGCTTAACAGAACATCTGTGTGAACACTATGTTCAAGAAGGCATTTAATAAAGTACTATTTTCTCGCAGCTTTTGAGCACAAATGCTCCAGGACATTACAAACACCCTTGTTACTTTTTACACCCAACATCATTTCTACTGACATCACACAATTTGTGAGCATTTGTTCGTGCTGCAGCATGACGGACGAAACTTCCCTCAATTAACCATCCGGCCAACTTTGCCATTATTGACTGTTCTGCTGATATAATGAGAACTTTCAGTATTCATTATAGTCATCATTAACGTGTTTGAAATAGCATTGAATGCAGAAGCCATTGTCATTCCATATTATACAGGACGATGCACGGTCACCAAAATTTCGTCTGTTCAAAAACAAACTGCAAAAAGCCTTCAAAACAAAAAAATGGTGCATAACTGGGCACTGTTCGTTGACCGTTCTTCGAAAATTTGCAAACTCTGCGCGCCAGAACAAGCCACAGCGCGAGGACGGATGTTCATCACGATATCACTCATATGGTTGTTGCGTGCGAGCGTTAGACTAATTAACACGTGAGGAATAAACGCAATAAATAATGTACGAATACAGAAAATTTACATTCTATCATAAATTGATAATTTAATAAAAAGTTATAACATCCATGAGGAACTTGAATTGTACATTATATCCAAAATGCGCGTTCTACAGAGAGGAGGCCTCAATGAACAGAATATTGAAAAAACGCTAGCACATTTCCATGAATTGTCTTTTATTTTGGCTTAGTTACAAAAAGTTCAACTGGAAACCATTTGAGGAGTTGATTTGAGCTTTCAGACAATTATCTTTTTTTTTGCACGAATTGGGCCAACCGAAGCTGTCTTGCCGCGGGCCTGCAGCTCCTGGCTGTATCCTACTGTACGTCACGGAAACTCCAATACTTGCCCTCAAGGACAAAACGCATTAGTTCAATAAAAAATTGAACAGTATTTTCTTTACTCGAAATTTAAATTAATTACTGTATTTATCAACACTGAGAAGTATGAGTTTAATTCTCCTTTCAGAAAACTTTTGTATAATCTTTATGACGAAATATTTTAGTTATAAGAAGTGGTATTTATTACCTCTACGAACTTTGACAGTATCTACCGCCGCTCGAATATCAATGATGTAAATCTGCCAATCAATGTCTGAATAAGATACAATCACTGCATAACAAATGTCAGCGTCAGGCCCTACTGCGCTCAGCGTGCATTAAAGAAGGAAATTGAACGTTTTACATAAAAAAAATCCGCATACCTCAAGGACAAACCCACTTTTTCAACGACGATTCAAAGAAGGCCTTGGTTCAAAGAAACTAATCATTTTCCCATTGAAGCACCGCAACAAAACATGATTGGGGAATTTCATAATTACTCATATGTACGTATTACGTATCTTAAGAATTAATCTGGAATATTTCCATGTAACATTTCCTTCTACTTATTCACTTTTGTTTTTTAATATTTCAAGTTTTTGAATGCAGAGGCGATGAACTTGTATAGGTGTGCGTTGGACAGAACTCAGAACTGGGTGTCTCCGGGATCGCGAATGTATTCATTAAATTGAATGCTGCCAATTTGACTTACAACTGGAATGCACGTACTTAGTAATATGCTACTTTTATTTCTACATCAACAGTCACGGTTTCAGCTAGTTTCGATTCAATCTAGGAAATATTAATCTATCAGATGCAAAGAATCCGTGTTCAAATCCGAGATTTTAGGGCAACTTCTAAAATAAATATATTTGTCGTTTATCATTCTACTACTTATGATGCTCTGAAGTAGTGCCAGACCCTTAACGAATATTTCAAATAAATATACATTATTAACTTAGGTTTTTAAAGAATTATTGTTTTCCTACCCAATCGTCCAGGATCTGTGGTGCATGTATGTTTCCTCTATGTACTAGCAACGGGCAACCAACGGACGTAATACAAAGGAAGCATGGACCCTACCAACGTGGAAGCTGCAGCTGTAGCCGCTATGTAGGTCACACAGTGACAGGGAATGACCTCATGGCCGACACGGTGAGGAGCGCCGACCATGAGGTGCTTGCAAACGAGGAAAATCTTCTTTTATACACAACATTTTAGCCTACACGCTGTATTTTAGTCGTTGGTCTCGAACTTCTTTCAATGTCAGTTTACAATCGTCTCCCCTGTGTCTCTGGAATGATCTGTGTATAAGTATGGTAGCTGTCTATAAACCTCATCAAATAGTTCTGAAAAATTCCGCATCCTGAGCGAAACCGCTGTAGACTTCAGTCTGCAGGGATGTCCATCAAATGATCGCATCCATGAAACTTTTCTACAGGGCATGAACAGTAATTTTACCGTACAGTATTTGCAAACAGGAACATCGCGATCCGAAGTTGTCAGCAGTCAACATAAAATTGAAATTAGAATAATTTTATTAACACTAGTAAAAATAATAGGTACATTATCGGTGAAATCATGTGAATAGCTGCAGCGAAAATGCATTTTTTTAGTTATGTGTTGCAACAAATGTAAATCTCAGTAGCTCAGTGTCATAAGTAAAAGTTTTCACTCCCCTCACAAGATAAACAAAAATACAATAATCTCATTGATATTTTCAATCCCGCTCTTTGAACATGAATACGTTTGCTATCGGTTCATATTACTGTAGTGTGGGGTATTAAACTTCAAAGAAAGAAAATTAAGTTATATGAACTCTTCTCCTACTTCGTTTTAGAAACCTTTGATGAAGAAGAATTTAAGTGATCTACCGGATTTAAACTGTTGTGTCAGAAGTATATACTTGTCACCGCTTGTGACAACATACTGATCTCTACTTTTTTAACTTGCTCCTAAGAAAACAAATATCGACACACGAACACAAAAATGCTTCATGAGCCCTAACTTGAAATATGTTCTTTGATTCGACAAGTTTAAATTAAAATAGCTATAATTCTTTATGAATCGATGATCTCTGATGAAACTATTGAACTATTGAGGCCAGGGTCGGAGCGGCCAGTCAACGAATAAAAAGAGGAGGATGTTGAATGCTACTCCTGTTGCTGTACAGCGTGGCCTGCGCTCATGCAGATGTACTGTAGGTAGCCATGCGCACATGTCCGAGATAAGGCAATGGTTTGGACCAGTTTGCATGAACAGCCGATACGTTCAGACGAGGAGCAGCTGCTACACAGCGTCACAGGAGACTATTCAAGAAACTCCAAGAAAACGGTCGGACATTACGTGGACAGCGAGACAGAACGTGATGAAATGGAATTACCCAAATCGGAAGGACTGTTAAGACGAATTTCGAACAAATGAAGCTGTGCGAGTTGAACACGCAAGCCAAGGACAAACTCAAGACACATGCAAACGAAACGTTTTTTTTCAATGCAGTACATTTACGAAGTTAGTAAACATTGCTGAATATTAAAACAAATTTATTATAAATCAAATATTTATGTTTCTTGAATCAGAACGAGTAGTAGTCCGTGACAAAAGCATCATCATGAAACATAAATAATGAAATAAAACAAAAATACCCATACATGAGAACTCTACCCTGAATCTAGCTGGTATGGTATACCAGATAAACTAAATGTTCAATGTTTAAAACAAAGTTTACGAACAACAAGAAATAACTTCAAGTAACGTCAAAGAACAGGGCTACATTTTCAATGAACGTCGTTTCTCATGAGTTAAACAAGGATTTCATAATAGCGTTTCGTATTCTTCTTTCAAATATTAGTTAAAATCAGTGTTACGTCAAGTGAGGCACAATTAAGTCGTTTTTTGGTTGTCGATGGATTTCGAAGTCAACTCAATCGTGTCCTCCACTTTCAGGTGTCTCGCTTTTCTTTTTCATCAATAATTTCTAAACATTTAAACCTACTGCGTGTACTGTGTCTGTCTTAACTTTCAAATTATGAAAGTTATTCAACAGGTACAGAAAGACTTATTTAACAATAGCATACAGAAAACGGAGCAGTTACAGCTGGTTATCAAAAAACGAATAGCAAGAGTAACCCATCGGAAATTGAAGCTTGTGAGGAAGTAAAAACTAGTTTGAAGACAGAGAAGCGAACACGTCGTACCTCTGTTCGAGTGCTGCAGACTCGGCAGACGAGACGAGTTGAGTGGTGCCACTGATGAAGCTTTCTTGGAACGCTGTGACCGACCATTTAACACCTTCCTCACATTGCTACGTACGTCAGTTCAAACATGATAAACGTCCTTTTCAATATATGTAGCCACAATTTACACAAAGTTTGCATCCGCAAAATTAAGCTATGATTACAGGTTATGAACTCTAATGTCAGCATTATAGCCTCACGCATGTGAAACAAATCAACACGTTTGCCAAGCGTTTTCTCTTTGCCGCCCATTTAACAGCCCCACAGACGCGGCTGAATCAGGACAAATAAACTTGAAGGATTGAAAGCAAACAATTTGAAACTTGTTGTCACTTGAACACTCGATGGCAGGTTTTTTCTGAACACACTAACAATTTAACTACAAGTTTAGCAATTCATTACCAATTTATTTTATAATAGAAAGATAAGCCATAGCTCTTGAAAAGAAGGCACTCGATAAAGTCAGATCATTCACTTTGCACGACATAGCTTGTCAAGGGTAATCGGAAAAATAAATGTTGAAAAACCCTTGGATCGATCGAATATGCTGCAACTAATAATCGCAAGTAATAAATCCCAGATCGATCTCTGTTGGAAACGCCTATGGAATAGCACTCACTGCTGGACTGAAAACTGGTTTTCCTCGGGTGAAGTTAACACGCGTGCAAAAGAATAGGAAGGAAGCGCAGGCACTGCAAACCAAACTCGTCTGGGAGAAGAATGCTACTAAGACGACCCACGGTACAGGGCCAGCTAACATCAAGCGCTGCACAACCAATTATTCATACTTGATACGCGCACAAGATACTCCTCCGCTCTGCACATATGAACAAATCCTAACTCGTTTTTCAAATCCGAAACACACTGAGTGGTGGTTGATGGTCAGTAATGTCTTTATCGACGATACTTAGTTGAGAATGAAGAAAAAGACCGGAAACTTGCAAACCGGTGCCAGCGCAGCGATCCTCGAGTTTGGACCAGTGATGTTAACGCTGGTAGATCGCTACATGGATCTTAAGAGTGTCGTTTCCCGGGTTAATAATTTCTTAAAACAAGTAGCTAAGCTGCAGTCACTGACATCAAAACATACTTTAAGATCACAAAGAGTTTCAACAATTATATTTAGTTGGACTCACAAAAAAGCATTGGCTGTCTAAAAAATAACTCTGCAGTTCTCGTTACGTTGCACTGATGTTCGAACTTTTAAGGCCATATACTGAGAGCCATGAACAGGATAAACCTGTATCAAATGTTGACATTGCACTGCTAGCGATATATATTCGGAGTGCAGATATAATAAATCAAAAATTATACCTCCAATTAAGGGTTGTCCGTCATGAACTGGAGCATGAGCAGAATTTTCCATTACTTAAAATAAAGGTCGGATGAGCTAGTGTTTAATTAAATTACTTTCACCGAGCTAAAATATAAAAACTTTTGCCAGAATGTTTATTTTGTGTTCACACATTCACCGCATTCTTCATGAATTAGCAATTTCATTTTCGATACAATCAAAGTGAACACATCCAGTAGTGCTTATACAGCGAATATTAGATGTGCGATGCAATACGCATGCTCTCGTTCTGCACGTTTCACATCAGCGATTGCAGTTAAGCGCGGAAGGCGCTTCCACCAGCCAATGGCTCTGTGACAATTTTAACTAGACTTAACTCTTAAATATACAAACATACTAACTTCATTTAGTCGTGTGAAGTTATTAATAATAATCTGTCTTCCTGTTTTATCTCACGTACTTCGTATGCGACGTTTGATCCACTTAATGCATTTCCGCTTCTCGGTCGTAATCAGCTCACTTTTTTTGTATTACTATACGAAATTTCACTAGTTTCTCAAGTTACTTCACGAATCCTGCACATCTTCCGAGGAACGCAAAGTCTCCAAGACAAGCTGAAGGACAATTCCTATCAGTATTCCTTTGGTGGAAGCTCGATATATTCCCAAACTTGAACAAATCATTCCACGAAAGCATTTCTGCTTTGTGCGATGATAAACAAGTGACTGCCCTCCTTCTGAGTCAAAACCAACGCGCCGACACGCATCAAACGCACCACTCATTAAGTTCTTTTGAAATAGAACCAACAGGTTTTATCGCAGCTGCAGAGATAAATGGAACTTTAAACAAGATTCAGGCACAGAGAAATTTTAGACTATTTGAAGATGAAAGAATCTGGATGTAAGATTTAAAAAAACAGGCAAGTATTGCTTTACTTGACTCTCGTCCGAGTGAAATTCATCCAATACGTTAAAAGGCACAAGAGGCAACAATAAAATCTAATGTTCCTAATATTAGGTATAATCCATGAAGCCTTCAAAGCTAGGGTCCGTAACATCCCGTACCAAGACCGGTCCCTATCAGTGGTTCATGAAGTACCAGACGACGAAGTAAAAAAATTGGAGTTTGACCGCATTGCAGAGAAGCGTAACCAGGGCTAAATATTACAAACAAATTAAATTGCATAGTCAGCCTCAATCTAGTCGTTCGAGAAAATTCACAGACAAAAGAAGAAAGATATAAAAAATGACTCACGAAATAAACCTCATTGAGTTGCAAAATGAATATTAATGTAGTAACACATGTCCGGAACTGGTCATGTGACTTGGGAGCAAATAAATAATTCACAGCCATCGAAGCGTGTTTATTTATTGCTGTAGGTATAATATAGTGACAAAGAATTTAGGGCGCAGATTTATGCTTTTTTCGTTAAAACGACCTAAATAAGATAAAAAAATATGAGCAAAAATGTATTTTAAAAAGTTCGTTAGTTTTTAAAATAAAACTTGTTTTTCCAAACCTTAAGCTTTCCCGATTTCGAAATGAGCAGCAGATAAGCATAGGTTTTGCCTCCTGGTACACCACGGACATTAAAGTTAACCGACGTGAGCACATCGCTTCTAGGCTCCCAAGTACATACACATCATACAACTCAAGTAAAACTCGTTTCATGGGCCCGGCGTTACAATGAGAATAGAATAGGCACTCCACAAATACTTACATATTTTCACAAATGATTAGATAGAAAATATAAACTATTAGGATGACTCAAACCAATGTCAATAAATCCCTGGTAAATCTACAAACTCTGACCAAAATAAGTTAGTTAGAGAACTAACAAAAACTAAAATAAGTAACGAATGATCTTATACGAAGAAACAATAAAACTTCCTTAGGACAAAACACAAACACGGCTCATGAAAATCTCTTTTCCAAATATTAAGCTTACATTTTAAAATCATATATTCTAAACCAGGTGAAATTTAGGTGGCGAATTTTGGTTTTGAGTTCGTTCGCTCAGGGAAAGTTTGCTTTGCTGCATACGTATATGAATTAACAAGCACTAACGAAAAAATAAGTGTGATTTCGCTTTTACGAACTATTTTATGGAGTTTAAATATATATGACTACAGCTCAGAAGAAAGCATTTATATAATAGAAAATAAAAAAAACTTGGAATAAAACAATATTTGAGGGGTAACATGTAATTGATCATTATTCGTCTATAATAGAATTCCTCCACAGCGCACAGCAACATGACTCGGAAATTTCAGCCCTGCAATAACTTTGAAATCAGTGATGCTCCACGGCTGTCTAGTATTACTCCTGTTCTACCATCCTATACGGGCTTTTCCATGGAATTCATGTTTGAAAAGTGTCTATGTCGTTCCAGAACGTTTATATCTCCCTAATGGAACAATTGTTCATGAGTAGTTTTCTAAGATGCTGTTGATCATTGACTTTACGTTTTTCTCCAAGTGCAAGCGTCTCTATCATACAAACAAGTTTCTTTTAAAATTTCTTTGATGAGTATATAATTCATGGTCCATATGGTTCTACCATACGTAAAGAACACTGTCCTTTCTTTCCTGTTCAAGATTGTTTAATGTATTTATACAATAGTTCATCGGCATATTTTGTCAAAAGAATAAATACTTTGATTTTTAGTAGATGTCAATGGGACTTGAGCTTCTGGATGTCAGTTGCGTGTCGGTTGTCTCTCGCGCTCAGAAGCGAACACGAGTAATTTTAAAGCACAAAGAGTTGGTCGTCATGCAAGACGCATACTGCTCAGTTTAGAACATCGTTCTTCAGTAAGTGAATAAAGGCATGTTTCATTTAAGGAAGACGCCAGTGAGGGCATCTTAATTCATACTCACTGTGAACAAGACGAAGAGACAATGAATACATGTGAGAAAGAAGGCGTGATGCAAAGCTCGCTCATCAATCTCGCATGATAAGTTAAGTAAGACTAACACAAGCAGTAAATGACTGACTTGTCCTATTAAAAGTTCACTGTAACGCAATTGCGGGAGCTTGAACGTCAAACTAAGTAAAAGCCAGCAAGTATTTGAATCTGCGCATAAAATGATGTTCTTAATATTATTGAACTTACAAGAGGATGTGTTTATCTTAAGTGCAATTAAATTCTAATCAGATTCTTATAAAACTGAAAAATGCATGTTACACTATGATGAATCTATGATTGACAATTACAACCGTGATTAGAAGAGGAGACAATGACATTGAAACAGCTACTACTTGAGTACTCAATTTCTAGAGTATTGTCTGCTATACTTGCATAACTTTAAAGAAATGAGAACTTTAAAGGAACGTGAGGTCACCTGAAACGTGCATGGAGTACGCATCAGTACAAGCATGGAGACAGCAGTAACATGGCCTTTAATTATTCGTCTCTCACCATCGTTACGAGTATCTGTTCTAACATTCCACTCTTCAAACAGCTTTAAAGGTCTATTAAACTTGTACAGCTCGACCTCTAGAAGTGGTAAGTACTGCGTAAATCATGCTTGAAAATATGAAGTTCATGGTATGGAAATGGTGCAGAAATGCAGTTGGAGTACGGGTAGTTGTACAGCTGGCAAATGCATTTGGCGTGCAGCTGTTAGCACACACAAAACTGCAGCTCCAGTTTCAGCTGACACGCGCATGAGCTGCAAAGAATCAAGACGATGAGTAACAGCATCAGCAACAACGCACAAAGGCGCGTGTTATAGGGGTGGTTGCACGAGCTGTGCGACATTAGTGCATAAACCACAGGATAAAAGTGTGTGAGCTGCAATCATTTTCATTTGGTGACGTACTCAAGGTTGATAACAGTCTTTATAAATCAACTGATAAAAATAAAAACTGTTGACAGCTCGAAGTACAAAGTTCGCCTCTAAAATATCTATTAGCTACTATTGAGTACCAAGTGCAACACCGAGCAGCATGGCAGTGTGCAAAACCCAAATTTCTTATGAAAAAATAATAGAAAGCTGGCAGCTTGAATTCCGTTGACGAGTTATAAGACACGACAGCGTGAGCAGCAAGACGTGAGAGCGTGAGCAGCAAGACGTGAGAGCGTGAGCAGCAAGACGTGAGAGCAGCAAGATATTCAAGCGTTAGCAGCAAAAATTGATCTACAGACATTGAGTGACCAGTTAAAGCGTGTGGGCCTGAATGCCGTGTAGCAGCTCAATGTGTTGCAGGGACGCGCGTGCGAGCATCGCGGGTTCGACTGAGGGGTACACACACCAGCACTGTGCAGGCACACAACCACAATCAATTCCTCAAAGAGACCATTGTGGCGCCGAATATAACGGGGCCACCTTGCTCAGAGATATATTTCGTGTAGGCCGTGGCGCTCTTTGAAGCGCATGCAACAATTGTCAATGCAAAAAAATTGTCATGACCAGGATAAATAAGCAAGATAATGAGGATAATTGAACATAAGCCTCACTAAAATTTTGTAGATTGATAATTGTAATGAATTTGATATGATTCATCTCGTATCATGAATATAGAAGTTACAAAATTCATAGAAAGTGGAAGTCTGGGGCAAAATTTAATATATCTCGTAGAAATCTCTCGCCCTACGCTTATTACAGCTCTATTATTATTGGCTCTTACTCAAAAGCCCGGGGTCACAGTACAATGAAGTTGCTAGTCGATAGACTGTATTCCAAGACCATGCAAATACGCTCCAGGTGAAAAAACGCAAAAAGTCTGCAATAATTACCGAACTGGCAGTTGGAGAAAACATTGGAAACGAGTTATTCTAATTTTGAATGCATTATAGATGTTAAGTGTATATTAGTGAAAATTGCAAGTATATCAAGCCAAGTAAACAATTTGCACTATTTGTTTTTGATTTGGAAAAATTACTCACCTATTGTATTACTAGTTTAACAACCAGTGATTTAAACAAGCATTATGTTAGGTGTATATTAGTGCATTATAGTGCACTAATATAGTTTAGTGTAAAACATTTTCAACAACTAGGTACACACACGGTAAAGTTCTATGTACTAGCTAAACATGATTTATTACATCTATTTCAAACATTTAATATGTTTTCAAAATTTAAAATTCATTGAATGAAAATTTGACAATGTAAATTTAGCTCTTCTTAACTAAATTTGATTTGAAAAAGAAAATTTCACTTCCAAAACAACTACAGTATTTGCTTAGCACCTAATTTAGGAGATGCATTTGTATGTATTATTTACGCAACCGAATATCTTTCACTCACCTCATATACAGGGTGTCTCAAAAAAATGTACTCACCCTTTAACCGTTGCTAACATGCTGTCTTCTTTGTGTTGCAGGTGTGAGGTTCGAACCTTTGCGAACATGATTCTTTAATCACATTTAATCATGTTCGCAAAGGTTCGAACCTCACACCTGCAACACAAAGAAGACAGCATGTTAGCAACGGTTAAAGGGTGAGTACATTTTTTTGAGACACCCTGTATATGACGATGGAAATACGAGAAACGTATGTTGTCTAGAAAGTTACGCAATTTCGATTCAGAGGAAGCTTCGTGAAAAGCATCGTATTAGCGCAATTGATAGAACTTATTACACTATAGGAGTGTTCACGAGGGAAACGCAGATCAACAGTATCGACATCTTCGATCATAATTGTTTCGTTACCTTGGATTCAAAATAACGGTTTCATTTACTACTTGGAACTGCTAATATCTAGGAAAACACGGTTCCTAATTTTGTTTCTGGATATCATGCAGTACCTGAGCGAGGCCTTTTCTTCCAACACAACTTCGTAAAGTTTTTTGAGTCTCAATGAATCTGCCTTGATTTACATTTGATGAATTAAATATTATTAGTCTGATCACCTGACTAACAAGGCCTAAATTTACTCGGAAGCAACGTACAGTAGTGCTTATGTGTGCAGTCGCCGGCTGGAGAGACTCTTTTTGAAACGAACTCACCTGATTATCTCGCACTAAATGGCAAATCCATTATTCTTACGAAATGCGGAAGCCCACTGATGAAAGACACTTCAACATTTGGTAATACTACATCACGAAAAAATACACCAGCTTTTCATTAAACTCTTTCAGACATAAATTAAAATAATTCCAATGGAGAAACAATGTCAGAATAAATATGTTCAAGCTTTGAGCTCCTTTATCAGCTGATCTAATGCAACCGTAGCTAATTTATAAGTAAATTGACAATCCATTATTAAATATTTCGAAGGACTTCATACGCCCAAACTTGTTCGGAGGAATTAGTCATTTGATATTATTTAGACATTAAATTTTTTGGCAGGTAAAGCAAGCGGCAGCTTTGTTAAATTACATCAACTTTATACCAACTAAATTTATAATTAAAACCATACATAAATTCTTTTAGGTGCACCCACTTGTAGAAATACCCTACCCGCAACATAGCTAAACAGAATTCGAAAAAGTTCGCGTATAACTATCACGGTGAAGAAGCGATCATAAATGCAAGTTATTTACCTACACTGACCTGTATAATTGATAGTAATACAGAATAGTTAGCCTGCATAATTATCATTATAACAGAATATAAATTTCAGTTTAGTTTACGGACGTAGCTTATTTGCTATTGTAGTGTATCTGCCAAAATGTAACGAATTCTTGAAAACGATCACCTATTATGTTCCAATCCGTAAAATAAAGAGACGAAATTATTATATAATAGTGGCAAAATAATAATTGTCACTCACCCCCTAAATGCGATGGTCTACAAAATTCTAGCGAATTACAAGGGCAAACAACGGCCTTCAATGTGCGGGCCTAATTTTACGTCCATTGTAGGCAAAGGCATGCATCACGCAGATGCATAACACACAAGAAAAAATGCGCCGTTCACCTCATGTGATGCCACATGATGCCTCACTAAAACTGGCAGATGTTTTCATCCTGATCATTGACCTAAAAAATATTTTTACACTACATTAATTTTTTAAAGGCTCAATCTTGGAAAATATAGGAAAGACATTGAAGGAATTAGTTCATATTTGGTAGGTAATTTGTATTACAGAGAACTATTAGTCACAACCGTCACTAAATATACGTGCTACTACCTAACTTGTGCATCCAATAGTGGTAAGAAAGAAAAGAACATCATCGCAACGACACGATACATAATTACGGAAGAGGGATCTGGTCGGCAGGAATGATGGCTTACGTGTTGAGCAGCAAAACAAAAACTAGATGAGCAAGAGGAGTGTTGTGGAGGCTGTGGTCTGTACACGCGCAACACTCAACGAGGTCTTCTTGCTCATCTCATTCAGTGAGACTGCATTTTGAACATCAGCTGCGGGCTAGCTGAGCAAGCAAGCAAGCTATAGAAGCAAAGCCTCTAAATCATCAATACACTACTCTCGTGGCACAGCATAAAGTATTACGTTCAGTACGTTTCAAGTATTTAAAACTTCTTCATAAAATCCTTTCCTTTAAGTGGCAACAACGCAAGACCAGAATGAGCAAGCTGTGTGTACCGTGTAATAAAGATGCAGCCGAGGTTCTAGCCTTAATCTAGCCATTTAGCATATATATAGAATAGTTATATATTATACAGAATGTAATCTCAATAAATATTTATATTAGTACCTACAGTACCTTGTATTAAGCCTTAAAGATTGTCAAACTCGCATGTGTTCCAGATTGTAGATAGTGTTTCACTATAATGAAATAGTGAAACACTATTTCATTATAGTGAAATAATATAATAATGTCCTATATCATCATATATTTTCACTATAATATTTCATTATAGTGAAATAATAATATAGTTTTATTTTAACTAAAATTAAGAGAGTTTCAAAATTGACAAATCGTTTCCATATATAAATTTTGGACTCCATGCGAAATTTGAGTAATAATAGTGGAATTTGCAAAAATATAATTAAAAAGTTAAATCGCTTATTGATGTACCACTCCCTGTAGAAAACATCATTCACGGTATGTGACCATATACGTACAGTACATCCTCTTGCACATGAGAAAGCGCTTCACAACGAATAGATTTAGGATGATAATGATTCCTCATGAATTTACGGAGATAGTTCGTTGTAAAACAAATTAAAGATCGAATATAACCTTGCAATAAGATGGCGTTCATCTGTTCAAGGATTTGACTTAATATACTGGAAGTTTATTATTAAATAATTCGAATCCATCAATCACATAAATGCTCAAAATTGTAAAAATCACAAGTAAGGGCTAGACATGCGACTGTCTAAGGTCAGCATGAAGCTGTTCATCAAATTATTGATGTTCTAGCCCTCATGACGTCCTCATCCTTCATGGTCGCAAGCAAACTGTACGCATGCAGGCAACATCAACAAGGCCGCCAAGCCTTCGATTTTAATTCGCCAAGTTTTGACGGCCCCGGGTACTTTCAGAGGCAACATTATCTAAGTTCGCAAAAGTTTATTCAAAAACGTCTAATAGATTTGAAACTGAACATAAACTATTGGATTATGGGCAGCAATAGCAAAACCAAAGTTGTTCAACGTAATCTGAGCAATATAAAACATCTTTCACTATCTCGTGGTTCATAAAACGTCCCACGTCGAGTTACATTATTTCAAAGATGAACAAAAATTATACATTAACGCGTTATGTGGAATTTTGAAGTACACGCTCTTGATCAAACATCTAATTAGTAATTGTAAATTTGGAAAGTACAAATGTTTTTTAAAACACAAATTTACATATAATTTTATTATAAAACGACTGCAGGGTCTTACTCATTTCTCTACGAAACCGCCAAAACAGATACAGCCCGATTGCCTGAGGTATGGGCAAATTGAACATGGCCACTACTATCACTACTCCCGCCAAATGTGAATTACGAAGTGTAATCCATTTTCTGCAAGCAGAAGGCCGTAGCGCTGCTGAAATCCATCGCAGAATGAGCAACGTGTACGGTGACAACTTTATGAATGAGGATAGTGTACGAGAATGGTATAAATGAGGATAGTGTACGAGAATGGTATAAATGAGGATAGTATACGAGAATGGTATAAATAATTTACAGAAATGCGAACCGACGTCCATGAAGAAGGTAGACGAGGGCGCAAGTTCACCACCACTTGCGCTTTTGTCCACCTTTTGACTTGAGTTCTTTAACAAAATCAACTGTACGACACTCTCCTGAAAATGAACATATAAGCTCCAAATGCCAATGAATTGCAGCGCAAGTAGAAATCTGAAGAAAACTAGGAAGTGATTGCCAGGCCGAGAACAATGAGCCGAGAAAACAAAGAGGTCGGTCATTTGCGATGAACACAACGCAGTTGACTCATGCATCGCATGAACGACAACGCTGCATGAGAGAAAGTTGCTGCGATCGTGGAACAAATGACATTCTCCTAAAAATCTCAAACTGTAGTTGATGAAAACTGTGATCAAAGAATCAAAAAACGAATTTATAGAAAAGTTCAAGCTCACAGCATTTAGCAGAAAAACGATCCGTACTGATCTATCACTAGTACACGCATCATTTCATATAGATTGTTGAGCATGTCATGCCCGTTGTGAAGAGCTAGTTGCTGTGCGAGCAAATCATTAAAGCTGTTACAGCACAACGCACACCCGGAAGCAGCAAGCAGCGCAGTCGGTTACGCAAGGACTGAACGGCGTGTATGGCCGCAGTGCGCCCGTACGCTTGCGTTCAGTGAACTACCTTGAAAACAGCAATTGTGACAATAGAATTACACGACCCACCTCCGTCAGAGATCGTTATAATTTGATAGTGGCAACGGGAATCTTGAGATAATATGCGACACAGAAGCGAACTGGTATGAAAATGTGAAATTAACGAATTCGCATAATATAATATTTGAATGACCTTTAGAAGCTGGACACCCTGAGTAAATTAAAAATCTGAGAGCGATTCGCGGTCGTTAGATCATAAGGACAGGCAGTTTCCTTGGTTGAAGCACTTACCAGGAATTTAACTCCATTATATCTTCTCAATTTGGTAAAAAATTATGAGGCATTTTGGGAGTGTTTATACTATCGCTCAGTACAATATATTCAGCGCAAGCAACAGGAATCAATTGTTAGAACGCAGGCTTTATCACCTACATGCATACATGACTTGACTTTGAGAGGTGGTTTCATTAGCACAGACAAACCAGTTTGTTCACTCACTAGGCCTCTGTACAGATCCATGGCAATGCACAAGCTGTAACATGTCTCTGAATCGTCAGACCCAGGGTCAAAACTATCTCAATTTGTCCACACAAATGCTCGCTCGCTGCTGGCACCAAAAAATCTTTTCTTCCTCCGAGTTCGAACATCATGAAATTCGAGAAGCTTCTGGTTAGCAGCACACTCTCGGATGCTAGGTTAACTCAACTTTAACCTATCTTAAAGTTACAGTTTATTTTCTATTTGTAGTCGCTGCCCTATTTCTATTATTCCCCTTTTAGAACTACGAGACACCCGTGGGTAGTACTTGCATGTTGTGCCGATTTCCCAAACATGGGATTGTTTTTGTACTTTAATTTAACATTGCCTGAACTCGTCATTTTTGTACTCCAAGAAGAGCTGTCTAAACCTTGTTCATCCTCAGGAAATTTGAGGAATGCTAAGCATTATTGGTGTTACTGCACGCGCTTACCAGGCCATATGGATTAGAATGTCGTGAGATGGCAAATACTAAAAATCTAATAAAAATTTTTATAGCGTAATAAGAAACAATATTTATTTTTTCACTTTATCATTATTGAATTATTGCTCTTACTTCATTTGACTGCATAATTTTCATTTGAAAAAAATTTTCTAGAAATTGAAAATTTCTAGGTTCATTTTTTCTAGCATAATTTTTTTGCCTTTATTATGAAGCTAACAGATGTATGAAGCATACGTGAGATTAGTCGGGGAAGTCTGCTCCAAAAAAATAGACATTAAATAGCGTAGTACAAAAAAATTGGAGAGCTTCCAATAAATTCGTTTAAGGTTCACCCAAAAACTTTGAACGACAGTGAGTTTTATAAGAACAATTGCTGTAACTCCAGCCTAAATCAGATAAATGGGACACTCTTTTAGCTTTCAAAACGACTTCGCGCGGCGCAATTTAAGGTTGGAGCGCAAGAAGAGCCTGACGTAACCGACCAGAACCTGCCTGGCGTCCGCGCCCTGACCACGTCTCTGCATCTACAGAATCCTCTGACCAACATCCGGGTCTTCAGAAAATATTAAACAAGTACCTAACTCTGTGATCACGTAGCACTTATGTAAGAGCGTCTACTTTCATGCATAAACTCATAACATGGCTTTACAAAATGAACCTTTCATACTTCACATATCTCATACATTTAAAGCTTGGAGAACCATCTATCTTTTTTCTTCTCATGTTCAAGAATTAAGTTATAGCCTCCATAATACGCGAAAAAGAGGTGGAAGGCAAGTAAAGATCCAGTTGGCTACAGACTTCCGCACAATTATGGCTGAGCTTCACGCATATCCATTAAGTTTAAGAGCAATTGGACAAATTTTGAAATTAACATTTGTAAAATCTGTTCATCTGTATTATACGTAGGATACAATTTGATGAAAATCCCGCTCATATTTCAGAAGAAAGCGTAAAATTCTCATAAAAATACCTTCTCGTTGATACTTGATGCACATGAACCATGTCGATACTCCCTGAATAATAGAACAACAGCTACAGGAAAATCTTTATTTTGGTTTCTAAAAAGATTGAATGCTCGTTGTCACATGCTTATGCATTTCATGCATTTAAAATTCTAATTTTTGAACCTATTCAGAGCACTGAACACAAGTTTAAAAGCTTTGGAAACTAATTTGACGAGCGGTTTAGGAGTTGGTGAAGTTTCCCTTGCGTTACTTCATTTAAGAGCGGCACCGCAAAACACTCAACAGGTGACACAAATCACACGTTCCCAGGCGGATAAAACCAGTGAGGCAGGAAGTTACTGTTTAACACGTTTCCTGTGATTACTTAGCTGGTGTAAATCTTTACTTTGTACACATAGTCCCTCGAAAGCTTTAGAAAAATTACAAAACCTAACCTGAGTGACCCACCGGTGGGTCACTTCGCAGGAATGTGTTAAGTTCTTTTTCTAAGTTGCATTGGATTAGCCATATCAGGTTTAAAGTGGAAAAAATCCAACCAAATATTTTTATCCTTTCCAGCTCTTACACATTTCCTACGACGTGACCCACCGGTGGTCACTCAGGTTAGGTTCTGTATTTTTTCAAAGCTTCTAGGGACTATGGGTACAAAGTAAAGATTTGTACCGGCTAGGCAATCGCAGTAAACGTGTTAATTGGATGCACTGTCTTAGAATGTAAAAGTTCATGCACTAAAATAAACCCCTAACACGCTTTGCACTACGGTTGCAATGAGGCAAACAAGAAGTGTTCTTTGAAAAACGGTTTTTGTTTTCAGCTTCTTACAATCAGCCTATTTTCTGAAGGATAACAAAATATTTAACTATAAGCAAATCTCCTCGCAATGAACCTTCTACGGGAAGAAATGTATTCAAAAATTTCAATGACTAAGCGTAGTTTTAACGTTTATTTCTACGAGAATAAGCAAAACAGAGTTGGGAACTGCGCAATCATTGCAATCAAGAAATGGAATCACGCAAATTCAAATCTTCTCGGTGTTAAGTACAGGGAACACGTACGGGTAGTTAGTGAGTTTCGTTATCTTGTGCAATACGAGCGCATATTAACACGTTGAGTGCGATACGACCCGCCGGTGGGTCGCTCAGGTTAGGTTCTATAATTTTTTCAAGGCTTTCTAGTGACTGTGTGTACAAAGTAAAGATTTGCACCAGCTAGGCAATCGCAGGCAACGTGTTAAGACAACTGTTCGTGCAGATCAGCAGAAGTAACCGCGCTAGTGTCGTATTTCCGTTACAAAAATTTCATCATGAGATAGTGACTTTTGAGAGGTAGTCAAGGAGTCACAAGCTGTAGGCCGTGTCAGAATGAGGCTAACGATGGAGCAATTTTAAGTTCAGGGTGTTAACGTACTATACTCGTACAATATAGAAGCAACAAATCTATTCAATAGTTCTCCAAAACAGGTTTCCTTAGTTCAGCTAAAATTTGAGTGATTGAACACATTTATAAAGTAAGAAATACAGAATCCCGCTCCAGGTGTTGTGAATCAAATCTTGTTCTTGCATGATCTTCAAAAGAAGTGACAAGATAAGCAAAATTATTTTGCTTCCATATTATTCGGCAAGTGACAGCCGTGTCAATGAATCATGGAAAAAATACATGAATTTAAATGTTTATAAAATCATCACATAAACATGTGTAGGTTCACATTGTTTTTATCAGAAATAAAGCTTAGAAACTCTTGTACCTTTCATTACGTAATGCTTACGTTTAGCTTCAATCGTGACTGCTATACTTACTCGAATATTCCGCAATAATTTGCTCACTGCACTGCTTGTTGATTATAAAAAGCGAAGGTAAATTCTCTAGATTTTTGGTAAAGTCGTGTAAACAACACATGTTCTGTGGATGCCACTGAAGAGAGTTGAATTTCAATGCAAAAGTGAGGCGTGCTCACAGTCTGCAACAACACGATTCCTAAAATTAGCACACACTTTACATGGCTTAACTTTTCAAGATGACACTGATTTCCCTATTAGATAAACTCTTTGCTAAAGCTCACTTTTAGGAAAGCACAAATGAGCCGGAATATTTTTATAAAGATTAATTTACTGCTGTACTGATGGCTACACTTTAGTGCCCTGTGATGCTCCCCAAAATGCTTGCACGGTACTAACTTCATAAAAACTAAATGCCCGAAGTGAACGCACCTTGCGAGAAAAATCATAAAATTATGTCGGATAGATAAGAGTATTATCTTACTCGCACTATTCAAACACCAGTATATTTGCCTCTAATATGAACTAAACGTTCGTGAAGAAAAAGAGGAGCACACGAGGCATTGTGTACAACTGGAGGAAACCCGCAATTTAAAAAAAGTTTTGAAGATCAAAGGGTTCTGCTTGAGTGCGGGAAGAAGTTTATTTGGGAATGTGGTAGCTGCGACGAGGTTTTACAGAAGAGATTAGAATGAAATATTCGTAGAATATGGTAACAAAATCGAGAGGAACGGACTATTTATGGGTTGCTACCCAAGTTCAATACAGTCGGAGACCAATCACGCACAGACAAGTAAAAACGAGAGTAACAATCACACTAAAAGTCACAAATCTTCACACATGGACATCCTGTAGCTAAATATGACAAAAGATAGTGTCTGCTTTGCATGTAAGAACCATTTGTAGAAGAACTTCAGTTTCGAGCGATCGATTGAAGATGCTCGCTAGTGCTTCACTAATTACTTCGGCTGTTGCTACGAGGAGTTAGGGAACCAGGTCTTCTATTCCTACTTGAGTAGGAATGACAAGCTGTGCCACTCTTTGAGACGGACATCATTGCCCAAGCCCAAGGAATTAATGTCATGGCTTGAAGTAGGTCATCCGTTCCCATCTCACCCCTACAAGACTCGTTGCTTCACTGCTCAGTCTAATGAGGCAAGTGCTTGAACATCGTCTTCAGAAACACGTACTGGACTTAATTTCTTGATCCAAAAGCCCCGTCTTTTTGACATTTTTGTTAAGCTCGAGTGCTCCACCTTCACATCCTTCGCAACGAAGATCAATTGAGACTTGCATCCATCAGATGCTATTAAGATCCACACTGTGATTTCAACTGCAGGTGATATCTGTCGAGCTGCTCCTTCTGGAACCACCTGAATTCAATTGCTTTGTACTCAGAGAATCCTGTGCACTGATGCCACCAAACAATTATCATCCTGCCGCATGTCGCCATGAACCGAGATTTGAAACACCGAAATTAATAGACTGATGGACATGGTACGGCCACAGCTGGGATGTTGCAGGGTCGGGGAGGCTAAATACGGAGAGAAATGATCAGTTGTTCACTGGTCTCATCTGGCAGCAGAGAAACCGTGGAGATTTTTCTTAGGTTTCAACTACCAGGATGACCAAATTATTTACCCCTCACAGAAAACTGGCTAACCATGATAAATTCTAAAGCCTATTTAACTTCACGAGTAGATAGTATCATGAAGTTACTGAGTAATAAGGATGTGACTTCCTACTCTCCTGAAGGAGTCAATATTGTGTAGATGCATTCTAAAAATAAAACGCTCGGGACATGAGAACTAAAAAAAACTATAAAAAAGTTCAATAAGCACGCAGTATATCTTTAACCTCAAGTTAAACAACACACTGGATTGGCAAATTAGGGTCAAAACACATGCCCCGAGTGAGGATCGAACTCACGACCTTCAGATTATGAGACTGACGCGCTGCCTACTGCGCTACCGAGGCCACATAACATTCAAGTAATTACGCTTAACACAAACAAAGTCAAAGTAAATTTTGTAATTAACAGCCTGACAAGCTCCATTCTCAACATCGATCATTTATTAATTCGGAAAAGTTGGTAATTTTAATACTGTTGAGCGAGTTGCTTCTCAATGCAAACAAATCGATGCCAGTAAAAAAAATTATCTTTTAGCTTAATTAATCTAATAACATACTTATGTTGAACGTATAGAACAGTGTAGAGTATATCTTAGCATATTTGTGTGCGGCAGTACATCACACCAAGACTTGCATGCAAACGTTCCCTACGACCTCCCTAACAACGGAAAATAATAGGGAAGCCACTGGCAATGCCACTCGCGATGTGATATGTCGACAACGTACAGTACATAAAAAATGCGTAAACATACAACGTCATTGCTCATGGCAACTACAAGCGTAGAGCTGAGGATCATAGATTGAAGCTTCGATGCCACACAAATATCAGAACGCGTAATTATGTATTCAAGGGAATTTATCCAGTGAATTAATGCATTGAAATAGAGGAACTAGCCCCATACACGACACGGAAATACCTCACTTTGCAATGACATAAGAAGTCAAATTGAATCATAAACAAAGCAATGAAAAAGTTAGGAGAACCTACACAAACTGGAGGCGTGAGCACTTCAAGACCGGCGCTCTTTGAAAAAATTCCTAGCGCGAATTGGAGAGAAAACGCCTGGGCAACCCGCAGCCACCTAACAACACGGCCAGGAAGTCGAGACGTTGTGCAGAGTGTGGCAATTAGGAATTTGTGTAACGGTTCACACGTCTGCAATACATCACAGGCGAAGCAACATCTCTAATATACAACATAGGAAAACGAATTAGCAAACAGAAAGAGAAAATATTTCGCTAAATTTTCTTTGCGGAAGCAAGCTGCCATGAAGTAACGTGTGAACATGATCTCTATTTACAAACAGGCAGTTCACATTTGGAAACGTCTGTAGTGACTTGCATGTTCAAGACTAAAGCGTTCGTAGAATGACGCAAAATCTCCAGAGGTGAAATATCATGCCGGTGTTTGCTTGAATTGCTCTGACATCTTTTGCTCGATATACTCCCCTGAGCCTCATTGAAGACAGCGGTAAAGTGTATCAAGAAATTTATTTTGATGCATTGCTTGACATTATTGTTCTTCGTGTTCACACTCAACCCAAAGGCTAATGTTTTAAACAAGATGACGCTCCGTTCCCCAACGCATGACTTATCGAGGAGTGGCGTAAGTAAAACTTGGAGTTCAATCCTCATAAATAACGACAATGTGTATCATAAATTCTGTAATTATAACAAACAGGTGGTCTATTTATCCTTTTTCTGTTAGATAATGTCTGGATAAATTATAGAAATGAATTGCAGTCATAAAAGCATCGTTCATGAACACTAGGTTGTTCCACCATCCATGCCATCATACAGCGCCGTACTGCCAGCAACCTTGAACGGAAATTTTGCAGTCAGTCTGCATGACAACTCGAGTCCAAACATGAAAGAATTAGCATAGTTCAAGATCCTTGAATACATTTAAAATACAAAAGCAATTAATGCAGGCAATATAGAAACAACAAAAAGCGGAAAGACTTTGCGTACAGTCCCAAAAGAGAGCAACTAGCAGCAAGAGATTACACGATGCTTCAGTTACGTGGCCAATACGGCTGAGTTGGAATATCTTCCTCAGACAACAGCACAGTACGCTAGACGTATTCGTCTGTATGATCAGGTACTGGTGCAGCTATGCACAAATAATACTGTTAATAAAAATACGTGAAGTAATTACTTTGGGTTTGCTTCTATATAATTCATGGGCAAGTTTTTTTAACGAGTGGGCCTACGGACAGCGCGGCTGCGGTGGGTGGAGACCAGCGATAGCAATCAAGCGACGGAGGAACTGCGGCGGCCTTGATGTGTCGTGCACGCGCCCGTGTCGTGCACGCGCCCGTGAGCGTGTCGTGCCCGTGTGCGTTTCGTGCACGTGCCCCTGTACGTGTCGTGCACGCGCTGCACGGCAAAAGAACAGCGACCCTCACGGCACCTTCACAACACGCCTAACAACAAAGCTTCCTTTGCAACGCACAAAAGGTGGCCAAACAGATCTCCCACTGCAACGTGCAAAATCAGATGCAGATCAATTCTTCGATTATTTCAAACATCGAGATGATGACGTGTCACAGGCATATCAGATGTCCAGGAATTCAAGCTGTTCAAATGATCTATCAGTTTACCAACATTGGGTTTAATTGAAGGGTGGACAGCACTAGTGGACTACTTGCATTTTTTCCCGTGGGAAAAAATATAAGTAGTCCACTAGTTCTGTCCACCCTTCATATAGTAAACTACTGGATCGTAATCGCCTCTGTCAGCGCTGTGTTAGCGACAGCACGGGAGTGGACTACTTGCATTTTTTCCCGTGGAAAATACATTCTATTTACCATGGGAAAAAATGCAAATAGTCCACTAGTGCTGTCCACCCTTCAATTTGGCTTAGTATATTGCAAGAGGCTTCCCGACTACAGTTAAACTTCGTTAAAAATTATTCTACTTCACTCGAACTACTGTTCGTAATCCAACATTTTGCTGAACTGAAGAATTTTATTTTGGATACTTAAAGGACATCGTTCCTTCATATATACACGCGATCAAAGTCCGTTTTTAAAATATGAAACACCTGGAAATCAATCAGCTACAAATTGGATAACACCACGAATGTACTTCTAAGAATTACACAAGAACATATCTCAAAACAATTAGTAATTAGTTGAACAAAAATAAAGAAAAGAAAAGCGTGCCTAGCAAGTTTTATGTTTTCAAAGGCTGGAAACTTGTCAAATAACGTTGAGTTCAGAAATCAAGCCGCGCACATCGTGCACCTATGCATCCCTTGTAAGGGTTTTGTAAGAACAATGCTAATGCTCATATCATGTACCAGCGTGACTGCAATAAACTATTTTTCTTTCTTGTTTCTTGGTAGCCAATGTCCTGATGACAGCTGGAGGCGAGGAAGGCAACTTCCTTGCCACTTGGGTGGAGGCTGTCACACGTACTACCTCCTGCAGCTGAGGTAGGCGAGACCTCGATGTCACAACTCATTCAAGTTCTCTACCTTAGTCGAGAATATACTGCATTTTTCTATTCTCATTTATCTCCCGCACGATTGCACTGCTGAAAAATTTTGCTGCAGTTTTCGTTTAATTTCATATCTGACTGCTATTTCTTTGTCATTGCTCGACGATTAGCAAATTTTCTTGCGTTGTGTTCTGAATAAGCAGGTCGTGAACACACTCATGTTATGATACTGAAAAAATCTTATGTGCAGACCCGCTGCTTGGACCAAACTCCAGCAGTGCACAGCCACATTTCAACAAATCGAGATGTAATTCATCGTTTTAATTTCTTCAGAGGAAACAAACACTGCAGAATAAAAACTTCATTTTAAATACGAAATAGAAACCCACAAGTCTTCCATGAACACGAAGTACACCCTTTTATTTTAGACTATGTTCCCCACAAAACTACAAGGATATGTTCTATATTAAATGATCAAAACTTTCATTTCCGAGATAGCGTAAGAGGTTCATCCTAGGAAGAAAATTTATTAAAAACTAAGTTCCAATTGTGTCGCAATTTTTTAGACTTCAATTTACAGAATAGGCAATATTTCCATAAAGTTTCTCTAATTGCGACATATAGAAAACAGAGCCCGTTACGAATATATCCTTATAACAACCAACTTTTACATTTTAAATTTGCATTTGAGCTTATAATTTTAACATAAAAACCGCGCTGGAAAACTCACCTTAAGTTCCTTACAAAGATGCTAAAGAAAAATGTTTTGGATTTTTTTACCAGATCCTTCGACTGCAAATCCAAGTGTCAGTTCAGGGAGCTTTTGTACAAACAGAGACTTTTACAGAATACACCCAGTAATGCAGGCCAGAACCCGCCAAGCAAGGAAGACCCACCATGCAGATAAAATACTACACCAGGAAAAGCAGCTCAATATTACTACACCCAACTTCCAGCAGTGAGTTTACCAAACTGAAGAATTTTATTTTGGATACATAAAATAGACATCGTTCCTTAAGGGCTTTCAAATTCCGTTTTTAAAATATAAATCACATGAAAATCAATCGGCTACAAATTAGATAACACCACGAATGTTATTATCAAGCCATGCACATAGCCTCGTGGCATGATCGACGTGCAGGTGAGAGACAACTTTAGCAGCGTGTGTTGCAGTGGAGGACTCGTTGACAAGCAAAGAAGCGAGACACGACTGCGCTGCGTGGTGCTGGCACTTCTGGGAACTGGGTCCTTCTCTGATAAGTGCCCTTCCCTTCTCACATAACACCCTACCTCACATAACACCCCACCTCACATAACATCCCACCTCACATAACATCCCACCTCACATAACACCCCACCTCACATAACATCCCACCTCACATAACATCCCACTTCACATAACATCCCACTTCACATAACATCCCACCTCACAACACACCACATCCCCCTCAACTCTAATCAAACGACGCCAAAATTAACGTGAAAATGACATTTCAAAGTTAACATGCGGTAGCATGAGACAGTGCCGTTTTTTTTCATATTTCCGAATATAGTTGTTAGCAGGACATGTTTTGCATGAATCAAAAGTAAATACAGTTAATTAGTACAGGGAAAAACAAATAATTAAAACACAGTAGAGAAATCAATATATGTCCATGTTGAGATAGCCAAAATAGACAGCAGTTCGTTGCACGTAGACGCGAGTGCAAATTTTGCAACAAATATCGTGTGACTAGGATGTTGAATTCTACGTTCAAGTAATGGTGTGCATATTTGAACTGGCCAACGCTGTTCGAAGAATTATTTAATCACCTTAATAATTGAGACACAATTTTTCCACCTCAAAACGAGCATTTGGAAACCCCGAGACCCTATATATTAATTAAAAAATAATTAAGGGCCACCCTAACAAGCAGGCACTTTCATACAATTACGAATAACAAACTGTAACGTCGTCTGCATGTGTGGTGTCCTTCACTTCCCAATAGTCTGCAGTGTCTGTTCAGCGACACAATAATCAGTTATAGCCGATGTCAATGTAATGATGAATATTGTGCATTACAACTATACCCTTTTGTTAGAGCTAAAGAAAAGAAACAAAACTAAACATTCTTCTTCACTTTCATTTGAAAGGATATAATTCACCGTTGAATGAATGAATGAACAATGATAGTTGAACACAAACAACTTGGCTTACTTTATCACGTGCAGAAATTTGACTTTGCAAGTCAAATTTCTATTCTCTAGGGGGCGGCATGTGTAATGATAGTAGTGATGTGGTGGTAGCGATAATGCATAGTGATATGTAGTAGTGTGTAAAGATGTGGTAATGTGTAAGAATGTGTAAAGGTGAATGGGTACGTGGGGAGTGCAAGCAGCTTGGCCACAGGGCCATTAAACCCAACCGTCGCGCTCGCAAAAATACAACACGCTATCATGTAGTGTAAGCAGTTCTGAACGCCAAACAGTTGAAATATGTTCTGCGATCGCCTCAAAACCGTGAGAAGCATCGGATAAGAAGCCAACGGTCAAATGAACACAGTACACCTTTAAGGCACGAAAGGACGGGCTAAAAGTCAGGAGACGTGTTTCTAGTAAACACCAACGGATTATATAAGCAGCAGTCGGGAAATCAAGGGAGGTCAAAAGAGTAAGGCGTTGATCGGGTGAACAACTGTGTGCGAAGCGGCGACGATTCTATAGAGGATAACTACGAGCTAGGGGCAGGCGACCGACTTCAAGGAAGCAAAAGACGGGATATAACTCGGAGGGAGGTAAGAGTAATTCTGGGAGAGGAAACAGAAATAATATGCCAACAAACAGCATAAACATAGTAGAGCACCTCTATCAATGCATGCGCTTACGGAGGATTTTTCTCTCATTTTAGGGAAGGAACTACTAGAACTGCTGGAGCAACTACCACTACGTCTTCTGCTACTATTTCTACTACCACTACTACGACTACTACCTTCTGGGAGTAACTGAATCCTTGAAAGGTCATATAACCAGGAAATGTTTCACCAATAATTAACTCGGAGAGGTTCGGGATTTCAGCATCAAGTTGGATTTGATGTCTACATAGTTACTTGGGAATATCGACAACAGGAACCAAGTGGAAATATCAGTAAATGGAACCTTAAACCATTGCCCTTTAACCCAGGGGAGGTTGGAACCAGCGGAAGAAGCATATGTATAGCGTAAATAACAGGATGTGGCGGCGCCACGCGATTAGGGCTCGATTGAGTGTTTCGAACGTGCAGTGAACAAACTGCATGCAATTCTTTGCGTTATTATTCGAGAGAGAACTGAGCATTATTGTCAGTTAATTTAGTTAATGGGACCGCAGTGATTATTAATTCATGAAAGTGCATTTGGTTAAGTATTAAGAGCGAGATTAAGTGATAGGATTGGAGTGATTTTCGGTTAATTTTGACATGTTCGCGTGTATTTAGGATGTTTCGTTAGATGGAACAGTGTTTCAATTTCGCAACCACTCGGCATTGTATGATCTAAACAATTATTGTGAGTAGAATTGGGTGATTTGAGAAGATATATCACATTGATTTCATTACAAATATACGGGTTTTTCCGTGTGTTTTTCTAGTAAATAGTAAACTTATTAATTTTGTTTATTCCCTTCTTGTGTTGGCCTCATTAATATATATCATTCATGTCAGGGGGTTTGGACCCTTCCATTTTACGACGTCTCTCTCTCGTTATGAATAATTCATTGCATTTCAATTAACGTAAAATGTGTACGTAATACATTCACCTTGGCAGAATTCAATTAATATTCGCAATTATTACATATTTATGCTGTCACCGTGCAGAGAGAGCACGTATCGGCACACCGCCCCAGCGTGTCGAGAACCTTGAGTGAGCACGTGTTAACAGCGTCACAATTTAAAGTTTTCATGCATAGGTGCACGTCTTAACGACGCACACTAACACGATAGAGGTTTTTGAGCTTACGTCTTGAAAAACAATAAGGTTTTAGGTAAATACAGAATAGCAGCTTCCGTACATGAGGCTTCTGTTTTTACTTGCTATATATTAATACATTAAACGTAGAATAATAGTTATGCCAGTGCAGTTACTTATTGAATTAGAAACTGAAAACAAGACTACGCATTAGTGTGCCGTGTCAGGTGATGTGGCAGCTGGGCTTGAAGCACGACGGCATGCGTTGAACAGTAGGCAGGTAATACAAGTACGTTACGGAAAATTAAAAAGCGAATTGCTAAATTTGTATTGAAAAACAATACAAAACAAATACGCAATTGCTGAAAATTGAAAAACAAATACACAATAGAAACGGCACTGGATGCAAATGAGACATATTGAGATTATTGGAGTCGTGGTCTCATGTAAGAATAAGAATGACATTATTTTCGCCATGGAATAGGAAATATCGAAGCCATAAACTATAGGAAATAAATAGCATATCAGGACAAAATGAACGTAATACCCCATTTTAGAGGCTGTATTAAATAGTTCAAAACTTATGACTGTAGATAATATTAATTTATGCATAATTATTGATAGCATCTAGACTCTAGAACCTCACCTCAAATGACAAACACACAGATGGCATACTTATAAAATTGCGCTGCTTTCGGTGCTAAATATGAATGTAATTTATTTTTAACATTTTGTCATTATGTCAACCTAAGTCCACTCACAAGGTACTGTAGACCTCCAAAAAAAATGATAATCATAACTTGCAAGGTAAGCTAACCATAGTGGTTAATTATTTATTATTCATATTTATTATTCTTATTATTTACTACTACTGATTTTGTCATCACGTAACCGCCAGCACATTCTCCGGGTTCACTTAAGCCGCAGCGCTGAGCTATCGCAACTCACAGGAAACTCTCAACAGGATAAGCGCTTTCATTGGATCACGTCCTTGCAAAAGATAATCAACAAAACGCAGTAGCGTTATCTCACGCTGTAAAACACGAGCTGAATCAGATCCAAGCTTCAAGGTGATGAAGAAAACTTACATAAATTGACATTACGTAAGTTACAGGAGAAAATAACTCCTATAACTTACTAACATTAGTACGTGTTCATTATCAGTTATTGTTTTACACTGCGATACTACGGCATCCCTAAATTGCTAGACAGAAGGTTCACTTCACTTAACTTGTCTGATGCGTTTTGGTGAGCGCCTACAGTGTCTGTGCCTCTGAGTGACGTAGGACTGTGAGCTAAACTTCACTCGAAAATGCAAATATTTTACAAGTCCTAAATAAAACTACGAAAGTAAAAGTAGCCAAAAAATTAGATAAAACACACTTGTAATAACTTTAAATACTTGTGAAACAACACCGATTCGATCGCTTCACAATGAATTTGAATTTCCCTACGATTATGTAAGAGTGAAGAAAAAGGAAATCTCAGACCCCTTTCTCAGCTACAAGTTGAAGAGTCCTCTCCAAACATTCTACAAAACACTTGTTCATTTCAGCATCAGATAGACTCAAGAACCTTCATAAAACACATTACTAATGACAGGAAAGTCGAACGTCATTCTATCTATACTTGAAATGATGTGATTTCTACGCCATTATCTGAAGATTAAAGGGCAATCAACGAGTACGAGCCTAATCAATACGCCCAGTCAACCAAGAGGGTTCAATAGAACAGAGTTTAATTAACACATCTTACTTTCATCGCAAATTGGTTGAAATTGCAGTATTTAAAATTTTGCTTTCAATGAAAAAATTTCTAGAAAGAACTTCCCCAGAAGGAATTTCACTCGGTGTGTCTCCGAATAAAGACTTTAATTTGACAGTATGATGAAGTCAAATAACGGCAGGTTATAAGACTAATTTCGAGATGGTGTTACTCGATATCAAACAAAACGATCCCTGTTCTCGAACTTCTACTACTACATAAAAATATTCAGGAAAAAAGTGCCCAACCACTACGTGTCGCGTTACCATCTCACATGGGAGCAGTCTGAACACGACACCGCGTCGAGCTCTGACACGTGCCTGAGCATGAGGCCATTGTCACGTACACCGTCCACCAGGTGTATATGACAGCCCTTCACAAACTTGTGCTACTAACCACTTAAGTCCCTTCAGCCCTTGCAACCACTTTAGCCACTTCATCTCCTTCAACCAAGCACAGGAGTGTCATGTGTGAGCATCGTATTTTACCACACGACACAGGAATCATGCGTGAACGAATTATTTAACAAAACACTTCTTAAGCAGGAGTAATTTCGCTAATTGAAGGGTGGAAAGCACTAGTGGACTACTTGCATTTTTTCCCATGGTAAATATACTATATTTTCCACGGGAAAAAATGCAAGTAGTCCACTCCCGTGCTGTCGCTAACACAGCGCAGACAGAGGCGATTACGATCCAGTAGTTTACTATATGAAGGGTGGACAGCACTAGTGGACAACTTGCATTTTCTCCTCTGGGAAAAAATGCAAGTAGTCCACTAGTGCTTTCCACCCTTCAATTGTACCGTGTAGCAACATAGCATCGTGTAGCATTTATTTATTTAAAAAGTGTGAACGCTCGCTGGTTGATGTGATCGAAGTAACATCAATGGAGTGTTCCGGGAATATTTGCCGCGTATGGACGTTGTAGCAAGTAACGCTGAAATAATGAATAAAGTAAAGCAACAACCTCTGCCCTGTAAAGAAGACATACCCTGTGCTGCCACTGAGGAGAATGTCTGCATGGTGTGACAACGCAACACAGACGCTGTCCCCTCAACTTCTGTAACCTTAATGAAGGGCAAACTTCTCTGATAGTTCATACCATTCTTAATTTCACTAACGATTTCAAACTTAATAATTACTGTCAGAAGTAAACTTAATGTTTTAATTTACAAATAGTATAGAACTGAAAAAATCAATAATGACGCCAATGTTTTCCAAATCTTAGTAATAAAATGGATGTCTGAAATCATAATCACTTCATTTAATACGCATAGAAACGCAACCACTGTACAGACTAGAAGAGTGTTATAACAGTGGCAGGGAGCCTCTAAATGAGAAGAAAAATAAGATAAACAGACGACGTAATGAAGTAACTCGTTCAGAAAGCCAGCTTCCCGCACGAGAAAAAGAAACACGTAGATAAAAATAAGGTCAAGTAAACTTCTGACCCAAACTCACAACTGTCTTTCGCAATTAGCGTTACTATTTCTGCGATAGGTAACTAGGGTTACTTTTAAGACACGCTAATTTTTGAATGTACATTGACGAGGACAGACACTATCCCATCAACAATCCTCCCTTCCTATTCTGTAATAAATTTAAACATCGCACATATCCTACCAGTACGTAAGTATAACCAAGTGACCCAAAGCTGAACTTATAATTGTTATTAATTGGAGTATATAAGGTTGCAGTACTTCGAAAACTTGGTGCTACCTATGAACAGTCATTAAAAATAAAAATATTTTCTTTAGATTTGTAAAGAAACGGTGTCTTAGAAATTATGTGGATAGCTATAGAACTGAGAGGTTAAAATTATTTGAGACCAGCAACGTCCAATAATTGGATCGCCATCCAAGCAAAAAATGTATACGAATTTCAAGGACAATGTTGGCCAGTCTTCATTTGCATTGCTATCATCAAATGGGATCCAGCTGAGCCACAAACAGACATCGGAAGGCCTTAATATTAACGTCCTCACAAGAGACCGAAAACTCCATGTGCAGAATGATTTCCTGAGACCACTTCTCTCCGTCAACGATGTCGTCCATTTTTGCAATGCATCCGTAGAATGAGCTGGCATAAAACTCGTCATAACGAAAAGCAGTTGCTCTATAAAAACGATCCACCAGAGCACGTGCAACGCTGCTGACATCAAGCACAAGCCCAGCTGTATTTTATCTGCGGTCATTCATACCTTTTGAATGGAAGCATTTTTCAATGCTAGTGTACGCTAATGAAACTTCCACAGCGTAACAGAACTGTATGAGACTGCCATCATCATCATCCTGATAACTTTTAGAGAACGACAGTCAGTACTTTTATTTCCAGAAATGTGTGTTTGAGCCACTACCCCATAACACGCATACGTTGTGCAGCATATTCATTACTAAATATCTGGAAAATTAAGTAACGCCGGAGAAAAGCTGGCCTGCCGTCCAACGCAATCAATACAACAGCACTCAATTGACTTCAATGAATAAACAGTCTTAACACGTTGACTCCGAAGTTGTACGTATGTGTACCACGTAGGTTAGGTTCTGTAATTTTTTCAGATCCTTCTAGTGACTATGCGTACAAAGTGAAGTTTTACACCAATCAGGCAATCGGAGTCAACGTGTTAAAGTACTACTTTTCAACCGCAAATAAACGAAATTAGCTGTCTCCAGAGCACATACCTCAACCACGATGATTGATATAAATTAACAACATAGATTAACTACTGGGCAAGTCTCGCACCTTGCAAACGTGTATCAGATCATTAACATTTTTGGATCCCCTCACGGCGTATTCGCAAAACACACGGTGTCATGATAACGTTCACTTGAATGGATAACTAAAACTCGATTATTGAAAAATCTCATGTAACCGAGTGAACATTTACCAGTCACGCAAATTCAACCCCTTCAAAATTTAATGGTACCAATTGAAAACAGCTGAAAGCCTAAACGTTTCTCCTGTTCTGGAAAAAATTTTGATTAGTTCGCTCTCACAGCAAGGTAAACATTCAGTTAAAAAACTTTTAAAACCTCTCAGAATCTTTGCTTAGATGAATTAAAGCATTTATGTGTTAGAGATAGGCCACTGAACAATCAAATAATATTTTTTCAACAGGGTGAGACAAATATCTTCGCCACGTAATGAAATTACAAGAAAACTGCTATGGCGCAAGTAGTAAGTTCACCTGTTGAGGTCAACACAAGCAGCAATAATGCGTGCAACGCAAGCAGCAATAATGCGTGCAACGCAAGCAGCAATAATGCGTGCAACGCAAGCAGCAATAATGCGTGCAACGCAAGCAGCAATAATGCGTGCAACGCAAGCAGCAATAATGCGTGCAACGCAAGCAGCAATAATGCGTGCAACGCAAGCAGCAATAATGCGTACAACGCAAGCAGCAATAATGCGTACAACGCAAGCAGCAATAATGCGTACAACGCAAGCAGCAATAATGCGTACAACGCAAGCAGCAATAATGCGTACAACGCAAGCAGCAATAATGCGTACAACGCAAGCAGCAATAATGCGTACAACGCAAGTTGTGACGTAAAACAGTGGCTGCTGCATTGCTTCATGACGCTACAGCGGGATTCTGCCTTCCGGGTGTAGTAGGGAGACACGGTGGGCACACGCCAGTGTACTTCACAGGCAAAGGAACGAGAAACACAGTTCAAGAGCTTAAGAAATTATTCCGCGATGCCAGAGTGCGCTCGTGCAGCGAGCGGTACGAGTTTCAATAGCAATAAGATTTCTCATCAACGCAGGTAAAGATACTAATGCGCAAGTCACCTCACTAGATTCATAAAAAATACTCTACAGGCCGATGCACAGACTAACAACTGTTTGATTTGAAATTTGATACTAGCTAGGCTAATGAATTACTGATCTTACACTACGGATATTGTACGTCAAATTTAAAGCTGTAGAGATATGAAATTAAACCCTGTGTACGTGTCTGTGTTTCTATTAGTTTTTTATGCCGACAAATTAATTTGAATTTTCAGCTAAATATACTTCAGCGACTCACCAAGCAATGAAAGATCGCGCAAGACTTGTACCTCCAAACACTGATAGTAGCTTCCAAATAAGCAGGCCGTTTCCATCACTCTATACGAGGTAAACAGGCAACACTTAATGTGAGCTATTATGCAGAATGCCTGACCAAACTATAAAGAAGAGACCTAATCTTTCCATAGCGTAAGCTGACAACTTCCTAGATCACAGCCTCACTCCAGCAAGGTGGAAGCTTAGTTCACACGCACCCACAGATCCTCATATTAAGGTACAGTTCTGAGAGACGAATTTTCCAGCACTTCATTGGTCTTATAGAAACAATTTTAGTAAAAGCTTCACACAATTATAAAATATATATATATATAACATTATACGTACTGATGCACGTTTTTCATGGAATATTTGTGCGGCGGCGAAGTATGTAAACATATTTCTTATCGCGCATAGGGTTTTTTTCAGATTCAAATCACAATTTTCATAGCGAGAGTAGCGTTAAATGAATATGAATTTAAAGTTCTTACTTTCATTTTGATTACAAGTTATGCAATACTGCTGTAAAATCTATGTATACAAATAACAAACCCACAACTAAATTTGCAGAACCTGGAAGCAGAAGGAACGTTCATAGAATGGTTGAAAAAAGCTGGTCGTCGACGTCCCAGAATGAGAAATAGACCACACTTTGTGAGGACTTGTTAAAATGGTCGGAAAAGTATGTTGAAACTATGATTAAAGTTTCACAGAACTGATGTCAGAATCTAATCTTACCGCTGAACGATGGGAAAAAGAGTGACAGTGACATCAGCATTTAAGAACTGAAAAAACTTCTTCCTGAGCTTCTGAACGAAATGAGACTAACATTACCCAAGACGTAACTGCAAGTGAAGCTACCAGTGGTGTAGATTTTATCCCAGTGCAGCAGTTCATAACTTCGAAAATGACAGATTTGAAATCAAATAAAAGTGTAAGTAAAACAGCACACCGCCTACAAACGGCAAAATCCTACATCGGTTCTGGTTTCAATTGGCTTTAACACGTTTGTTGCGATTGCCTAGCTGGTGCAAATCTTTACTTTGTACATACAGTCACTAGAAAGCTTTGAAAAAATTACAGAACCTAACCTGAGTGACCCACCGGTGGGTCGCATCGCAACAAACGTGTTAAATCTTGTGAAAAAAAAGAATGCTCTTCAAGAAGGTCAAATTTGTTTTTAACACGTTGACTCCGAAGTGGTACGTATGTGTACCACTTAGGTTAGGTTCTGTAATTTTTTCATATCCTTCTAGTGACTATGCGTACAAAGTGAAGTTTTACACCAATCAGGCAATCGGAGGCAACGTGTTAAGAAAAACATTTTTACAAACCTCGTTCACTTCCTGCTGGACAATAAAATGATACAGTCTTCTTGCGAAAGAAAAATTGAGTTACGTTTGCAGTTGAAATCTTTTAATTTTGTTAGATCCTGCAAGTCGGCCTTGATCTTCGTCCGGCCGACAGCAGGAAAATTAGTCAACAGACATAACTCTTCATTGTGTTAGTCTACAAGAGTTATGACTTCTTTTAGTTAATCTTGAAACTTACCGATTGCAAAACGTCATATGAATGTATTACCAAAGAACAAGTTTATGACTAAAATGAATATGAGGTAACGGTTCTAATTAATTTCCCTCCATACTCACCAATTCCAGGTCATAAAAATTTTCAGTACATAATTATCAGACCTGATTCCAAATTAAATGCTAAGAGCATTAAAAATTTTAATTTTTCGAAAGTAAAATTGAAGCGGTTAAATTGCCTCTCTGCCTCAAATTGAAAGACTTACTTCTCAAAGGATTTTTCTTCTTATTGAAGCCATGAGAAATCTTAAGATTTAAAGAAAATCTAGATGATTGTATTTGGTTCGCTTATTTCTGTCATGATGCGCGGTGGCTAGTATAGGAGTGCTGTAAGGAAAGTTGTACCGCGTTGCTGCCATAACCTGCATCCTGGAATGCTGTTCTGACAATGTAGTACCACAGAGAACCTTGAGATTGCAACTATGAATTAGCTTAACCTTGCGTGGTGCTTAATGCTAAGTTACGCTTACCTTCAGTCCTCCGCAGGTTGCCAGCTCAAGGACTTCTGATGGACACCTTTGGTCGAGGGTGCAAACTCACGTTCAAATAAGGGCACCACAGCGTAGCCGTCGGAGTTCTGTTCGGTCCTTAAGTCCAACGTGCCTTGACGCTGCGATAAAACTGAGTTACAGGCAAACCGAAAACTGAACTTTAAGTTTTACTGTAAACATTTGGTCATTACTCTTCAGAATCAAAATTTCCCCGATTACTTTGCGAGATTCTAAAATGAGCTTATTAGTTTGTTAAGAGGTAGGTTACAACGATTGAGTAATAACAAATGTTTGGTGAAGCAGAGATTTTTTCTACGGATGAGCCCTTCTTTTAGCTGAAGAAATGTATTTTTCACTGTGTTCCAGCACTATAACTTACACTAATCTTGTACGATAGATTTAGTGTAGGCATAGATATAAAAATAGCTCCAGAGCTCACTCAAGTTAAATAAATCAAATATAGATACACAGGTCACGTAGAACCATGTATATTTTTTGTACACCTTCACTATGTCCTTCAATGTCATTTTTTTCAACTACATTCACTTCACGAAATTAAAATGTCAAATAATTACTTAGTAACATCATAATTCCTACAATAAATTTCGACACAGATTGCTCAATTTTCACGAGAACTATCAGTTGTGAGCGTAAGTGCATATCAACTAAAAATTTCTCACAAGCGCGCGAAATTCTCGTGACGAGCTATCGCAGGATGCCAGCAAAGCACACCTTCCTCTGTAAAGGCACCTCACAATCTGAGCTGCAGCATGACGGTGCCGGACTCGTTAGTCGTTACAAGAAGGCACCCTCTTGCTTGCCCAGGTACACACGTACACCACATTCAATATCCAAAAAAGATGTATACGTCCATGTGTGATTCTCTCTCAAAAATCCTTCACATATATTCTTTGAATCATTAAATACCACTCTTTTGAAGGCAAACGAATCGGTTAGCCAGCCCCTGATAACTTGTATGCTTCTAGGAACTGAACTTCGATATCGATCATGATTAACGATTACAATCACTGACTTGTATGCATCAGCCGGAATTGGAAAAATAATGCTAGCAGTTGCCTCTGTACGTAATGTTCTTTCTTTAAGTTTACTGAAAATTTGTTACAAGGGGGATTTATGTGCAAATAATTATCACTTAATTTTTTCACTTCTAATAAAAGGGCGTTAAGATTCTTTAGATTGCATTATCTGTAAAAGAAAAACATCCCCAGACCGCTTCACGCGTTGACTGCCCACCGCAAGTCATCAGATGTTGTCGTTATGATTTTTTGAAACAAAGATAATTTTCCGCCGAAATTGTACTACTGTGCTGTTCACAATTGTATGGCAAGGGAGTTGATACAAGGAACTGGAAATTCCCTTGTTCCTCTAAAGGATATTTTCCATAATTTGCTAGCTCTTGTTCAAGGAGGAAAACGCCCGTGTATACGGTGCACATGATCTTCATTTCCCCTTGAAAGTGGTATTCCCCTGATTACGTTCAAGTCACAGATGGCAATGCTGCTGTACGGAAGCTTTGATTTAATCCGATCGTCCCATTGGCGTGAGCGACGTTACACAGGACCTGAACATCTCTACCGGCAGAACACAAAATATCGTGCAACATAAGAGGACAAGCATAAGACTTGTTCTCGCTGGGCACCGCCGTCATTACGTGCCTTCACGACTTTGACACTGATGTTTATGCAGTTTTCGCATACTATGCTTGCCAGAGCATTTGTTCTGATAGCTCCATTCCCCCATTTTTAAATATATTTAACCATAAAGCTTATACTCCAAAGTTAGTAAACGTTCTGTTATAGTGGAGCTTCCAATGTATTGCAACTCAATTCGTATCCATCATGTTCATAATTCGTAACATATTCAACTTTCAGATCTCCGTTCATAGACTGTCAAACTTTGCTTTCCTTTTTATAAGAACGATGAAACTTTCCGTAGATTGTAATAATAATCCATATTTTGTAGGCTACCGTCCTATCACGATGAACGATCGCCCAACAAATTAGCAAAAGCAAGCTCTCGTATCAACCAGATTTATATACTGAATTTTAAGATTTCAACCATCATTTAAAACAAAATTGTAACATTATATGTACGTGTTTCATTTGAAATAAATGAGTCCAAACATAATATGTGTACAATCACCAAGATATTATTTCTTCCAAGAGATTTTAACAAATTATTGAACTTTCTTCGAACAAAGAGTTGTAATGAACGCGCACTAGGGTCTCACTTAAATTCGTAAAATAAAAGTTTTCTCGCAAAGCTCTTATATCCGTACTTTTTAAACTCTCTTCTGTGTCTACTTCACTGTATCCACGCCACAAAATGATTAAATTCCTGCCCCTACCACGACTCTCTTCACAAGCTGCATTCAGCACGCTCATATTTAACCTAAAATTTCTTGGACAAATAAAATTGATTTCAAAACGAGTACTATGGAGCGATGAAACAATGATAATAGTTATTTGATTTTCAAATTCCCACTAGAATAGCTTATAACATAAAAAGTTCTTAATTATCCGAGTACAAAATTCCAAGAAATGACTAAAATTATTGCGCATTGATGGGTATACGAACAATTTCATCGATTACTATGAAGCATATAATTGCTTAACAGTTTCTTAACGCGAAATTGAAACTCTTCCCGTATATTAATTACATAATACCTGTACAGTTACTTTCGATACATACGCAAGACGTCGGACAGTAATTATGGTTTAAGGACAAGTATAAGCGAAAACTGCTCAAAATTTAAGCAAATAAATATTCTATTCATTGTTTAGTATTAATAAATAAATTCAAAGTATCTCAGACACAGGAGAAGGATGGCAACTCTTTAAGAAACACACAGGCTGTTTTGCGTGGATATATCGACGTAAATTTATTTCATCTTTATCTCATCGCTCATTGAAGAAACGCATTCTTTTCTCAATATGTTTTGGCCGTTCAATACACTGATTGCACAGGCTGAGAACTCGTCCTACAGACCTCCAGACTGACGGTGAGATAATGAAACAAATTACAACCAAACGACGAGTTTCTTAAACTTGATTCAATCAGAGAACTCACAAAATTACTTCAGAACAAGTGTTAACAAGAAAATTCTACACTACTTAATAAACGAAAAATGATGAGAGGGCACATCTGTTCAAATTACAGAAGAAAAAACACGTTCCGCATTACGGATTCCAAAATAAGAATTTAGGAATCAATGTTCAACCGAATCATAAACAAAATATCTATCGAAATTAACCAATGACAGGAATTGTCACAATATTTCATCGAGGGACCTTACTCACCATTTCAAAGTCATACTTTTCGCCTCATAAATTTTGTTTACATTTTCTGATGTTTACTCTTTATTGTGAGTAAAGGCAGATGTGACGCACGACGCAAGATACTGAAGCAGGCGACTTTGTTCACTTAAAGCAGGACTTTGAGAACTGGTGAGGTTAACATGGGAGCTGTCTGTACTCTGACCTGTTGCAGGTGCATGTGCGTGATTGAGCAGGGGCGAGGGCTGAGCTGTACGGTCTTGCGTGGCTGTGCAGGGAGACGCCAAGTCTTTGTTCAGGAACCGTGAAGAGTGCAGGTGATCAAGTCTCTGGTCGTTAACACGGGAGAGCAAACCTGATAGTGAATTGCTCAAGTAGGCTTGATTTCTTATTTGAGACTGGGCGAGTGAGATGTTCGAAAACATTTGATTCCCGAGAAATGGGTTGCCCTCAGCTGAAGCCAATTGCTCAAAAGGGACATCAAGAGCAGGTACCGCTTTTGAAAGTTCATTTAAAAAAAACGAATATAACCTAGCAAACTGCGGGGTAGTGGCAGAAGACTGAGGCACTCGAGCATTTGAAGGCAAATCGGTCGTGTCAGACGTCGTCGATTGACGGTCGTTCACGTTCGGATAGTCTTTGCCGAGCATGCACAGTTCTGCATTGTTGGAATTCCCTGCGTAAGTTTCAGGAAAAGCCGTTGCTAACCGTCCCCCAATCAAGTCCCTATTACTCAAGAGAGTAGGGGGATCGAATGTTTCGCCAGCACTTGCAGTACAAGCAATTACATCACCAAGAGATGAGGCACCGTGTTCAGTTACACGATTGAGCGGCAGTTTGAATTCATCGTAGGATAATGGAGTATCCAGAGAGCTGTGTCCAGAATCTCCTGTTGACGCAGCAGCTTTCATGCGTTCTCTATAGAGAAGTTGAAAGTATGCCATGAACGGAGACATCTTGCCACTCAGTTCATCATTACCATCAGTTTCAGTAACTCCTGCATGAGCGGGTCCGGAAGACACAGAGTCAAGTTGAGATTTTCCAGACGATGATTGTGAGAGTTTACATGAAGTGTTTCCATCAGCCAAATCATGAGGTAC